>CM045758.1:155161189-155505174 GCA_025200525.1 Camellia lanceoleosa
CAAATACAATTCACACAATGACAACATCCAGAAAAAATTCACACACTGACCAAAATCCAGTGAAAATCCACACAGTGGCCAAAGCCAGAGAAAATTCAAAGTGTTAGAGAAAAATCACATTCACTCAATTCCTACATGTATAGAAAATTCACATAGTTAGATAAAATTATATATATTTACAATTACCTTCATTCCCATCTTTCCCTGTTGCAGCAAGCATAACTCCTTTGTATCGTCCTTTCAAAAATGTTCCATCAAGAAAAAGCAATGACCGACAATATTTGAAACTAGTAATGCATGCATGAAAAGCCACAAACACCCTTTTGAAACGCTTGTTATCTTCAAAATCTAACTCAAAACGACTACCTAGATTGTTCTTCAATGCCTCATCAAAATACCACCGTAATTGATCAAATGACAAACAAGAATCCCCATATGTACTACATTTTGCTTTTTCAACACCTAACCAACCACAGTTATAACTGATTGAGACCCCATACTTGTCTTTCATTTCTTTCACAACATCCACTGGATGAGTTAAAAGTTTTGCACTTACCTCTTCAAGTATCAGCCCAGAAACTAAGCTGGAAGTCATCATCGAATGTTTACTCGTACGAACCGCCACACCACACGTATGTTCATTGTTCAAAGTCCTTATGTAGAAGAACCCATTTGTTTTTTCAACAGAAGCATGTACACGCCACATACATCCCCCTTGATTCCTTATATGCACATTTTGCTGTAACCCTCAGCTTGTCATTTTTAACATACGTAAACTGAAAACCAACCTTAATAGCATACTTGCATAAAAAAGCACGGAACTCAGCCACACCACCCTCAAACTTTTGTCTAACACTCGTAATATTATTCCGTCAACGAGCCGACAATAACACCTTTTCTTAGTGAGAACAAAACTTAGAAAGTGAATTCCTTTCAATATCCACCAGCCTATCACACTCACCATCCACAACATCTATCCAATTAGACCCCACTTCATCCTCTTCATCAGAAGTACTACATCTAGTAACTGAAACATCAACTATATGAACACTGCGTGCACAAACAACCCTCAACATATTCAGAAAATTAATATTATTTCGAACCATACAATTTGGATGGCCCAAAATAGAATATGAAATACACATAGTCTCAGGTTTCAAATTCTCCCATGTTTTACACAAAATGCCAACCAATTCCTCAAAATTCAATTCGCATGAAACATTAATGACAATAGTATCATTCTCATATTTGCACAGCAACAACACTGCACTATCCGAGAAAAATAATTTGTTTAACATAGAAACACTTCACAAGAACAACATAAAAGTCTAGAGAAATTTCTAAAAATTATAATTTTCTCTGAACTTAAAATAAAAGTCCAAAGACATCTACAAACTGATATTCACCTTCAAGATGATAAAAAACAAAATCACAGAGAAATTTACTGCTAACTATTAAACACAATCATAAAAAAAAATCACACAGAATATCTGTTATGAAATTATAGGCTTCTCCGTGATTTTCACCTCACTACCAGCTAACAATTTTCTATGCGTCATTCTGTAATATTACAAACTGAAAGTGAGTAATAAATTTACAATTTTCTTTGAACTACAAATACAAGTCCAGAGAAATTTATGAACTCACATTCACTTTCTCATATTCTATTTGCATTAGAAACTTCTAATAATATGTCCATATGCACTTATAATTTTCTCTGGACTACACAAACAAAAGTGCAGAAAATGAAATTTCTCTGATTTGAAAAAACATAGAACAAAACTTATCATTGATCAACATGTTGATAAAAAACAGAGCACGAAAAATGAACTCTAAACATCAAAATCACCTACACTGTCAACACTATTTGAAATTGATCAAAAAACAAAGAATGAAAAATTAATTCCAAAAATAAAAATCAACTTTATCAAGCTGTCCTCTCTCTAAACAAAAATTCAAAAAAAAAAATCAAAATCCATGTGGAATTGAAATCGAAAACAAACCTGATTCAACTCTACTCAAAAACCTACGCGATCAACACACTGTCAACACTCTTTGAAATTGATTAAAAAACAAAGAATCAAAAATTAATTCCAAAAATAAAAATCAACTCTATCAAACTGGCCTCTCTCTAAACAAAAATTCAAAACAAAAATCAAAATGTATGTGGTATCTTCATCGAAAACAAACCTGATTCAACTCCACTGAAAATCTACACGATCAATACATTGTAACACCATTGAAATCTCCAACAAAATCTACACGATCGTAGCAATCTTTCTCATCAACTCCACTGAAATCTCCGACAAAATCTCCACCATGAAATCTCCACTGAAATCTCCGACGAAAACTCTAACGAAATCTCCACTGCAAATTCAGTTTCCAAAATCTATCAGTTAAGTCAACAATATAATATTCAAACAAATTTATGTTATAAAGGAAGGGTAATTTAGGTACTTTATAACCTAAAATAAATTTGAGGGACCTTAGCCATCAAAACATATTATTTTGGACCTCTCCTCCCATCAAAAGTAGAGAAGGGACCTTAGGCCAATTTTTCCTATTTTATTCACATTTCACCTTCCTTTTCCATCTTCTTTTTCAAATCTTTTTTCAAATCCCCCAACCAAACACGGCGTAAATAGGACTCACTTTTTCCATGTGGACACTTTAGCACACACTTTTCTAGCTATCCCATTGTGGATGCTCTTACACTATGTTTGAATATTTATAAGAGAAAATAAAAGAAATAATTTGTTAAGTTAAGAGAAAAAAGAAAATAAGATAAAAAAATTGTGATTTTTCTTTCTCTTCTTTAATTAAGTTAGAAAGAAAGAGAAAGAAAAGAAAAGAAAAAATAATAATTTATCCCTAATCTTGTTTGAATAGACTATATAAAAAGGAAAAAAAATCTTATAGATTATATTACTAAAACACCCTTTATCCCTAATCTTGTTTGAATAGACTATATAAAAAGGAAAAAAAATCTTATAGATTATATTACTAAAACACCCTTTATCTTCTTATTTCTTTAGTACATAAATAAACAATTTTGGTAAGGTAAATTACATACACTTCTACTAAAATTTGGAAAAAAAATAATAAGCCTTACATTTTTTATATAATTACACCAGTCTTCTTCGAAGTTTTAACTTACAAAGCACTTAAGTCTTTTTTTTATTAGTAATTTGGTAGTCGTATGAATACAAAAAAAAATGATATGCCTGTAAAAAAGCATGTTGATCGGATATCGTTAACTATATGATTAAATCAGTTTTGTATAAACAAAAACGGATGGTGTGATAATTAACTGTTGAAAAAAAACTAATTCAATCATATAGTTATCGATATCCGATCAATGTGATTTTTTTCAAGCATATAATACTCGATGAGTTGTACATATTGCACGATTCAGATTATTAAAATGGGACTCATGGTGACCCCCACGGACCAACCATCACTGTCCAAACACTTTGTCTCGAATGAGGCAATAATTTGTTGTGTAAGACACAGCAGCCGTACAACCTACTCAACTTTCTTCCCTATACACTTTATTTATACCATTTTTTATTACACAATTTTTCGTAAAAAAATAAAAAGTTAACCCAAACATCTATCCTTTTTTTTCTCAACTTTTTAATTCAAAAAGATAAAAAATACACTTATTTAGAACACCCCAAACAATCATTTAAAAAGTCTAAGAAAATAATATAAATCAAGAAAAATAATCTTATAAAATAAAAATATAAATATATAATGAATTATAAATTTCCTACATAAACTTCTTAAGTTATAACACTCCTAAATAAAACTTGTGTATAAAAACCCCAAATTAATAATCATTTCAATTTTTTGATTTTTCTTTCTTTATTGTTTTTTTCTCTTCCATTCCAAATCACTCAATTGAACCAATTGAAGAGTGATCCCTTTCTTCGGGGAATTAAATGAGTGCACGCATTAAAAACCGAAAAGCAAAAAAATAATTAAACTATAAAAGATCCACCGAAAAGTCCAAAAGCAACGTCAACCCCAGTGGCTTACTACACCAACCAGAAAGCTGAAAACAGTATAATCGCTTTGAATCTCATCTCTCTATTCCTATTCCTCTTATTACCCACCAGGTAATCTCTCTCTTTCTCTATCTCTATCTCTATCTCTATCTCTATCTATATATATTTGTGTGAAACTGTACACCCATACATAGATTGACTGTACTTGTCCTAATTCACCAGTTTATTTGTGGGTTTTTAATCTTTCTTGATGTGAATTTTTCATCTATCACAATTATTTGTGTATAGGTTTTGCCTTATTAGAAATGCTTTTACATGGGATTAGTATGTTATTGCTTATGGGTTTGCAGATTTGTTTGCCTTGTTGAATTTGATGAATTCTGGCTTACAGAGTTGTTTCAATTTAAAACAAAAAGGTTTGGTGGGTATAGAGAAGGCAGGATTGGCACTGTCAATGAATTGTATGGTAAAATAGAAGCCTACTGAATAAAACTAGAGTTATTGGAGAGAATTACATATATGGTTGGTTGATTTTTATTGGATGTCACCAAGTCTTATTGGCTATGTTGCATTTGACAAAGGATGGGTATTAAAATGCAAATCTTAGATTTCAACCATGGCTGTTGAAAAGCGAGAAGGGATAGGTCTTCGGAAAATAGTTAATATGTTTACTAAACCATTTATTTGAAATGTGGAAGATCATTGATTTAGACTTGGTAGGTAGGTGGATAGTGTAAAACATGTAGTTACACCTTCTAAACATGAGATGTCATTCTAGATATGAACTGATTGGAGAAGAAGGTTCTACATAGCAGATCTGGATTGAGGCTTTGCTGAGTTGACTTAAGTACCCATTAGGGAGGCATAATTCATTTGAAATCATTTAGAATTTCATATGAGAGATTAAAGCTACAGGCTGATTCCTACGACTTTGGCTTGTCTTTAAATTTTGAAGTTAAATCATTGAAAGTTATTTGCTTAATTTGATTTATTTAATCTCAAAATGGTTTGGAGATTTACTCATGTTGGTGTATGATATATTGTGAATTGCCTATCAGAATCCCTTAGGTTTTAAAAGAGACAGTTTCATTGGTATTCTTTCATTTATAGATTACATTTGTTGGTTGGGACTATTTAGCCAACAATCTAGTAAACCATTGTTGCAGCTTGCAACATCTGGTCAAAATGGGTTGTTTGCATTGAGATATCTCACCCGACATATGCTTTTCCTTAATTAAATGAACTTTGTTAATTGTCTTGAAGGAAGTGCTTCTTAGAGAAACTCTAACACATATTGGTAGTTGTGAACATGGAACCTATCAATATTCTTGAAACTAGAAGCTAGCTCCTGATGCTCTCATGACACTCTGTCGCCAATGATTTCACTCTCTTTCTTTCTTTCTTTCTTTTTTAGGCCCTATAGAACTTTCTCATTTATACATGCTATACGTTCTCTAGCTTTTTTAAGCTTGCTTTCATATCAAATATGGAAAGCTACTTCACAAGGTTTGTTTCCAATGAATACTTTAACAATCTGCTCATAATTTGGTATGACATCCCAAAGGGCATTGACTTGTCATTTTCAGATAATTATAGTTTATACAACTTTGATTGAATCAAAGCCGAGGACTTCACAACTTCCCATTCCCACTCTCCATTTTGAAACGATTGGTTGGATTTTGGTTGGCATGAGATGTTTAATTTCTATGATGACTTATGCTCTGCAGCTATATCCTAACCTTGTTCTTAACTCACTCTTAGGACACATATTGTGTTTTACCCCTTCCAATCATATCCTTGCCCACAAATATATCTTTGAAGTATTTTATATTGGGTGTTATGTCTTATTCTTTAGTTAGCATGTATTAAGCTCCATGATCGGAGAAGTCGCTTTAGTGGCCATAAGAAGCACGTTATTTCCAAAGATCCACCTACTAAGGTGAAAGCATGTAGTTTTTCTATTTTTCATGCATGTAACATTCTACTATGTTAGTTGGTATTGAGGTCAAGACTAGCCCATTATAACCTATAGTTCAAACTAAATTATCTGTGGTCAGGAACTTATTATGAACAAACCCAGCTAGACTAACAAGGATAAAAACAACCTGTATAATATGAATACAATGCAAGGGTATTTTGCTTTTCAATCAAAATATGTTGTACTGCTTGGCTTGTATCTGCATCGTCAACTACGGAATTTGTTTATGCGACTCAACTAAACTTTCCAAATACAGGACTCAATATTTTTGAATGAAATTTAATTTCCAACACAAAAAATGATATGAGAGTAAAATTTTCCTCAGACTTCTAATTTGATAATAAAATTTAAAATTTGTTACATTTAGAACTGACACCTTGTTCTCCGTGTAGGACTATTTTGCCAAAGAAGTGTAAAACACATCCAGATAATGGGGAACACTGAATCAATGTCAGATGATACTCAGGATGATTATTTAAATCAACCCCCTTCATATTCAAATAATCAACCCCCTTCATATCCAACTAATCAACCCCCTTCATATCCGAAGAATCAACCCCCTTCATATCCAAATAATCAACCTTCTTCATGTGCCGGAAGTTCAATGGATCCTACCTATCAAATAAAGCAGCAAAGTCTTTGCATAGCGGATAATTTCAATTCCTTGGATGAGGTTTTTAATTATTTCATATTCGTCTATTAACATTTCCTCTATTACTTTTTTTTTTTGCCTGATTACATCATTAGTGAAGGAGCCTTTATTTAATGTGCTTGTCATGATATTTGATACCTTAATGAATGTTATACTTTTTAATGAGTGTGAAGAACATATGTGATGCATGGACAGTTAAGAAATAACATGTTCAAACATTAGTATAATTGAAATGAGAAAGTTGAGATTGATTAGTGTTCTTGTAAAAAAAGGTTAGGGAGAAGGAGAATTAGAATTGCCTCCAATTAAATATACAATGAGGGAGACACTTGAGATGGTATGGTATGTGCGTTGTAGACCAATTAACATAAAGTATGGAAGAGTGCTTTGATCTACACTGAGGGTGGTAAAAGAAATTAAGAAGGCCGATGAAGAAGTATATGCCTTAAACTTAACAGAGGATATGACTTCTAATAAGAGATAACAATAGGAAATGGGTCCATGAAGCCGATACCAAGTAATTGGGGCAAAGGCTTGTTGAGTTGAGTATCAAGATGCTAGGAAGGAAATATATTGCCATTAGTATTATAAGGAAGATACCTGTATGAATAGAATGTAGTTTTACTTGTGGTCCTTCTAATCAAATGTTATGGTAACTCAACCTATAATTTATTATCCTCCATTATCTATTTTTAAAGGTACATACATACCATGCTTCGGGAGTTATTTATGCTTTACTTATACTCCTAGGTAATCTCGGCACTAAGAGAAGCTGGCCTTGAATCATCAAATTTAATACTTGGTATTGACTTCACAAAGAGCAATGAGTGGACAGGTGACCTTTTCTTGGCAGTGATGATTATTTTGTAACTTCTAATCAATTGAGAAGATCATTTGACATTTTAATGATTGTAGGCAAGCAATCATTTAACAGGAAAAGCCTTCATGCGATTGGTAACACACCTAACCCCTATGAGCAAGCAATCTCTATAATTGGCCGCACTTTGTCTCCATTCGATGAAGATAACTTGATACCTTGTTTTGGATTTGGTGATGGTTAGTCCTTGCTCATGACTGCGCTATTAGGTTGAGTTCCCTTGGATTTTTGTTGTCTAATAATTCTATATTTTCCTTATTTCTGGTAGCGTCAACGCATGATCAATATGTGTTCAGCTTTTACCCTGATCATCGATACTGCAATGGATTCGAGGAAGCTCTCTCACGATACAGAGAAATTGTTCCTTACATAAAGTTATCAGGTCTTGAAATATACTCTCCTTTACCCTTATTTATCCAACATCTTTAAATAATTTTTTATTGTCAATTAAAAGTGTGGCCCACAGCTCAGTTGGGTGCAGGAAATAAGGGTTGAAGAATGTCTTATTCATCTGCTGACATATATTCAGTATATATATTAGGGCAATTTCACTTGTGGACTAAAGTGCAGCTTAAGAGAAAAGATTGAAATACCTTTGTACATAAGTAACCTCATTATGCAAACCACAAACATTTTCGTCTTCTTTTTGGGAAGCAAAATTCACTTTAACCCCCTATGCTTTACTCCATGTGTGATTTACTCTCTCTGACATTTAGAGATGAGCACATAACCCCTTTATGTCCTAACACATGTTTCAGCCTTAAGGTTAACTTGGACGGAATGTCTAACGGTGCACTTTAGTCTGCAAAACCCATAACGGTTATGTGCTTATTTCCAAATGTATGGGGTAACAAGGGCCAAACCACAAAGGGGTAATAAGTGGTATTTGCCCTAGATATTAAAGAAAAAGGAAATCAAGAAATATGTCATCATGCAAAAATCTCTCCTTGCTTTGCAGCTACATTTATTATTAGGACATCCAAAGATTAGGATTTTATTGCATTATAAAATTGAGTTTCATATATGTCTAGATGTCAGCTAGATCTAACCTTACCCACAACAGAGTGGTTGAATTGTTTCATGATGAATATGAGCTTTAATGACTTTGCATTAAAAAAAATTATGGTGAAAAGAGAGATGCACACCATAGCATTCCCTAAAGAACAAGAGAATTAAATCAGTCATTATAAAATTTTATATTTTCCAACCAAGTAGAAGTAGATATCCACCTACCAGAAAGACTGCTTATGCCACCAAATACTTTACTTATGTTTTCTAACTAAAAGGCATTGCTTGGTGCAATGGTAAAAGCTTGGGTTGATAAGCGGGAATGTGATTGAGTTTCAAAATAGCCACTTTGTGTTTTATGGTGCAAAGGTTAGAAATGTCTCCATTCTAATCCTCCCAACACCAACAAGGAAGAACACTGGGTAATATCTTTTTTTTGTTTGTTTTACTTTTTTTTGTGCTCGTGATTGAGACGATGGAGGGGAAGGGAGGTGGTGGTATGGTTTCTACATTCATAAATTAATCTGTAGACCTTGCACTTAAGTAAAATGCAATAAATAGAGGGGTTGTTTGGGAAGTTGGCTTTTTGTTTAAAAAAATGAAGGAGCCAAAAAAAAGCCAAAATGTCACTAAAAACCCAAAAAACTGAAAAGCCACTAAAAAAGCAAATTATACAAATCAGTTTTCATGTTTTTCCATGCTACAGCTTTCACTGCACCACATACTATGAAGCATGAATACGGATACAAGATACGGGTATGATACAATATGGATACGACGATACGACAAAACTTTAAAAAATAAGATACGAGTACGGTTAGAATATGCTTGTGATTTTTTTTTTTTTTTTATATAATTTTTAGTAAGGGAAATTACAAAAAAAAAAAACCTTAGTGTTTGACTCTTGTAACAAAATAAATCTTAAGTTTTTCATTTTGACAATTTAAACCCTAATCTTTCCATTTGTTTTCAGTCTAAATCATTAGTCTATTTTCATTAAGTAAAACTGACAAAAAATGGTATTTTAATCATTAAACTCAACGGAAAAGGGTATTTTAGACATTTTAGAGTTTAATGATTAAAATACCATTTTTTTTGTTGGTTTTATTTAACAAAAATAGGTTAATAGTTTAGATTGAAAACAAATTAAAAAATTAATCAGATTATAAATTGACAAAATTAAAAACTCTGTGTTTATTTTGTTACAAAGATCAAACCCTAAGGGGTTTTTTGGTAATTTTCTCTTTTTATTATTGTATTATACATAAACTGAAATTAAGAATTAAAGTTGTGTTTGGATTAGGATTTGGAAAGGGAAATGGAAAAAAACAGAGCTTAGGCATTAGTTTAAGAGCTAATAGCCAACCGATACTTTTTTTAAGAAGTCTTATGAAAATTCCATTTCCAAATCCATCCAAACAGAACCTAAGTATTAGTTTAAGAGTTAATGGCCAACCATTACTTTTTTTAGTAAATCCTATGAAAATTCCATTTCAATATCAAGTCTAAATTGTGTTTATAGTCCTTGCACTTTTCCCTTTCATACTTAAGTAAATGTATTATATGCAAAAGTGTTGTACATAACTTTAGTTGCTTTTTAACTGTTGAAATCCGATTTTAGCGTCATTATATTTTCTTATTTATCTTACTTTCTAAGAAGTTATAGGCATAGATATGGGATACATATACGACACATTTATAAGAATTTGTCAATTTGATAAATTTTGAAAAAGTAGGTTTCTACTCTAATCTCACTAATTTCTTCTTCTCTAATGTTGTGCAAGAATTATAATGTCACAATCTAACTTTCAAAATAGTTTGGATACATGACTTATCTCAAAAGTATCTGATACTTCTCAAAATTAAAGAAGATTAATATCGAGTATTGGATACGTTTAGGAAGTATCAGATATGTATCTTCAAGTATCCAAGGAGTATCAGTATCTAATATGGGTATAACTTTCTTTTGGAAGTATTCGTGCTTCATAGATCACATACAAGCTCACTTACCTCCATGAAAATGCAATTATTTTGAGTTGTTCCTATTTAAGTGCACTTTGTTGGAATATGTCCCACATCGCCTAGAGTTACCCCATCTATGTGTTGGAACGTATCTCATATCACCTGGAGTTTTCCCATTTGTGCTAGTTATAAGATTTTAGTTTCCCTCTCTTTAATACCAAGGTTTTAAGAAGAAACATGGGCTGGGCTTTTCAATTTGGTATCAGAGCTTGGTTAGGCCTGTGACTGGTGGGCCATTTGTCCAGTTAGTGTATGTTGTGCTCCAGGAGGGTGTGTTGGAATGTGTCCCACATCGCTTGGAGTTGCCCCATCTGTGCTAGTTATTAGGTTTCAGTTTTCCTCTCCTTAATACCTGAGTTTTAAGAAGAAGTGTGGGCTGAGTTTTTCAATTTGGTATCAGAGCTTGGTTGAACCTATGACTGGTGTGTCGTTTGTCTGGCTAGTGTATGTTGTGGTCCAGGAGGGTGCGTTGGAATGTGTCCCACATCGCCTGGAGTTGCCCAATCTGTACAAATGAGGCAACTCCAGGCGATGTGGGACACATTCCAACGCACAAATAAGGCAACTCCAGGTGATGTGGGACACATTCCAACACACAGATAAGGCAACTCTAGGTTATGTGGGACACATTCTAACACACCCTCATGGACCACCACATACACTAACCAGACAAACGGCACACCAATCACAAGCCCAATCAAGTTCTGATACCAAATTGAAAAGCCCAACTCACACTTCTCTTAAAACCCATATATTAAGGAGAGGAAATCTGAAACCTCATAACTAGCACAGATGGGGTGGGGCAACTCCAGGCGATGTGAGATACATTTCAATGCACTTTTCCCAATTATCTATTAGGTTCACTAATCACGAGCACAGAGTAAAGGGTGTAATTGATGAGTGTGTGATTGGCATTGATCCTTGTGATTTTAAGGTTCCAAATTTGAAACCTAAAAAATGAACCACAATATAAGCCCCGAAGTGTCACTGAAAGGACTAAATAAGATTCCAGCTAGTGTACTTCTGCTGATCTGGAACTGAATAAGAAGCAACCATTGTTTGACCAAATATTTTTTGACATTTGCCTTAACCCTAGCAAAGGCTTATCTTATGCTTGCGTTGCAAATGGTTCTCATAAACAATTAGAGAGGCTGATCCGCTTATCTCATGAAATGATGAGTTCTATTTAAAGAGATCATTTTTCTTTAAAATATTATTTGATGATTAGGATGTGCCATGATTATTTTATTTTTCTAGTTGTAAATGGCATGTCATCTTGTTACAGATGTAGATATTTGAAACATTTATCTCGAGCTTTAAATACATTACATTGCAGCTAATTTTCTACCATAGTAGAAAGTAAACTAGTTCCACGTTTGGCTCTATAATGTTATCCTTCTGTGCATTCACTCAATGAATAGGTCCTACCTCATTTGCACCTATAATTGATGCTGCAATTGATATTGTGGAGAGAAGCAATGGGCAATATCATGTGCTCGTCATCGTTGCAGATGGACAGGTTTGGAACATGATGGGTGTGTTTGGCTTGTGTTTTGAGATAAATTTTCAAAAAAAAAAATTTGGGGAGAGAGTTTAGAATTTTTTTTTGATTTGTTTGGTTGTATGTTTTGAAAATAATTTTGGAGTTTGAGAGTTTGAAATGATTTGATATTTTGTTATAGTTGAGTAGATGTGTGTGTGAGAAAAAATGATTGAGAATGAGAGAGAAGAGAGAAAAATGATTGATTGATGTGTAGGGAAAAGAAAGTGATTTTGGAAAAAAAAAATCAAAAAATTTGAACCAAACAAAATTTTGAAAATTTTTCTCAAAAATTGTATTTTAAGATACAAACCAAACAAGTCCGATGTCTTATTTGGGAGCTTTTATTCACACACCACAGAAATTCTCAATTCACATCATTTTTCCATTCGGATATCAACTTCTCAACAAAAATGAATTATTCGGATATGAACTTTCAAACAAAAATGAGTTGTTCAGCTATAAACCCTGTTCAATGGTTGATATCCCAACATTTGATTTTTGTTCGGAAGTTCATGTCCTAATGACACCAATGGTGTGAACTGAGAATACGGTGTGTAAATAGAAGCTCCCTATTTATTTGTAGCATTTATAATAAATCGTAATGAAACTGTTTTGAAACTTTTGTAATATGAAATTAGGTTACCAGAAATTCTGATACACCGCCTGGAAGATTTAGTTCACAAGAACAGGCAACTGTCAATTCTATAGTTACTGCAAGGTAAAAGAGTTACCATTTGATGAGCTTGACTTATGATTGCTGTCTTAAATTGTTAATTGATGGCATTTAATTAACAGTCAATATCCGCTTTCAATTATCTTGGTTGGTGTTGGAGATGGACCATGGGATGCAATGAAACGATTTGATGATAACATTCCTCAACGTGCATTTGATAATTTTCAGGTACTTTGAGAATTGTTGCATCATTTTGATAAATCCCAATCTTTTCATTTTCCATACTATAACATTTACTAAGCTGTGTTTTTTCTTTTTCTTTTCCTTTTTTGGATACCCTTTTTGTTTGGTATGAAATCACCGTTTAGTTGCAGAAAGACCCCCAACACCCTGAATTCAGTGCTATTGGCCAAAGAAAAATGTTTTTTTTTTGCCCATGTTGAACCTGCTGTATAGAGAAATTATTTTAGTTTGCATGCCGTAGCTTTGATTGCTGTGGAACAAAATGAAATTTGTTATAACATGTTTTTTGTTTATCCTCCATATAAAATTTTTCCCTGCTCCGCAGTTTGTAAATTTCACAAAGATCATGTCTGAGAACACAGACATGGAAAAGAAGGAAGCAGCTTTCGCCCTCGCCGCTCTCATGGAAATTCCACTTCAATACAGAGCTGCACAAAGCCGTCAGCACATGGAGTAAGGCTGAAAAGCTGTAGTTTAGGTTCTTGGTAATATTTATTGTAGTGCAGGGATCTAGTGAATATACTAACTTGTTCACTTATGTAGTAGAAATACGGGAGGTCCACGGACAACACCTCTTCCTCCTCCGCGTGCTGTGATAGATCATGATAATGCGGTTAAATCAATCCCACACATGACAAACTTCGAACCAATAGACCAAACACCAGTGGAGCAGGTAAAGTTAATTTTCTTTTGTGGAAAAAGGAAACGTGCTCATTTCTCCCGCTTTAGATTCCTGCAGTTGGTTTTTAAAAAAAATTTGGTTGTATTTTACTAGGTGTGTCCCATTTGCTTGACAAATCCTAAGGATATGGCTTTTGGATGTGGTCATTTGGTAAGCATTTTGCTAAAGTTATTTTGTTGGTCTGGACATCAACAGTTACAATGTACACTTGTGTTTTTGGGATCGAAATTATGTTCATACAATTTTTCCTCAAACTAAGCTCACACTCCATATTTTATTATGATAACTCCAACCATATTTGCATTTATATTCATGTTTGGGTGAAACTGTTTTTTTCTTTTCTAATTCTGGCATTGAAGGGATGCAGATATTTTCATTGGTTGTCCTTTCTGCTTGAGAGAGAGAGAGAGAGAGAGTATGATATTAGCTGTGAGCCTAAAAACCACAACGAGTGAAACAATTTTTATTGGGTAAATTACACTGACCTCCCTAGAGCTTCGGATAAAATACAATTAGCCCTATAGTTTTAGTATAATTACACTAACGTCCCTCAAGTTTTAAATTTGAGGACAATCTAAACTACATGTTAGAAATTTGTTAATTATTTAACAGTAGACTTAATTTGTATAATAAAATTCCAAATTTATTCTGGTTAAAACGGTTTAACCGTAATAAATGGGTTAATCTTATTTCTTTACTGTTTTTATCTTCCTCTACCCCTCCCCTTCTCTCTCTCCCGCCTTCTCTATCACGTCTCCCTTTTGCAGAACATTGTCATGCCTCCAACGTGCCAAATCCATCGTCTCCGACATAGAAGCCACACCACCCTTGCCTCACCTCCCCCTTCCTGTTCCCTCACCTCCATAATTTCTCCCCTGTGACAACCATGGGCCCGATTCCCTCTTTTGCGCCCTCATCTCCTATTAGTAGTGCCACCTCCCTAGCCCCCTCCACCATGACACCCCGCTCCGACCTAGGTCACTTCCACCATTGCAATTTGCAACCCTCCAACTACCTCATTCTCCCTCATAATGGTGGCTCATAATAATGATGATTCTACTGATGTTGAAGAGAGACAGATGTTGATTTTACCACCTCCCTCTCCCTCTTCCTGATCAACAGACTTGTGACCCATACCAAAATAATCAAAATTTGAACAATTTAAGCTTAAAAAATTAATCAAAAAATTTCAAAAACTCATTATAAAAAAAATTAAAAAAAGAAGAGGAAAATCCAACACCACCCAACTCCACCCCTTCTTCCCCTCCAATGCCGTCCAACCCTTCCGATCAATGTCTTGCAACCCTACCCCCTTCTTCCTCTCAGTGCCTTCCACCATCCTCTTCCTCTTTATTAACAACAACGACAATGAAGCAAAAATTTGAATTAAAGAAAAAGATGGGGGGCAATAAGACGTTCACAGTGGCATGTGATGGAACTGGTGATGGATTGCAATGGAGGAGCTGGAGGTTTGTTGTGGCTGTCCGATCATTGTTCATGGCAGTGTGAGATAGAGGCAGTGACAATGTGCTATGGAGGAGTTGGCAATTGGCGATGGTGTGATGAAGGCGGCGGCAACATGTGATGGAGAGGATCCAACGATGCTGATCTGCTATGGAGGTTCTCTCTGGTGACTTCTGCATGTGATGAAGGAGCCAGCATGAGGCTTTATGGAAGGCTTCGAATACGCTACAATAACCATTTTATTAAAACTAGTGGTTGGCACATGTGATGCGTGTGCACTTCAAATAAGTAAACATAAAACCAAATATTTATTTATATTTTGTGTCACTCAAATGGTAAGAGCCTTCTTGGATAGATCCAAGGTCCAAGGTTCGAGTCTCACACCTCCCATCTAAATTTTTTGTCCTAAATAGGAAAATGGACACCACCAAAGGTGTTCACTTTATCTAAGTTTTTTGTTTTAAATACAAAAATAGACGCCATCAAAGTTGTTCACTTTATAATAGTATAGAAGATAGATAGATAGATAGATAAAGGCAAAAATGTAATTTGCAACAACTGTTAGTTTTTTTACATTTGTTGTTAATGTAATTATATCAAAACTACGAGGCTACTATATTTTCTCCATTCCTCCAGGGATGTCAGTGTAATTTACCCGTTTTCATTTTAGGTACTATAACTGATCTTCTGTGTATAGTTTAAATAACCAATTTCAGCAATGACAAATCAAAATCTAACGCATGCTAAATGCTACACAAACAAAAACAAAAACAAAAAAACTAATGTGGTGTAATTGTATCTGATGTCCGATGAACAAAAAAAATACCATTCCTTTTCCTCATTGGTCTAGATTTTGCACAACTATTTAAATAGAGGACTGTTGTTGCAAATTGTTCCTTTTCTTACTCTTTTTTGAAATTTTGCCTTATTTTAGACATGCAAGGATTGTGGTATGACCATTTCATCTTGCCCTATGTGCCGGCAGCCCATAAAAACTCGCATTAGACTCTACTCTTGAAAGGGAATGTGAAGCAACACTCTGCCCTCTACAGTCATTCTGAGACAAATTATGCAATATTTTGGTTACTTCTCTAGTTTGTTCTTTGCGCAAGTCATACTTGTGGTTTGTGTTCAAGGTAAGGTGTGGAGAGTTTTTAATGTTGTTGTTAGTGTACTTTTCTTTGGGAAAATTGTCCAATTCATTTTGTAAATTGATTTGGATATTCGGCTGCTGCTTCTGATTGGTATCTGCCTGGGTTGTATTTAAAGCTCTCTTCTTTCACATACTTGAGTCCCACGATCTAGGGCCATGAATGTTGTTGTAATCTTATGGAATGTCAGTAATATGAACTAACATATTTTTTCTCTATCCTCCCCCTCCTTTTTTTTTCTGGTTTTGGTAAGGAAAAAATCTACAAAATTATTAATTTAAACAAGATATGGCCCGTACCTTGGTTCCTTGAAGCATCCATATTTATTGGAGAAATGGGTCTGTCAAAATTTTGAATGTGATTCTATTTTTTTAGAAAGAAAAATATTAAAAATCTCAAAAGTTCTATTAAATATTTTACCAAATGTTTCGCATTGATGTGAGACTCAGTCCCACACTCATGTGGAATATTTAGTAGAAATGTCTACTTGTGTTGTGGGGCATATAATCTTAGTACTTCTAATCAATAAAATTTATTTATGATTTGTTTTCCCTTATTTCTCTCCATGTGGAATTAAGGAATCCCCTAGTGAATTCTAGGGCTTTGCATCTAATATATATATCAAATTTGTTTTAATTCAACACTTAAAATTTTATCAAACAAATTTTCAACTTAAAAAAAAAAAAAAAAAAAAAAAAAAAAAAATTCAACATTCAACATTCAACTTTCAATACTTCATTTTTAATTCACTATTTTTAAAACAAAATAAAAAAGAAAATACAATACAATAGTAATACAAAACGCAGTTGGACATGAAAGCCTTACCTCTTAGACAACCCTAAGCAAGCCTAACAAAAAATTCTGCACAGGCCTCAGGGGAGGGGATGGTGCTAACTCGTACACAAGTGAAAATCACCTAATTCTATCATAAAAACTTCGCTATGTAGAACACCCATGAGAAATCCTCAGAATTATGTAGCAAAATTTCATATACAACTCCGCGAATCATGTCTGGTTCTTCAACGCTACCAATCAGGAGATTGGACTTCTGCAAAATATATATCCACTTCAAAAACAGAGTGCTAACTAGAAGTTCCACCGATCTAATTGGACCTTTGCTTCTGCCATGTCTTTCTGTGCCTTTTTCCTCCGGTAAAATATTGGACAGTCCCGGCTGAACAAAAACATACCATTGAAAGATCAAGACACAAACAACACAAAGAATAGAAAGAAACAAATGTCATAAGTTCAACCACCAAGGCAATTAATCGGCCATCATTCAAGACATCAAACTGAAAGACCAAAACCAAAGGTACGAAACCAAAAGTTGAGTTTAAGGAAAACCTAGTGCACAACACATCCTGATGAAGAGAACCTTGACACTCCTGGCATTGCGTCCACAGCCTCCCAAAAAGCTTCTCTAAGTCGGACACTGCAATCAATCCATGTTTATTGGTTATTCCAGCACGCCTTCAGAGTAAAATTTAACATTGTAATATCAAATGAGTCAAATTTCAAGCATACCATTTGCTACAGTTTTGCAATAGAGTTCAGCTTCTCTTCCTTTGCAATGTGAACACAGAGTTCGATCAGAATTGCTGGTCCAAACAACAGCAATTTTCATGATTACAGAAAAACAAATGCATGCACATGCACCAAATTCTCAAAGAGGAGAGCATGGACTTTCATTTCTTCCATAATATAATATTACTCACTCCCAAATATAGTAATTCTCTTTGGGTGAACCACTGAACTAAACCTAAGTTTTAACCCTCAAAAAGTATTGTATGGAACTATACAAGATCTTTTGTCGTTTAATTGAGAGAGAGAGAGAGAGAGAGAGAGAGAGAGAGAGATGTTAGTGGCATTTCTAAACTGGGAAGTCATTCCTATTTGAGCACTTCAGCAAACATTGGTGTTTTTATTTTTTATTTTTGGCCACAGTAGAACATGCAATATATGTTCACTCTCAATAAGATTTATAGAGTTTGTTGGCACTAATAATTAGACATTAATTTGAGTTAAAGGAATCACTGAAGAGTTGCAGTCTTTGTCTGTTGAAGCTAATTTTCAATTAAAAAAAAAAAAATCTAACAGTAGTGAGGAGTATAAAAAAAAATTTAGAAAAACAACAGAAGGATCTAGTCCTCACATGAAGTAACGAAACATGGAAACAGCATAGCATTTGAACTCTACCTGATTAGAGCCTTGCAGCCAATGCAACTAAGTTGCTTCTTAGCAAATTTCATTATGCCACTGTTTGAAGGAGTTGAGATGGAGATAGATCTTGTATGACTTCCTTGAAGAAGTTCCTTACTGGCATTCTTCAAAATGGGCTCAAAAATTCTTAAAAGTGGCTGCAGGTGCACATTATTTATGAGACCAAGTTGAACAAGGTAAAAGATAAAATGCAGAGTATCAGATACTAAACTAACCTTGCTTATTTGATTTTCGAGGTAGTATTGAGGGTCTATAGGTATACTATTTTCTAGCACGTAAATAGGATCCTCCGACTTCTCATAAGCCTGATTGTCATTATCAAATGATCGATTTGATTCATACACCAAGCACACAAAACACCAATGTGGTTATGAAAAGATAAAACTATGAAACAGATTACCTTGGCACCTTTTGCAGCTTTAATAATGACATAAGGTACTCTATCGCCGACATTTGGAGCAGTAGCAGCATCTCGCTGTCAGTTGAAACAGGGACAAATTAAAAAAAAAATTTGTTACTTCACCAATTAAATTGGTGTCATGGACACCTCAATTGAACTTATAAACATCATAATGTTCATACCTCAAGCATGTGTAACAATAATTTAGAAGTATGTCATACACAATGTTTTGAAAACCAGACCGTTGATCAAACCGCAAAAAAGACTGGGTCAAGGGTCACTGGTGTTGAATATAGAAATTAACGTACATCGAATCTTTTTATTTTTAATATTATGTATATAATCTGTGATTGTATCAATCACTGATTTAATATTGTTTCCTTATTTACATAGGTTCCTTATTTATATCGTTTCCTAAATTGTATCACGAATCTATTATATATACATGGCCTCTACCTCATTTATAGGTAAGCCAAATAATTATTTTCATTCTTTTTGGTATTAAAGTTAGGTTAAGTACCCAATAATTTTGCTTCACCGGCAAGCGGTAGCCTTGCCTTGACCGCCCGCCGAACCTCAACCCATTTCACTGACATATTTTCTTTCAGTACCACTTCGTGATAATCTCTTCCTCCATCCATCCACTGGTTTATTCATATCATAAATATCTCTATCATATTTTTTTTACTCGCAATCTTTCTTTTTTTTTTGTTTCTGTTCCACTTTGTCTCTCTCTATTTCAACCTCAAATAGATTTCTATCTTCAAACCTATCTGAGTTTGAGAAAGAGGTATTATACCTATATCATGGTGAGCATGGTGATATACCATGCCGCTCCCTCTAGCGCACAACCCAAGTTGCCCCCTTAGCGCACCACCTAAGCCGCCCCCTCTAGCGCACCACCAAAGCCGCCCCTTGGCGCACTTTCTAATAAGCTGCCCCTTGGCGCACTCAATCATCTATTGCCATCATCGTTCAACACAACATCATAAGTTATATATGTGCCACACTTGCTGATTCAACATCCAGTTCTCTACATCGGTCCGGCGTGACCCCATTAAACTATCTCGACATTAATTCCGATTAGTCTCTACAACTGTCCGACATGACCCCTTTAAACTGTCTCGACATTGATTCTAGTTACTACAACAGTCCGGCATGACCATAAACTATCTCCCGGCATTATTAGCTTTGGCCTGTAATACCAACTAGGGTCTTCTTGGCTGCCGACCAGGGTGTTTCCTAGCCATAAATGCTTCGGCAACTCTTCTAGGGCAATTCAGCCCCTGTTTTTTCCCTTTCCAGAGCGTGGTGCTAATGTATTAAGCACTTTTTCGACATTTTTCATTTAGACTACCAGATTTGTTCAATAACATTTATTCGAACTAACCGTTGAGTTTTTTCCGATTTCTTCCAGTCATCCATTGGCAAGTTACGACTGTTGAATATCTTCACACCAGCTTGAGGGGGAGTGTTGAATATAGAAATTAAAATACATAAAATCTTTTTATTTTTAGTATTATGTATATAATTTGTGATTGTGACAATCACTGATTTAGTATTGTTTCCTTATTTACATCGTTTCCTTATTTATATAGTTTCTTAAATTGTATCATGAATCTATTATATATACATGGCCTCTACCTTATTCATGGGTAAGCCAAGTAATTCTTTTCATTCTTTTATTGGTTCAACCAACGGGTCAACCGGAATCAAATCATGATGTCATAAATGTATTAAAAATTATATATTAATTTTAAAAAATAAATATTAAATTTACAAAAAAGATTAACCAAAAACTTAAATTTTCTTAAACAATTTTCTAATGCTTTCCTTTATTTCTAAAACAAAAAATATCATAAATATATTTATTTAAATTATTTTTCGTTTTGTATTGATTATTTGAAAATGAAATAATTATATTTGATGTTAATTAAATCATATAATAAATAATATATAATTTCCTTTTACTAGCAACTTGTAGTAATAGCATAGTGGATAACATGCATCTTGCTATAAAGAAAGGCCTGGGTTCGAATCCCAGCAACACATTTTTTACATGACATGTGCAATTGTGTTAACAAGGTGGTTGTGGTGAACCACCTCCGGTTCACCCGATTCGACGGTCCAACCACTGGTACAAGCGATTTTACATAAATACCCTGGTTTTTGTGATTAGTCTAAACTGGAATCAAGACCGGGTGGCGGTTCAACCAGACGAACCCGATTAGACAGTCCAACCACGAGTATAAGCGGTTTTACATAAATAGGCCGGTTTTCTACTAGAAACGGTTCTGGTGGTTAGTCTAAACCGGAATCAAGACCGGGTGGCAGTTCAACAGGTTGAACCGTCCAGTCCGGTCCGGTCCAATCCGGTTTCCTAAACAATGGTCATACATGTAAAACAAGGGTAATTATTCAAAGTAATTCAAGTGCATGATCCAGTCAATGAAGTACTACCAACCTTTCGCATCCGCTCAGCAAGTTCAACATGTGCTGCCTTCACTTCATAATCATCTCCTGTTTTTGTCAGACCCTAATAAAATGTAGTCAGTGCAAGGTTAAATAACTTTCACACTAATGTTAAGCATTTTCAGAACATGGCATGTAGAAAGGGAGAAAACTGTCTGATCAAAATCTCTCTTACCTTGGTAATAACCAAAAGAGACAAATCCATGCGATTCATGAGAAGATCTGAGATGGTATTTTTGACGTACTGAACAGCACCAGGAATATCCCTTTCTATTAGTATTTTATGAAGGCACTCATTTACCAGGTTCTTAACCAACAGACAATTGTCCCTTCGAACTGTTTCAATGCCTGAACAAAAATTGATAAATCACAAGGGTAGGTCAACACAAGATACTGAAGCTCAGACAGTTGAAAAACTCCATTCCTCACCTTTAGTATCCATTTTGTCAAATTTGTCCGGATTCGTCCATAGAAGACCAGCATATCTCTTCTTGCTAATCAGTAGATATGGATAATACACCTTCTCAAACTCTAGTTTTATGGGCTTCAAAACACATGTACCACCAAAATAAGAGAGAGAACAACTAAAAGGTTGTGTAAAATAACTATAGTCTAAAATCTTAACACAAGGTCGTGTAAATGTTCTTTCAAGTTGCTAGAAGGAATTCCACAGTAAAAACTAAAGACAAGAGACTGAAAAGGAACTGGTAAGGACGCACATTTTTAATGTTAATCCTACAAATCTATAAGCCAATATGTGCCCAAGCATCTCTCAACAGTTCAAATTTATTAATTGAATCCAATGTCAGTTAGTAAAAAAAGAAATGAATCTATTTTAATTTAACGGATTGCTGTTGTTGCTGTTTTAAACTCAATGCTAGTCTTTTGACTTAAGACTGCATTATCAGCAAAAAACATAAACATATTAGAAATGATTAATTAAGTTGGAATTTAGTAGCAGCTTCCAATTAAAGACAAGATGAGAGAGGAATGGTTTGCCTGTGCATAAGAATGAAAACTATTGCAGCTGTAAGTAATGACAATATACTCCTTGAAAGTGATCTAAGCCTTGTTCCATGACCAAAAATAAATAAATAAATATGAATAGGTCAGGGTTGAGTTTTTCCAGAAAATACAAGATTGCCAATAATATGACATAAGAATTCATTTCTAAAGCCGATGCCAATTCATTGGAATAATGCTTTGAGTTGAGTTTAATAAAATGTATAGCTATTGAAGTTCAACCAAGTCCACAGCACATCCAAATATATCCTCCTACCCCGACCCCCAGCCCCAAAACAAAATTTAATAAAGATAATAAAATAAAAATGAAGGTAGAAAATTCCAAGAAATTGGGCATTTAAACAATGAGTGCATCTGCATACCATACAGAAACACCATCTTTCTTCAACCAAAAATGGTTTTGGACATAACTTATCAGTTTCTTCCAATTTAAATTGTTTAGTAAGATCTCTTCAGTACATATTTAAAAACTAATTCTAGAATCCATAATTTTGAGCACGATCACGAGGTAACTAACAGGTGGATGACAATTAGGGAAAAGATGATAGCCAACTAAATAAAGAACTCAAAACACTTAACTTACTTTCGTGAAAGTCCCACTAATGTATTCAGCTGCTTCCCTCCCCAAGTTCATAGCTTCTTCAACAGCAGAAACACCAAATTGTACCATTACAGAATCTGTATCTCCATATATAACCTAAAATTGTTAAATAATCAATTCTCACTGAAAAAATGGACCAAATATCAGTGTCTTAAGATAGCTGAGTATGAACTATGACTACAGGGCACAATGCACTCAAGTGAACTACAATATCAAGCAAATAATCAATTTGCATGCTTAAATATGATTCAGTAATCCATCTACATAAGAAGACTAATGAACTTAGCAAAGAAAACAAATGTGGGTTTGGTAAGAGCAACGTCTAGAACCATATACTCATTGACAAAATATAGAGCCCATCATACTTTCATATTTCAAGTTCTCTTCCAAAAAACTCGGACAAAAATTTTATTCATGAACAATACCATATTTATCCAAATAACTCAAAATGCCGGCAAAAGTAATTATATTAATTAAAACCAGTAAAGGTTTTGACAGACTAGAAACTTTAGTAAATATAAAAGAAATTATCAGCATAACAATTTTGATAGGTTAATGTAACTTGAAAGGATTTTGATCAACTAAGTTTTATTAGATCATCAAATCTTTGAAATTGTAAATTTAGAAACTAAATACAGGGAGAACATTGTACTGAAGCACCACTTGAAACTATGCAAGATCAGTATTGTTAATAGCACCACCAGAAAGATCTTCAGCATAGAAAGGGATGCAAATATGTGGGAAGAATTTAACATTATGATTGCTTGATTGAAGTGATTATTTACCTTTACAAAAAATCTATTGCCTGGAAGTTTATAGTCTATTGGGCTTATCAAAGGGGGAGGGGGAGGGAATTTCTATGGTCTATTGGTCTGGGTTCATTAGCCTCAACCCAAAGTATAATTTTATACAATTAGAAAAAACAATAGAAAAATAAACAGATTGTTATTAATTCATAAATTTAGTCGTCTTGAATGAAATAGTACCATATTTCAAGGTACAATATGTATTTCAGAATACTGGGGTACTGGCATAATCTGGTCACACTGGCTGTGTCTAATGAATTAGATATTCCAACATAAAAAGGGATTTCAGATGATATACCTCAGCATTGTGTTCATATCCCCCAAGTGTCATAAATTTCTCTTCCACGAGCTTTTTTGTATGCTCAATCATCTGCCGGCCTTTAGAAGGAGGAGCAACTCATAAGCACAACTCCCATAGAAGTACTCACAAATTATTTTGCCTTGTACAAAGGCAAGTTTTTGTATTAGATTAGCAAGAAGAATTACTAGAAAGGTATATTACCATAGCTTGTAACACTGGAAGATATCTCTAAACATGGTAATTGACCAACAGTAGCTCCTGTAAACCCATATACAGAATTTGCACTTATCTGAAAAGCCAACACCATGGAGCTTAAATGACTGGAGAATGTAATAATTCATATTATGTTTAGAATTATGAAAAATACAAAACCATCAAAAAGTAAATAACTAAACACAATCAAATGCCTAAAAAAGGAGACAAATAAACAGGAAAAATGCTAGGGACCCCAAATGTTATACCAAATGTTCTACCAATTGTCTCACATGGGTGTGGGACCCATACCATGTGGGTGCCACACCCATGTGAGACATTTGGTAAAACATTTGGGATCCCTAGCATTACTCAATAAACAATGACATGCTTTACCTTTAAAGCCAGCTGGCGACCGTCTAGCACAGCCTTCACAAGAGGATCCTTCGCTTCCTGAGAGCCAAATAACAAGATCATTACAAGCAGAAAAAACCTATCATTAACTCAGAATGCAATTTGGGACAGGTCAACCCAAAAGCTAAACCAACCCCATAACCTTGGGTTGGCAACTTTTTTTGTCCTGGATTAGAATGCTTGAGAACAAAGCCTATGTGGTCGATTCTGGGTTGGGAAACAGATTTCCCAGAACCAAAGCCACAGCTTATTGAACCAGAAACTAGGGGGAAAATTATGCCAAATTTTGAAAAACTGTGGTCCTTTCAAACCTAAGCAATCATCCTCTGCATCCAGTATAGCTCCTTCTCCTTTATTCTACTGCTATTTCTGCAAAGAACACACATGTCTGGGCAAAGGGCTTTCTAAGGTCTACTAACTTGAAGCATCTGGTATTGACTCCAAAAACGTAATTCCATTCATCAATGACTTAAGAAAAATTTCCTCTATGCCGTATACATAAGAGGTAATAGCTACCATTTATCTTGGAAGGACCTATACGAAGTCACATTTTAAAAAATAATAATAATTTGTATGCTTGATCACACATATATCGCCTAATTGTTCCCCTTCAACAACAAATAAATAAATAAATAAAATTTAATTTAGCAGAAAAAAAAAAACAAGTTGAATTAATCAATAACTATCAATGCATGACAGAAAAAATGAAAATAAAATTAAAAATTAGAGCCCAGAAAACACTAGAAAAGTAAATAGACACCTTTAAATCTGCTTTAGCTCTTTTACGAGCAGTTAACAGTTCTTCAAGAATTTCTGGAAGTATTCCCTGAAATTAGATGATAATATTTTGTTGTAGATTAGTTTCACCCATGTATATATATAGATACCATTCAAAACTACACCAATAAAAAGGTTTAACCTTCTGTAAATTCGGTTTGACAAAAGTTTCACCAGATGGAGTTTTGTTAACACATTCTGGTGGGAGATTGAGTTTGCGAACATCTTCAGGCGTTACCTTTATGGAAGTTGTCAAAAATTAACAATAAACCTATTAGCTTCTTCAATAGAACCTATCATGCATGAGAGTTGGGATATATTCAATCCTAGATTCAAGACAAATGGAAGACACTGATCATAAAGAATAGAAAAGCATTTCACCAGAGTGCAGTAACATAAATTATATGCCATCATGATTGATGGATATAGAGATGCAAAATCCAACGTTGCTATTGGCTTCTCGTAGAATCCTGCCCTGGCCTCCAAAACCTGCATTGTATAGAATCCAGGAAGCCACACAGAGAGCGATATAAATAGATAGACAGGTACATACATACATACAACGTGTATATATATATAGAGAGAGAGAGATCCATTTCTAATTAGAGTTCCTATATTTTACGCAGTGGCTTGTAGGAGACCAATCAAATTGCTAAAAGTCATGCTAAAGACCAATTAGAAAACTGTGAGTGCTAGTGGTTTGTCCATGCTGAAAGCTAGTTTATCTATCATGAATTGGTCATTCTATCTATTAATATACTAAAGGGGTATTCTATCAAACTGCATGGAAATATCATATCAAAATTAGAAAAGAGTGATGGAATCAGTTTCTTTGAGTGTACTTTGGGGTCTGTCCATCCAATCACGGTAGCACATATAGCCTACCCCATACCCTAATTTGAAGGATTACATGTCAATGCCCATCAAGAGTTAGAGATTACAAAATCAGACCAAGCTACTGGTTGAAAATGAAACAAGGAAGAAATAGAGAAGAGAGGCGAATGTGAAAAAAGGAGAAAAAAATAGAAAATGAGGAGACAGTGAGCTGTCAAGCATAATAAGGATTTGTGTTTTCATGGAAGTGCCAGTCGGAGCAAGTGAAAGCTGTCTCATGCCACAGCTTTCACTTTCACCAAACACGGGCTCACTTGCACCTCCATGAAAGTGTAATTATTTTGAGTTGTTCCCATTTAAATGCACTTTTCCCATAAGTTTATAAGGTGTCCCAGAAAAGGGCCAAAATGCCGATATAACACAATCACTTTTCTTAAGAAAAGTCACCAAGTGATAATTTTCTAATCACCATCATGTCTCCACGTAGATTTCAACCCAATGCAATGAGTTTCTAATGAAAAAGAAGACTGGTCAACACTTGCATTGCTTTGTGATCACATAAAATCAACAAATTCAGATAAAAAATAATCCACATAGTGCTTTGACATCGTCCTACATCTCGTCTTCCATATTTCTGCAGTCACATGATTTTTATGGTGCTCCCTCAAATATGAATAAGTTACATTTCCTTATAATGAAATTAAAATTTATGAAATAAGCTTTATCATTTCAGAATTTTAAATTATATTGTGCATTGGATGGATTACGAGCAAGTTGGTACTACTGCACTGCTCACTTGCAAATGGTACAACAAGCCAATTCATCTAAGGAATTGTTATTCCCACTCATTTCTTTATAAATACACTCCAAAATTTGTCTTGAGTGTCCCAAATTACACGTGACACAATTCGCAATGCTTATTAGAAGACATATTTTAAAGTACATTTAAAAATAAGTTTGGCAAAAATAACAATTCCCTTAATCTATTAGTTTATTATGTACATGGAGGGTGATTTCATTCAACTTCCCATGTGATGTGTATTTGGTTTTCCAAGGGTAAGATCTCCTTCAAAATTTTAATTGGCGTCCTACTGCAATTATAATGATGGCAATATTCTATATTCAAAAAAAAAAAATTTAAAAAAATAAAAAATTGTTCAATCCTTTCCCTAAAAAAATGCATTTATTGAGGAAGAGTAAATGACAAACTTACAGTTGCACCTTCATAAGTTCCTGATTCAGATCCTGCCTGTTTCACATTTGGAATAACAAGATTCTTTTGCCTCGCCTTTCTAAGAAGTTGAGAAAGCACCTGACGGTAATGATTGTTGGTATTCATTTTTTCAGTATATAGAACCCTCCACCACAACTAACAACAAAGCAATAGTTGAAAAGCTCATAACCTTAATACTCTGTCCTCTGGAAAGAAGAAATGAGATAGGTACACCTGTGACACGAGCCATCTCCACATAATTGTAAATGAACATCAACTTGTCCAAAAGCCGTTGTGGGAGATAGGCATCCTGCGAACAAATTAACATGTTCAGTCTGGTATGTAGTATGTAATTAAGCTTTTTCTTCCCAAGCATGAGGAATGATAATTTATGTGCATAGAACACACCAGAAGCACTACCTTTGATGCAAATTTTTATGACGCATTTTGCTTCTTTTTTTTTTTTTTTTTTTTTTTGGTGTGTGTGTGAAGTGTAACATCCCACCACCTGTTGGCCCAAGTAACCTGAAAAAAGTTGGTCTAACAACATGACTCAAAATGCTTAAGCCAAGTTACCCCAAGATAGAATTACCCCATGATCACCCACGCAAACTTCAGATGTGGGGCATCATTACAAACTTCCTCATTTATACCCTCACGTCCTCATGAGGGGTTCATCATCAATCAGAATACCATAATGAGCTCGTGGCCAGCCCAGAACAATGACCCACATGGTCGTGTGCACGGGATGGCTTTGATGCTAATTGTAACACCCCACTGCCTGAAGTCTAGTAACCTAAAGAACGTGAGTCTACCAACATGACCCAAATCCAAATGCTTAGGCCATGTTACTTAGTACCAAGCTAGCAGTGCCTTGTACACCCAAGATCAGCCATGCAAACTTCTAATGTGGGATGGGGTCGTTACATGAAGGAACTACAAAAAAGATGACTTCCAAAATTTTCCAATTAGACAACAATATCTCTACGTAAAAAGTTCGAAGAACAACCTATTCAACTTCATTCCTTCCCTATAAAAAATAGTTGAGATTTTTGCTATAAGCCACTTGAATTCTTTATTTGATTACGCTAAAAGATGCACCAAAATAAAATATTATATGCACCTTCAAACAGTAGACAGCTAGTCGCCTTCTTGTTTCGGGGTTCCCATTCTGAAGGTCAGATATAATTGAATGATGGACATCCTCTTTCTGTGCACAAAAGATGGCGTCAGCTAAAAATTCTATTCCATAACAGAAACCAATAGAGAGCTAAAGAATCACAAATGGGGATCACAAAAGATAAGAATGGACAAAAATGCATTATGAACTTCTGTAACACAACCCCTCACAGTCCACAACCTCACTGACACAATCTTCATTTCAAACACAACTGACAGCAAGAGTAATAGCAAAGATTTTGAGAAGATAGCTTCATCAAGTACAAGCAAACACATGCTGCCTAATAGTTATATCTTACCTAGAACAAATGTACGAAGTGCGTCTAGTTCTAAAAATATTTATTATTAAAAAACTAACATATTTTGATGCATGTTTGATACATGTCAAAGTCGAGACATGTCCAACATCAACATGGCACCTTCTTAGAAGTGTTCATGCTTCTTGGAATCGTAATACCTCAGTTTGCCAAATGCAAGAATGTCGGTTCAAGGTTAGAGGCAGCCAAATTGTTCAAATAATGAGAAAGTTTAGGTTCATACCCAGTTGTCCTCCCAACATAATGGCAAGACCAAGGTAGTTGTCAATGTAGATGTTGAAGTCACACTTGGTCTTCATATATCATTGAGCCTCTTAGCCAGGACCAATTAGTGACCATAATTTTCTCCAAGATTAATGATTTAATCCTCCAATGTGCCATAAAGCTCAAATAATATCCCACGGTAGAATTTCTCTCTGTAGAGTGAATTCTCCTGTTGAAGTACTAAGATCCTTCTATTCCCAACAAACAATGTGTGTGTTTGGGTGTATTGAGACAGTTTAGTATGAATATTCTGGATCTGAAGTGATATGGTAGGAGGACTTAAAAGCGGGCATGTGTCCAAGTTTGCATAATTATTCCTTAAAGAAGACATTACACAAAAAAAACCTTGAAAAATTTACAGAAGGTAGGGGGACTTAAAAAGTGACAAACATAACAGTATCTTAAATCAGCCATTTGCATTCCGAAACATACATAAGTTCAAGTATGCTAGAGAAAAAAGATGAGAAGCAAGCTCGCTGATGTATGTATGTACATGCTTACATGTATGTGAATAATAATAATAATAATCAGAGTTTCAGTTTTCCATGATGCAATGGAAGTTAGGCAAATAGAAGAAGAGACATTTTCATTTTCACTCGGGGAAGGAATAGCTATAAATCTAGAACACAACAACTGGAAAATGGAAATGCAGCACAAAGAAGCATTTTGGCCCATCACATTGACGAACTTTAATGCTTAGAATAACATATAATTTTAATCTCCAATGGTGATTATAATTAAAAAGTGCTCTTCCATCAGTAACTCATTCAAATGTTGCAAACTGTTAGTGGATGTAAATTATAACAATGAACTGAAACAAATGTTGAACAAGATACCCTCAATATTACATAATAAAACAAATAAAAATAGAAAGGAAAACATAAACTTTGCCTGCTCATTAAGAAAGTGTGCTGAAACAGAATTCAATGAATACGAACTTAGTTTATAATCCCTTTGCATAACCTGCATAATCAGAGAGTGATGGTAGAAATATTAGGTTTTGATTGAATCTTCGTGAATATACCACCATAAACCAATCTGAGAGAAAGCATAGAAAACAATCCCAATGAGCAAAACCTGAAGCAAATCAAATTGAACTCTCCCTTCCACTGTTACTTCTTTACTCTCCCTTGTTCCATACTGCCTGTAATCCCACAAATATCAATCAGTTGAATACTCCCACAAGCTATATAGAAAGTAACACCAAGAGGATTCACTAGCTAAGTAATATATTCCATTCAAATGGCTGCACAGATAAAATGCATGTAATGTACAACAAATTGTATTGAAGTCCACAACCACAACTTATTATGAGAAAGAGAATCTTCCAAGTCCACTATAAAACCATTTTGTGATACATGGACAAACAAATAATATAACACAGGTTAGAAAACTTCAAAACGCCTCATTCAATTTTAATTTTTGGAAGTCGGGAAAATATTGTGGCCAAGAGGCTGAAGCATAATTAAGGCAAATGATAGACAATACAATGGGCAATCAAAATAATGAACTATGAATGCCAGCATACTAGATTGAATATCAATTCTCCACCATGCACTTCCAAGCTTATATACACGTGAAATTTCATGGTTTCCCTTTGCTTCTTTCTATGGTTGTCATCATTTGTTCTACAGCCCATATCTACGAATTTACAAAATTAACAAATTGCCACTGACTTAAAAACTGAATAAAAAGCCATTAAAGCTGTCCAACAGCATTCTAATCTATATAAAAATAAATAAAAATAAGATTCAAGATCATGGGCTGAACAAAAAGCCATTAAAGTTGGCCATGATAGTATGATATAGAACAAAATCTATATAATGAGGGTAATGGATGATTTTTTCTTCCCCTTTTTTATATGCTTTTGATTAGGTGATGGACATAGAGTACAATTTTCGCATGATTCTTAGCGTGGGCAAAGACACCTTTGAATTAAACCTTTCAAGATCATTTTGTGATGCCAACTAATTCAGATGGTGCAGTACTGGAGTTTTGGGACTCATCCCCTTCAAGAGTAATTTGGTCACTTTTTCTAGAGACCCTTGCAGGATTGGTAGCGCAAATGAAATTAGAGCAAGTAATATTAGCCAAAATGAAATGTTGACATGACTTGTACTTATTTAATGTGGTAAAGAAGAATCAAAGAAATCAAGGAAGTCAAAGCAAAGAACAAAATACCATAATAATGGGGTTTCCAAAAATAAAAATACCAATTAACTAGGAAACACAATAATGGGCTCTTTAAATTAGATGTGTGCCTTGTATTAGGTGCATACAGCAGAAAATTTTGTATTGCATAAAAGACTAACAATTAAATATTAATCTGCTTTAGGTGATTTTAATTGATCGTCAAAGAAACAAATTTAAGGGATGAACAATCTAACATGTAACCTTGAAGAAAAAGTCGTATCTTTGACACGGACTCTGCTGTTTCTGATGCGGCCAAGCATTGGAAATTCTGGTATTCCCAAGACTTCAGCTCTCTACAGGAGAAAACATAGTTCAAATGAACTTACTCAAGCTGGTCAGAAACAGGAAAACTTGTACACTGCTAATTCTCACACAAAACAGATAAAACCAAATAAAAAACTTTGATGGTGATGGAGCACATAGTAAATACAAAAAACGTTCAATAACCTGAATGAGATAGGGCAAATCAAATTTGCAGATGTTATATCCAATTATAATATCAGGATCTACTTCACGAATAAAGTCCTGCAGATAAACCTTGCTTGAGTGAAGCTATAGAAGTTTAAAAATAGAAGTAAGGGCTATATTTTCTTGCAAAGTCATGACAAGCAGTTTATTTAACATAATTAGAATTCACTGCATGAACTAGAAAGAAAGAGAAACTGAAACAACATTACCCAAATTTCTTCAACCAATAAACGTATATTACTCCTATTTTCCTCATCACAACCAACATAGATAAGTGCACTCTTTGAGAAATACTTATGATCGAGGGAAGGAAACCAAATAGAGAGTAAGCACAGCAGAGGATAAATGACTAAACCATACACCTTTCCAGGTACTTCAAAAAATGCCAAGAACCAAATACCAGGCATGTGAACATAGATAACTTTTCCACGTGAAAAGTCTCCTAAACTGCAATAGAATCACGTTAATTTCTGCATTACTTCCTGTTCCCCTATCTTATCCTTCGTCAATAATATCAATGTTTATTGGTTTGGTCCATTGACCAATAAAAAGAAAAATAAATAAATAAAGATGCTAATACTAAAACGATTACGATTTCAGATACACTACAATCTTTAACCAATAAATGCGTTCTTTGAGGATGAACTCTACCTACATAATTTATTTTATTCATTATGCCATCAGGTACAGGATCATTACTTTGAAGCATTACATAATCATTGCAAATAATAATAATCATACTAATATTAATATTAATTACCCTCCAAGCTAGTAACACTTCTCTTTCCGTATCGAATGACATCACATCAACACCTACTATTGGTGAGCATGAATTTAGGGTCATGACATTCCGAACAAATGGCTGGTCCTGTCCTTGCAAGGTAATTAGATTAGCCACCTAGAACAAAAAATCTTGCTTCAGCAAAATAACCAATACTTTCCGACTGGTTGTATTTAACTCAAATGAAGTAGATTGACGATAGAGAAGTATAAATTAAACCTGGATAACAGGATCATGTGTAGGCTCAGGAAAATGGCCCTTACGACCAGCACACTCAATGTCAAAGCTCAATATGCGAAACGGAGCCATTTTGGAGAACTCTCCTTCCGGGGCATGGCTTATCAAGTCTGAATAACTAAGAGAAATGTTAAGGAAATCATTTATTCTTATAGTGAGAGACTCAATAACAAGTGAACATAGTGGAGCCAACTGCATGGACTCCCTGCATAAGGATACAGGCAATCAAACTCTAATTGGCAATAGGATAGATTCTTCGCTGACTTCCTATATTTTCCAACAGGAACTTCAATCCAATTACCACCAACAATGTTGCAGTCGATCATGAATCGAAGAGCAAAAAGAACATTGCTTTCGTACGTCATAAAGCTCTTCGTACCAAGACCATCAATTTGTATGCCTCTATCAAGGATACCTACCATGTTCCAAAAATATAAATGGATAGCAAAAAACAAAGTACAAACTGCTACATTCACCCTATCATTGCATACATGCTTGTCCAACCATTTCAAACTAACGAGCAGATACAACAAAGAGTGGGCTGGTTTCAGGGCCACCAAACCATAAATCGGTTACATATGCAGGCATAACAGTTGTGAAACCCAGTCCATCTGCCTAATGCCCATACAATAAGCAACAACTGAAATTAATAGGCCAAGAAAAAGTATGACAAGAGAATGAGGTTGCCAGCAACAGCTACACAATGAGCTTCGCATGCCCAAAGTATGCAATGAATATGGGTCATAAGAAGCAAAAACTGTCAAAGAATGTGATTAATTAAATGACTAACTACCACAAAATAAAATTTTGAAGGGGTAAGAAAGTTCAAATGTTTACCACGGCAGCTGGTAATCATTGTTGGTAATGCAACCACAATTCTAAGAAATGGCTGAGAATCCTGCTGCTGATAGTACATAATGCTTCTTCTCTGCACCATTTCTATGCGGCGAACAATCTTAGGAACCCTATTGTTTCTATTCGCCTCCCTCATCCTCCCCTGAAATAACCACCACATGCAACAAGCATGTAAATTTATGTAACTATTTTCTCAAAAGTACTCAATCATGTATCCTCTCAGACAAACCTATAAATAAGTATTTATACACAGAAAAGCATACATTTCCATAAACATATAGGAAAATATATTATTCTATTGTAATTTGTAAAACAAAACACCTCAAGAATTTGATGAAAATGAGAGATATCATCGGGACCCATTCCTGGAGGACAGCTGATGTAGAAATACGGTTCAAATCCATGAACATGGCAGCACACGCTATGTCCTGACCAATGATCATATAAACATTGCTTAGAATTTAATGAGACATAGGTAAACCCAAAAAAGAAGCACTAAATACCCAAATAAAACCGTGTTTGACTGCTTGAATCCAACCTTTTTATGTTAAGAAAGAAAAATGTGTCATACTTTATGGCAGAACTAGAGTACTCCCATTGTGAGGGCCTTTTCTTCCTAAACCATTGAGACTGTGTTTGGTTCATAAATTTGGGTAGGGATTTGGAAAGGGAAAGGGAAAGGGAAAAATTGTGAAAGGTGTGTGAAATGTAATTATATTTCATTCACATTTCACCCACCTTTTCTTTTTCTTTTTCTTTTTTCCTTTCCCTTTCCAAATCACTCACTAAATCCGTGAACTAAACACAGCCTGAAAGAGTGACAAATAAGCACAATACTATATTTTATTGACAATTTCTAAAAAACACCAAAAGTTACAGGTCAAGTTAAAATAAATGTCCCCAACCTAATTGTAACCATTAAGGATTCTTTACTATACAATTTCCACACACAGGGTGGAAATCACATTTGTAATTGACAAATTGAAGGAACGTAATTAAGGTTTTGATATCCATGCTGATGCCTACTAAATGGTTAAGCTTCTCCACTGGTGTAGTATTTTTTGTATTATTTTAGCACAGCAAAAGTGCACTTTATACGAATTTGTTAAAAGTTGTTGCACTAGTGTGTAGTATTTAATGTGCTAAAATAGCATAGGAGTTAATGTGCTAAAATAGCATAGGTGCCCCAACAATATAATATTTTTTGTGCTAAAATACCATATGGGTGGACCCAAAAAAAATTAGCATTTCAATTTTTAAAAAATATATATGCATAGGGAATGAGTAATATCCTGGGTTAAAGATATCTATAAGAGAATGCCTATACTTTCTATATAAAAGAAAAATTAATAAACTACAAGAACTATTCATGTAATATGACTGGATCAGATTCGGACAGTGCCCAATGTGATACAAAAATAAAAATAATTCTAGGAGTCAAAACCCACAAAAGAAGAGCAATGTTAGCCATTCCAAAAACTCAAAACAAAAGGGGGAAAAGAGCAAACCTTCACTGGTAACCCCAAAGATCCTGATAATAGCAGCAGGACCAGACGAATTAGGCAACAACTCCTTATGACTCTCTCCGATAACGTAATCAATCTCCAGCTGCTGAAACACTACAAACCCAAAAACCACAAATCTTCAAAGAAAAAAAAAAACCTACAAATCAAGACAGCTCTGCAAAGAAAAGAAATTTTAAAATTACCTATGCTCTGGGACTGAGACTGGTACGGCTGAGACAAAGCGGGGCGTTTCCACTTGAAGAGACGAGAGGCGAGAGCTTGTTGCTCCTCCATGTCGCGGAGGACTTGGGACTCCTCCTCGTAGAGGGTTTCGTCGAGGAAGACGTCCTCGTCCATATCTTCTTCTTCCATGGCGGCGCGCTGCTTCTGCGGCTGCTGTTGCGGTGGTTGTTGGCGGTGATCGGAGGAGGGTTGAGATCGCTTCTTCTTGTTGTTGTTGCCGTCGTTCATGGCTGTGGATTGGAGATAGATGAGTGATGTGTGAGAGTGAAAGAGAGAGAGAGAGTGAGTGAGGGCACGAAACACCGAGGGGAGATAGAGGGGATGAAATTCCCGCCAGTTTTAGGGCTGTTTTTAGAGTAGAGTAAAGTCCCGTATATGTCACGTGTAAGTATAAGCGTAAGGATCCTCTAGAGTAACTATCTAGAGTGATCTCTTCAAGTAGATGATCGGACGGTTGTGGTTAAATTTTATTAAAACGATGTCGTTTTGGTGAGGATTTTCAACACAAAAATAAATAAAAAAAAACAGATTTTTTTCAAAGAAAACAGCGAAACTTGGGAAAAAATTTACCTTTTATAATTGAGAACTATGGAAAGATCTGACATTGAAAGAGTTAGATCTGTGGATCAATAAAATGGAAGAGAAATTGAAATGGGTTTTGATTGTTTGTGTTCTCTCTCTTCTTTGGAGTACAGAGATGACGAGAGGGTCATGGAAGAGAGCATATATATATAAGAAAGAAGTGAAAAATGTTTATCATTGAAACTCTGGTCTCTCTCAGCAGACAAGCTCCATTAAAGACCAACAATGAGAGCTTGAATCCAACAAAGCAGAGGGCCATTTTGATTTTAGAGAGAGCTTATGGTGCATTTGGTGTGTGAAGGGTTGTTTTTGAGGTTGTGGATGAGAAATTAGGGGTTTTTTGGGGAGTATTTGGTGGTTTTGTTCGTTTTCGTGTTTGTTGAGTTTGGATTTGATGATGAATCGAAGTTTTAGGGCTCAGGAATCGCAAATGCAGGAGTCGGTGAAGCAGAGGCAGCAGATGGGGAGTATGAGGACGTCGATGATCAAGGATATGGAAGAGGAGCTCTCGTTGTTTCGCGAGATGCAAAAGCGCGAGAAGGATCGGAACAATCTTCTCCTTCACAACTCGGATGAATTTGATGCTCCGCTTGGTATGAACTTGTTCGATTTCAATCTTCTCTCTTCTCTCTCTTCTCATTCTGTTCAAGGTTTTTTTTTTTTTTTTTTTTTTTCCTCACCAAAACGACGTCGTTTTGGTGAGGATTGATCTCAACCCTTAATCCCATTAGTGGGACAGGTGTCACGCCCACCTCCTTTACTGCAGGAGATCACTCTAGAGGGATCACTCTAGAGGATCCTCACGCGTAAGTATAAGGGGATGTTTCGAAAGGGCCAATTTCCATCTTTGTGGCGTTTTGAACATTTTAGTCTCAACAATGATTCATTTATCCTTTTCTCCTCACTCCCTTTCACCCCTTCTCTCTTTTATTGGTTATTTTTTATTTTCTTTTTTTTCTGCTCCTCCAATCACCCCCGCCACGTGGCAAAGGGGGTGAGGGGGTGACACCCAAAAGGGGGTCCCAAACATTATTCTTTTAGTCTCATTTTATGGTGTGTTTTTAACTTTATTTCCATTATAGGGTAAAATGGCATTAGCAAAACTGTTTTCTAGAAAACGGCTTTTCAAAAACAGTATTTAACGATTAAAATAATAATAAATTTTGGACCCAGAAAACAGCTTTACAAAAGCCGATTTTACTTAATTTTTAATTAATTCTGAATTAATTAAAAACAGTTTTGGCAAAACCGTTTTTAAATTATTTTTTTTTTAATCTATATTTTCAACATAAATATTTTTTGTTCAAATTTTTTTAAAAATAAAAACCGGCTTTAGAAAAACCGTTTTTTAATAGTAATTTTTTTAAATAAAAACCGGCTTTAGAAAAGCCGTTTTTCAACAGTATTTTTTTTTTAATAAATATTTTATGACCAAAAAATATTTTCAACTTAAATATGAAAACTACCAAAAAAATATTTTATATATTTTTTAAATTTATATTTTCAACTTAAATATGAAAACTACCAAAAAAAAAATTTCATAAAAAGCGGTTTTAAAATATAAATTTTTTACATTAATTTTTTAAAATTTATATTTTCAACATAAATATTTTTTGACCACAAATATTTTTAATAAAAAATGATTTTTAAAGTTTTTTCGAATTTTTTGTTTTTGTTTTTGTTGAATTTTTTAATATTTTAAGTTTTTAAACATACCTAGCATAAATATACTAAATACCAAAAATACAAACAACAAAAAAGAAACGAAAATTCATTACATTTTTTATTAAACGAAAATTCATGAGAAAACATAATTAAAAAAAATTCTAAAACCATTTTTTATTAAAAATATTTATGGTCAAAAAATATTTATGTTGAAAATATAAATTTTAAAAAATTAATGTAAAAACTTTATATTTTAAAACCGTTTTTTATGAAAAATATTTTTTTATAGTTTTCATATTTAAGTTGAAAATATGAATTAAAAAATATATAAAATATTTTTTGGTAGTTTTCATATTTAAGTTGAAAATATTTTTTGGTCATAAAATATTTATTTTAAAAAATTACTGTTGAAAAACGGCTTTTCTAAAGCCGGTTTTTATTTAAAAAAATTACTGTTCAAAAACGGCTTTTCTAAAACCGGTTTTTCTTTAAAAAAAAATTTGAACAAAAAATATTTATGTTGAAAATATAAATTAAAAAAAATAATTTAAAAACGGTTTTGCCAAAACCGTTTTTAATTAATTCAGAATTAATTAAAAATTAAGTAAAACCGGCTTTTGTAAAGCTGTTTTCTGGGCCAAAAATTTATTATTATTTTAATCGTTAAATACAGTTTTTGAAAAATCGTTTTCTAGAAAACGATTTTGCTAATGCCGTTTTACCCTATAATGGGAATAAAGTTAAAAACACACCATAAAGTGGGACTAAAATGTTCAAAACGCCATAAAGATGGAAATTGGCCGTTTGGAAAGTGTTGGATTATTTTTAAATTTTTTTTGAAAGAATTGTGAAATATGAGTTGTGTTTAAAGTGATGTGGTAGAGATCTGATATGACTTAAATAATATAATTGTGGCCTAAATAGAATAATGTGCTAAAATAATATGTGTTATTTTAACACATGTCAAACAATCACTAAATTCAGAGCTGCTGGATAGCTCGAACATTCCCGATTCCAATGGCTCCAGATGTCAAAATGATGTTGTTTTGACATTTTTTTCCCCCTCTCTCTTCTTCCTTTTTCCTTCTCTTTTTTCTTCATCTTCTTTTTCTCTCTCTTCTATTCAAACCCAAAATTAAAGCAGCTCCTCTTATTCCTCTCGAAGCAACTCAAGCTCATGACATCGCTCATACCTCTCATCCCATCGCTCCCTCTCGTCCCCACACTCCCTCTCATCCCATTAACAGTTGCCGAGATAGAGAGAGACCTCAAATCCACTAGAGGGAAACAAAAAAAAAAAAAGCAAAATAGTTTTGCTATTTTGCAGAACAAAGAAATAGTTGGATTGGTTTGATTTGTTTGTTTAATGATAAAATTGTGCGATTGAAAAGGAAAGGTGGGATCACAATTTAGAAAGAGATATTGTATACAATTGTGATGGTTTGATTCTCCCTCTATCTTTCTTTTCTCTCTGCCCTTTATTAAAAATGCATTAACAATTGCGAAGATAGTTAAAAACAATACTTGAATAGGTGATAACATTGCCGATTGCCCAAAAAACCATTCGGCCGCCCAAAGAAATTGCTGACCAACCAAGTTTTTTAATATTTATTTGATTTGAGGGTTTTCAATTCATGGTTACAGTCACAAAGCACTTGCACTTTTTGAGAAAAATGAGATTTGAGGGTTGGTTCCAGATGCTGTCACACTGATATATATATGTAGTTCAGAAGCATAGTTATGGACACCAATATCAGTAGTGACCCACAGCCACAGTCATGAATCAAAATTAAAACCCAAATCATACAAAATCAAACCCAAATCTATTGTATGAGAGTGTTTGGATGCTTTTTTGGTCGAATAATAGAGATAGAGAGGAGAGGAGAGTAGAGGAAACAAATAGAGAGGAGAGATAAAAAATTTCACCTTTCGGGCTACTCAAGCCTCAAGAATTCGAGCTACGACACATTTATGGTGCAAATTACAAGTTTTATAGTATGATTATATTATAATTTTAAAACAAATTCAAATAATATTTACTGGTTATTTGAGATGATCTATATAAATATATTTTTTGGTTTTTTATTAAAAAAACAGAGAATTGATATGATTTTAAAAAAATAAAAAGTATGTTGTTTTAAGGGATGCCAAATTGGCCCTTAACTTCTTATAAAATCATCTCAAATTCTTTATCAAAATTTTCATCTAATTTGATTTTAAATTTAAGTAAAAAGTTTGATTCGATATGAATTACTCCAATCCTTTCATCAAAAATTTCATCTAATTTGATTTTAAATTTAAGTAAAAAGTTTGATTTGATATGAATTACTTCAATGCTTTCATCAAATTTGCATCAAAATATTTTAAAAAATTATTTCTCATCCCAAATTTCACTTTTTATCAATTTTGGTAAAAAAAATCTTGCTCTAATCCTTTATCTCTTAACAATTTAATCAAACCTAAATGAAAAAAAGATTAGTTAAAAATTTGATGAAATATTTGGTTCATCCATGATTTGATGAAAAATTTGTTTCTCCCTTAATTTAATACATGTTTGATAAAAAGGATTATACCTCATTTTTATCAAATTTAATTTTGATAAATAATTTGATGAAAGATTGGAGATATTCTAAATAATTCGTTAGTTAAATTTTATGAGAGGTTAATATAATTTACTACACACAATGTTCTCCTTTTAAATTACTTACTAAGTATTGTAAATTTTACATAATTACATTAATTTTTTTTTTTTTTTATTGAAATCAATATTATCAAAAGAGGGTTTTCATTAGGGGAATCTTTTTTAAAATTATTGATATTAAAATTTTATAAAATAAAGAATATATAATATTTTCATAGTAATTGGGGTCCTTCAACATTTTTACAAAGAAATTTCAATTTTTACAGAAAAATCTTATCAAGGGACCTTAGGTAATAATAAAAAAAATATATTGGACTTCTCCTTCTACCCAAAATTAAAAAGGGATATTTTAGTACATTTCCCTTTTCATTATAAAATATATAACAATTTAATCTTTCATTCACACAACAAATAAATTATTGATAAAAAAATGAAGGGGGAAATATTCAATGACTTTTTAAAGTGACTCGAACTTTATATTTTATCATTTGATGTTTTATTAATTTTAATATGTATAATATATTTTATATGAGAACTTGGGTGCTGCACAACAGCCACTGCAAATATGAAGTTACTTACTTTTATTTTCCCTCACACTTTTTATTCTCAATCACACTATAACATCGACAATATCTTCATTCTATTCACAAAACACTTTATCTGCCTACAAAAATGAGTATAATTTTTGTTTACTATTTATATGATCTTTATACTTATTATATTGTTGAAAATTGTAATTTATATAATATGAAGAATTTGCTTTGCCTTTACATATTTTATAAAAGTTAGTTTCGAAAATGTTGTAAACATTTGGATTTTTTTTTTTTTTTTATCAGCATAAACATTTGGAATAGGCTAATGCAATTTTTGAAGTAGTTGTATAGATAAATTAATTTTTATTAAACTACATCTAGATATAATGATGAATTTTCTAATTTAAAGCCATGGAATCAAGAAAAATGTTATGAAATCACCCTTAGGAACCCAAAACTTACCTTGAATGAGTTTAATAACATGAGATGTTATGAAATGCGGAGTCCATGAATAACATGAAATGTGGAATCAAACCACTTTTCAGTTTGTTCATGATTCTGATTCAAAAGTTTCAGAACTCAGTTTGGAGTACACAGGAGAGAGAAATGTGGAATCGAACCACTTTTTGCAGTTTGTTCATGATTCTGATTCAAAAGTTTCAGAATTCAGTTTGGTGTACACGGGAGAGAGAGAGAGAGAGAGAGAGGAAACTGAATCACTGATTATGTTACTGATAAAATAGCCAAAAAAAAAAAAACAGTAATCTTCTGATGCCCTCACAAGAAAAAAACACTGAACCACGACAACATGGATCCCACTTGAAGACAGGAATACAAGAATGTAAAGACTAGAAAGCCAAAAGAAATTCAACACAAGCATTTACTCCTCGTAGTATCCAGGATCAGGATCATTATCACCGTCATCATCATCATCATCAGATCTGGTAGTTGTAGTCGTCGTAGTAGTAGTAAGGTAGGACCGAAGGATGCGCTCGTACTTTTCAGGGCTATCGTACAGTGTAGGAGTAGTGATAATTGCACATTCCAACCAATCTTCTCGCATCTCCTTCTTCTTTGTCTGCCTCTGGAAGAACATTCCCCATTCATATAAGAGACGCTTCAGACGAACACTCTTCTTTCCACTAAACACAAACTTAATGACGTCCTGTGCTAGCCGAGTTATGTCCTCACCCTCGATGATGTAAATATACTGAAGCAAAAAAAGACAATGTTAAAAATGTATACTCACTAAAGAAAAAATGGAGGGGCTTCCAGGTGATTAAGGCCCGGAAATTCTGCCATTCATCTTATGTACATATCTATAACCATCTAACCAAACTTATACGAGAAAATTCATCAATCTTTTCACTCCACATCTATAGCTAGGAGCAACTGATAAAAGGACAGTACAAAATTTTGACTGGCAAAGAAAGCTGAATGCTTTGCCAACTTAACACTCTGTTTCAACAGTGGCCCTGGTGGGGGTGTGGTGTTGGTGTTGGTGTTGGTGGCGGTGGACCGGTGGTAGGGTGGTGGGGATGATGGTGGTTGTGTTAATGTGGTGGCATTGGTAAGAATTTAGTTCTGAAAATGTTTTCCACCTATTTTCCGCTCAAATAAACTTGTTTTTCTCAACTATGGAAAACGTTATCCATTAACTTTTGTTTTCTATTGTACCAAATGCTAGAAAATGTGAAAAACATTTCCCCAAAAATATTTTCTGGCCAAACAAACAGAGCTTAACAGTTAAAGGAGAATTTTTTTTGTCAAATGAGAACTTCAGTTTGTCCTAGTGCGGACACTGAACTTGCAAAAGATGCTTTTTTGTAATTATATTGTCGATTGATCGATCGATCGAGAGAGTTTTCAGAGTAATTACCAGAAACACAAAACCAATAGTTGCTAAGGTCACTTGCAGTACTTCATCCACGATCCCAGCAAAGCCTTCATCCTCTGGCTCACCAAAATCACCACCGCCACTGCCGCCGCCGCCACCACCAGGACGATTTCCACCATTACTACCTCCATCATCATAGAATTCTTGCTTTTCCATCTGCTGCTTTAATATATCCTCTACAGACTGTTCCTTCTTAAACCTTCCCATAGCTTTCTCCAGAGCTTCCCATGGAGAAGCCTGATAGCAATTTGAAGTCAATTAAAATGGAATATTTTTTTTGTAGAGAAATAAGTAATTGAAGACTTGGACCAAGATCCAAAAAAGAATTTTCAAAAGTTCATAACCATCAATATTCCATAGTATTACTTCACTGATCAGACATTCTCAAAAGCAAATGTGAAGTCAGGGAAGGCTGTTTAGATACAGCCACTACGATCACAAAGTAATAATACGTAAAAAGCTTTTGATAGATATCACCCAAATATAAGTTATAGGTTGTATTTAGTCAAGAAAATCTATTAACTCAACTCCCTATCAGAAAACTCAAGATGGAGCATAGTGCATGTTCCAAAAACCCATAAGCACCAATTAACAATCTCTGATGGGACATACCACGCAGACAAAAATATGAGTCATGATGAAGCATTTGAATTAAGAAAAACCAAATGGATGCATGATCTTTTAGCAGCAAGACATATAGTTTGCCTTGTTGGGAATAGGATAAGGGGGCAAGGGGGTTTTGACATCTTTTCTTAAAGCAGGAAAAAGAAAGAACTAAAAGATGTGGACAGGTTTTAATTTAAGAGTTGGAGAATGAACGGGGAAGAAAATAACCAGAAAAAGAAAACTATTAGAGAAAGAGAGACACTGAGAAGTGGTTATTACTTTCTTTTTCTTTTTCTTCTTCTTCTTCTTCTTCTTCTTGAGCATATAAACAAGGGAATTTCTAATAGTGGATTATGACAGCATTGGACCAGAAAGAATTCCCAATTGAAGCTGTTCAGACTGCTGGGAGTCCCTGCATGCAAGCCAATCTGTGGCCCAAACTCTGGAACACTGGCTATAACACACATTGGATTCCACATGTAAGAGAAGAAGAGAAGAAATTGAAGAAAGAGAGTATTATAAAAATTTCATAGGTTGGTTGCCGAGAAGAAATGGACAAGAAGGGAAGGCAGAAGATATTGAATTCCTCTTTTCTGCATGCGTACTTTGTGCTATATTTTTTAACTTTTTTCCAAATCACCTCATTTTGGGAAGAGAGTTTTTATGGGCCTGAGCGGACACAGTTACTCTCCAAATCACTGCTTCTCTTCTTTTATCTCCCGTCTTCATTGTGATCTAAAGGCTTGGAGTTTGTATCAAAGGTACTTTATAACATCTCATTCAATCATACAATTAATACAACAACAAAAACAATGAATTTCAAGAAGGCCCTTTACCTTATTGGGATTCTCTGACTTCCCTTTGTCACCAAATAAACAAACAGGTGCACGATACCAGTATGTTGATCCACTAGAGGCCAGCTTTAAGTAAGTCTTGGGGAATCGATTGATGTGGGTTGGAGTAACACATAGCATAGAAGGTACACTACTCGAATGATATATATTTTTGAAATTGACAGCCAGCTGGCATGCTGTGACTGCAGTGCAGCTCATGTTTCATCAAACAACTCAGTTACCTCATAAGCCACACATAAAGCTTGGAACTCCCCTAGTTTTCCCTCTTCAGGTATCACTGCACATTAAATTACAATGGTGAAACCAATTTAAGATCCAGATGCAAATCACAAATCACAAAAGTAAACTCACATCCTTTACTATAATTAATTCTAAAATAACCAGGAAGTTAAAAACTAAACCATGAATTAAACCGTGAGAGGGCATGCTGCTTCAATCAATTTCAACCTAAAGGGAATGGAAATTTATACATGGAGCAATATGGAAACCTGTACTTAGTTGGGAACTATACAATCTGAAGAACCCCCAAAACAAAACAAAGCATGAAACCACGAAACTTCCATATGTGGTTCATAGCATCGTTTGATAAAAACTGCATTCAAATTTTGATTTTTTTTTTTCTCCCCAACTTTAAAAAAAAACCCGAGCAGATTGCCAAAATACATTAAATTTGAGTCTCATTGTAGCAGATTGGGATATACTTGGGCACCTATTGGTTAACAAGAGTAAAATAATGAAAATGCCAGTAGAAGGATCAAGACCTCATCATGGAAATAATGAAAATACCAGTATGTTGTGAGCCCACCCAACGGGTGTGCTTAAAATATAAATTTTAATTTGGAATTCATAACATATTTTCTATGTTGTTTAAGTGATGAAAGTGTTTTTTATTTTTCCCTTTTGGATGGAGAAATTGACACTTGACGCAAGAGGAGAAAGCTACTTAGCAAAAGGAGGGAAGGAAGTTCATGGACACCAAGTAACGTGTTCACTTTAATAGTATAGATTACAACTGCTAGGTGTCTTTAGATTCCAAATCACCCCCTTTAACAAAAAGATAGGTCGACGTCTTCCAGCTAGTAATTAGAGACAAGAGATTCCTAAAGACCAATTCTTAACAAAGCATACCTCATATGGAGTCTTAGGAAGCCTAAGAAGTACGGACATGAACAGTAAATACCATTGAACACCATTTATTTGTCATAGTGATCTGAAATGAACTATAAATTTTCATAGAAGGTCACAAAATTAATGCAGAAGGAGGGACCGGAGGGAGCTTCTATTTCCACACATTGTTTCCTCTCAGTGCAGACATTTTTTTTTTTGGTTGTAAATCAACTTCCAAATAAAACTATTTGGTTTGAAAATCAACTTCCGAACAAAATTATTTGATTCGGCCGTATCTTTGGTTTGAAAGTTGATTTCTGAACAAAACTCGAGCCAAATAGTTTTGTTCGGAAATCAACTTTTGAACCAAAAATTCAGAAATTAAATGTGTGAACTGAGATAATGTGGTGTGTGGAAATAGAAGTTCCCGAAACAGTATCTGCAGTTTTATACCAAACTTGCACTTTGAATTTAGCTTGACAATATACCAGAAGAAATGCTGAAATGGCACTCAATTGGCAGACACAATTGAGTTATAATGCGATTTAAACTGGTCATTGAAGACTTGATCAAGGATTTGACCAACTAATCAGCCACAGCCCATTTGGCTTGAGAGTTTTGGTAAGCAAAGAAAAGAAATAGAGAGAAAGAACTCCAATAACTTGTTGGATAATTTAGAAGCTGAAGTGGATAGAAATGGTGAGAAAAAGAAGAAGAAAACCTAAACTCATATATTGATTCACACCAAAATTGAAGGGATTTGGTGATAAAGAAAGTTGATTTATAAAAGGTTTTCAAAATCTCTGATGTTAGAATCGTACGATTCGGTTCGATACACATACAAATCGATATGAACTAGTAGAGAGAATCGTAAATGGCAATGAATCGCACTTGTATCATTGAATCGATCACCGAATCGTAAGAATTGCAGAATCGCACGATTATGGAAATCGCAGGTAAACCTACAACCAGTCAGACCCGAATGGCGAATGGATTTCTTTGATTTATGATGCATTTTTTTTGCTTTATTTTGCTGGAGAATGGATAGACTAGGTCTTCTAAGACCTTTTGAGTTATTATATAATAATCCCATTGTCTTTTGGTTTGCCTATTAACTCTCAAACGACGAAACCCTAGAAAAAAAATGTATTTCTCTTTCTCTAGTTATGAAGAAGTAGCTTTTGATGTTGGGTCCTTGCACCTTCAACTTTAATTAAATCTTGAAGCTTTAACAAACTTTTTTGAGGTGTCGTGCTTGGACTTTGAGCTGCTATTGTTCCACAAACTCCATACGATACTGTTTGTTAAACAAGAACTAAATTGAATAGTTTATAGATTGCCCACTTTGAGCCTTTTTATTACTTTAGTACCTCTGTTATTGTTGTCACTGTGCTATTGGTGTTGGAATTTGGAGTTTTGAGTTTTTAATTGCTCTCTTTATTAAGATTAAAGAATGGTTAATAATTTATTTATTTATTTTATATATATATATATATTTTATATTTTTGTATTTATTAAATTTTTTTTTTCTTAGAATCTATCACAAATATTTTACCTTTCAAGTACACACCTAAATTAGGTGCATCTAAAAATTAAAAAATAATAATTAAAATATGAAAAAAAAATCATTAAAAATAACATAACACAAAACAAAAAATCAAATAGCATTTTCATTAAATATTTCATAGACAAATGTAATATTTAAGTGTGTGGATATGTTTTTTATCTAATTTTTTTAAATGACCGAATCTTTTATGATTCACGATTCGATTCGATTCGATTCATGATTCAGTACAAGGACATTTTGATTCACGATTCGAATCCCGATTTGACAACTATGTTCAAAATACATAAATTGGCCATCTAAATACAAAACATTAAAAATAAATTGACCCATGTGGCTTCTTTTATTCATTGATGAGATTTGGTAAAAGAAAATTTTTTGATAAACAAAATTTATTGAAGAAGAGCATGAAGAAGATGCTAAAAAATACAAAAAATCAGAACCCCCAAAAGGGGAAAACAAACTAGCCAATCACATCATCAATGAAATCTAAGAAGGTAAACAAATCAGGATCTACACGCCCTGACACCAAACCACATAAGACTCGCAAAAACCTATCTTCAAACCAGGAAACAAAGCAAGTAACTCTTTGAAAAGCATGTCAATTCTGCTCTAACCACAACAACCACATTAGGCGCAAAGGGGCCAAAGCCCAAGCCTTACGATGCCACTTCCCAACTTGGCCCCCACCCCAACTCCAAGGAAGCTCCATCATCCCTTTCTATTGTACCCACACAACTCCAAAAGAAGAAAAAACAAGCACCTACAAACAGTAAGTTACCAGACATTGAATCAATAGATGGTCCACTAATTTTGCATCACCATAGCACATACAACACTAATTAACCAAAATGTCCACATGTCGAACCAAATTATCAATCGTAAGGATCCTACCAAAAGCTACCGTTCGCACAAAGAAAGACACCTCTAAAGGAACACCTATAATCCAAATCCGCCGCTAAGGAAACTCCCCCATCCCACCTCCACATAAAGCTCGATAAAAAGAGGACACCAAAAAAATACCTTTAGAACCCAAACCCCCCCTAAACCAGGACATCCTCTCCCCTCTTCTCTATATACAACCCATGACGAAAGTTCAAAATATCCAACAACTGGCCAAATTCCCAATCCTGGACCTGCCGACGCAGCTTAAGATCCCAAACCACCCCATTCCCATTCCCAACCCCAACCTCACCCCACCCCACCCCTCCCCTCCCCTCCCCTTCCCTTCCCTACCCTACCCTACCCTACCCAAATAAGAAGCCACCATAGCATCTAAATCCACAACAAGATGAAAAAACAACGAATACTGAAATTCCAAAGCCATTTCACCACACCACCTGTCCTTCCAAAAGCTCACCCTATTTCCTAAACCCACTTGGAACCGACTATACTCCAAAACTCCCCCTGACCAAGCCAAATACCCTTCCACAAACTACAACTATGAGACCCATCCACCCTTCTCGAACTCCACTCCCCCGACCAATCCCATACTTCACAGCTATCACCCGACGCCACAACCAATCTCTCTCACAAGAAAACTACCATAACCATAGTTGTCAAATCGGGACTCGAATCGTAAATCGAAATGGTATTGTACCGAATCGTGAATCGAATCGTGACTCGTAAAGATTCGGTCACCTTTTTTTAATTATATAGAAAATATATCTACACACTTAGATATTAAATATATCTAATAAATATGAAATATTTAAACACAAATCACTAAAAATATTGTTTTAAATGATGATCATGTGGTCTAAGTAAGAAGTTAACATTGATTTCAATGTTTACCACTTCACCTTTTTCCCCTTTAGATACTATTTATTATCAACTGTTCTTAATGAAGAAAGCAAACGAAAACAAACTTTCAATTTCCAAGTAACAATAACTCAAAAACAATGTTTTTTAACTTTTTACAAGGTTAAAAAACCAAAATCTTCAAATTTTTTCAAAAATCTCACTTGATGTCTTCAAAAAATTCATTTTGTAAATGTAAGTATTTAGATAAAATTGAATATGTAAGCCTAGAATATTGTAGAGAGAGAGAGTTCTTTTTTTTTTTTCCCCCGCTAAAGTTTGTGTATTTGAGAGTAAATAGGGAGGAAGAGAAAGTCAAAAGATGACATATTGTAATCTTAGAGACCTTAAAAAGGTTGTATGAACTCTTTTCCAACAATAAAAACTCAAAAAAGAAAGCCAAATATCGATTTTAGCGAATTAAATTGATTCACGATTCACCGATTCACCTACGATTCATAGCTATTTGCGATTCACATAACTTGTTCGAATCGATTACCTACTGAATCGAATCGTACGATTCGAACAACAGAGACCATAACAACTTCCCTAACAAAGCAGAATTTACAGTCCGCAACCTCCGCACCCCCAAACCCCCCATCTCCTTTGGACGACAAATTGAATCCCAACTCACTTGGTGATATCTAAACTCACCCTCACCACTACCCCACAAAACGTCCCGCTGCAAATTCTCCAACCAACAAGCTACAAACACCGGAATAACATGCACCAATATGAAATAAGTTGAAATACTCCCCAACACACCCCTAATCAATGTCAATCTCCCACTCCTACATAAACACTACTTCTTCCATCTTGCCAGCAGATGTTGAACCCTTTCTAACACGCCATTCCACACCACCTTGGCCTTAAAGGAAGCCCCCAAAGGAACCCCAAATAAGACACAGGCAAAGTTGCCACTTTGCACCCTAAAATAGCCGCTAAAGACTGTAACCAAGGTTTCGAAAAGTGATTGCGGTCGCCGTAACGGTTGTAGTGGCGCGATTGCGGTTGTGGGGTGTAAAGGTCGTAGCGTAACGGTTGTGGTAACCGGAGCCGTGAATTTTTTGTTTTTTCACACAATTTGAAAAAAATTTACCGATACGCATATTTTTTTTTTCTAGTATCACATTTATTAGGGTTTAAAATAGATTTTAATCAAATTTTGTTAGTTTTTAAGTATGATCCAATATATTTCATATTTTTAAATCGTTATAAAATGAGTTTTTTACATTTTATTTCGATAGTTAATTATTTTAAGAATAATTGATTTTAAATGTCTACAAAATTATTTTTGACCAATACTTAAACTAACTAAATAAAAAATATTTATAATTATTAAATGAAATGATTATAAAAATAAAAATTGTTCCATAAACACAAATTATTTTTGAACCAATGAATTTTTTTAAAAGACATTTTTTTAGACAACACGTTACAGCTAATTAAATAAAATTATTTACAATTAAATATTAAATGAAATGATTATAAAAATAAAAATTGTGCCATAAGTAAAAATTATTTTTGAGCTATTGATTTTTTCAAAGACATTTTTCAGACAACACATCATAGTAACAAAATAAAAAATATTTACAATTAAATATTAAATAAAATGATTATAAAAATAAGTACAACCATTGTTTACACATTTTTTTATTTTACATGCTAATATAATGAAATAAAAATTTAAAAAATAAATTATAAAGAAAAAAATCCATACAAGTTTTTTTTTTTTGCTTTGATCACTTGAGTATTTTTTTATTTTTTTTATAAGATTTTTTTAAATTTTTGGGAGAGAAAGCTATTCAGAATTTTATAAAGGTGTGTAACAGGCCTTTACGGTACCGCTATGGCCATTATGTAACATCGAAACGGCTGGTATACATGTGAATTTCTGTCACACCATAAAAGCGAATATAACGGATAGCGCCTACCACCACAACCGTTACATAACAGCTGCAACCATTACATAATACCGCTTTTTGAAACCTTGACTGTAACTGATCCGCTTCCCTAATCAGAATCAACTCCGACTTCGCAAGATTGACCTTCAACTTGGAAACTGCCTCAAAACATAACAAAACACACCGAAAATAGCCCAACTACTATGGCTTTGCCCCCACAGAAAATCAAAGCATCAACCATATACAAAAGATGAGAAACAACTAACGGATCAACACCTGCAACACCTAACCGGAAGCCCTCCAACAAACTACCACACACCGCCCTAGACGCCAATCTACTAAACGCCTAAATTGCTTTGTAGAAAGTTTTCAAAATACCAAAACTGCCTATCTAAATACAAAACATCAAAAATAAAATGATAATTTATTCATTCAAACCCTATGGTGAAAAACTATAATCATCTCTTTTATTTTCTCACCAGGGTGAGAAATCATTTTTTTTTGTTATGTAGGATTCTTGGACCAGGTTACGTGTACCAGACTAAATCCCTACAACTTCCGAAACAAGGCTTACACCCTGCGGCCTGTGGCCCCAAGGTATGTTTATTGGCTAGGGGATTTGAACCAGAGACCTGAGAAGGAGCAAACCTCCAAGCCCCAGTCACCACCCACTAGGCCAACCACCCTCTGGTTGGGTGAGAAATCATATTCTTATCATTCACTACTTTCTCACCTAGTTTACCAAACCGATAAAGTTGTACAAAATTTTCCTCTATATGAAAAAAGCAAAGAACAAGAACGAAAAAGCAAAACCATGGAAAATCAACTTCCATAAACGAAGCAATATTTTCAACTTCATAAAAAGAGATCGTGAACTGCATACTAGTGTATAACTCTACATAAACAGTACAGCGATAATATAAGAACGCCATTTTTAAGCACTGTAGATAATCAAATGCCTTTTAACAGTGCGTCAATTCAAAATTCAAATGATAGAACTGCTAATCTATTCGGATTCACACGGAGAGAGAATAGTTACCTGAAACAATTTCCGGCGAAGGTGGCAATGGGCGGCGCGTGGCCGGCGAGGCTAAGCAGAGAGAGAGAGAGCTCTCTTGTGAGTTGGGATGAGAGAGGGAAAGAGATAATCAAGGTCAGCCCAATCCTTGTTGGGCCTTTGAATTGAGGCCTTTTACGTTTAAATTTTAATAAATACTTTATGATTTTTTTTTTTCCATATGTAAAATTATTAATTAAACTTTTTTACAAATCAAAGTTTTCAATATGAAAAATTACTAATTCAACTTTTTAATTAAGTTCTTATAATATATCTTTCTCAATTGATGATATAACTAATTTATTTAATTTATTTTGTGACAGAGAGTAACAAAGGGACAAGAGAGATCAAAAGATAAGGAGATAGGAAATTAGAAAGTGGCGGAAGGGGGAAAAGGTATCCGAGAGGGAATGTGGAGTGACAATAAGGGTGGCTAGAGATGGAGATGGGTGGAAGAAGACCTGAAGTTGCTAGTAGTGAGTGGCAGCTAGGGATGGAGTTAGGGTTTAGATGATTGGAGATGGGAATAAAATTGTAATTAAAAAATGAAGGATTTTTTTTTAATTTTAGAAAGTGAAAATTGAGAGTTAGGGGTCTAAAAAATTAAGTGGAGGCAAATAGCAAAACTCTCATTTTATCTAAAATCTCTTTAAATGAAATCATAGCAATGCAAATATATTTTTTCAATATTTTTTTTAAAGAAAGCAAACCATTTTAAATGATCTATAACAACAAAATATGCATATATTTTGTAGAAATGCATTGTCTGACTCAAAAAGAAGAGAGAAATACTGCATTCAAGATAAACTTTCAAATCATAAGTGTGCTTCTATATATTTAATATTTTCACTTCATGCTGAGTTTACAATATCTCTAAAACATAATTTTCATACACTATACTTCTTATATTATATAATCACCTAACACAAATTTATAGGTTCCACCTTCTCCACCAATCACATCAGTTCTAGAGCACTACATAACCGTACTACAACAACACCCAATAATTACTCGTGTGCTTTCATATTTACTATTTCTTCAAAACATATTATCCAAGGAATTTTTACGGGCTAGTCCTATTTGCAAGGGTTATTACCCAACAGATCCTTAACGGAGACTCTTTTACCTATAAGTCCTGAATATTTTTGTTTATTCTTTTTTTGCCCTCATATTTATACTCAGACCTGTGAGATGAAAAATGAAAAAAATAAAGAAAAAGAAGCTCTCTTTCTCTCTACACATTCCTTCACCAACGACCATCGCCATCTCCATCATTGCCAACCACTGCCGCTTGCACTATCGTCATTACTGGTGACTTTAACCAGCATCTTCTTCCACTTTCACCATTGCTTCCACCTCCACCGATGTTTTCGCCTCCACCACCACTGACTTCTTTGCCTCTACCTTTACCGTCATTGCCGACCACTGTCGCCTCCACCTCTATAGTCATCGTTGCCTCCACCTTTAGATCTAGGATCTAGGCTCTTTGCCGTCCGGTCTTCTCTCTTTCTCTTTGTGTATTGGGAGAAAATCCCAGTGATAAATCTGTTTAAACCAGTGATAAATTTGTTTAAACTAATGATAAATAAGTGATAAATTTGTTTAAACCAGTGATAAACCAATGATAAGTTTGTTTTTGTGAATTTATTAATGAAATTTATCACTATTTAAACCAGTGTTAAGTTTGTTTTCGTGAATTCATTACTGAAATTTGTCACTGTTTAAACCAGTGATAAGTTTGTTTTTGTGAATTTATCATTGAAATTTTTGAGTTACATAATTACATTGTCGAGTTTATGAGTAAAAATGGAAAACACTGTTTGATTTTTTTGGATAGGATCTACTGGGTAATAGGACCGGCCCGTAACTCCCCCATTATCCAACCCTACCCCACCTAAAATCTATGTGTGCTTCCATATTTAATATTTTCACCACGCATTGAGATACAATTTCGCTAAATAAAAATGCTTTGGACTCCCAAAGTTGAAGACGCCTATGACCCCAAAAATAATGTGGACTAATCATATGTTTTTATTTTATTTTTTATTATTTATTTCTTTCCTTACTAGACCAATTACAGGTGAGTGGCGGTTGTGAGGTTGTGTTTTTTAGGGGTAGCATTGTTGCTCTCTAAAATATCATCCAATGAAAATGAATTTAAAAGTACATAAATAATGTATAAATTGTGATTGGTCCAAAACAGTAAAACTCATAATTTTATATGACATCAATACACTTTTTAAATATAAGTCTTACTTTTAAATCAATCAAATTTTCTTTATTATTCACATAAGTGTGTTAACAAAATTAGACTCTCATCCAACGTATATATGACGTACAATCCAATTAATATTTAAGTCAAGTTTGTTTTCCTACATCAGTGGTAAGACTAAATTAAAATTAATGTGGATCTTATTCATAACATGTTTGGTTTTAAAATTAACCACCAGATTGATAACCCAATTGGATTCACAAACCCACCGAGCAGCACGACTAGCATAGTTGATAGAGAGACATGGGAGTGGGAAATGAGTCCCATGGATTAATGTATCAAAAACAATTTGGACCTGCCCATACCTCTTTGGCAGAGCACTCTTCACGGTGGCTGTGGTTATACTTATTCTGTTGTTAATTTATGCCTTTTTTTCAAATAATTTATTTGTAAAAGAAGATTTTAAAATTTTTAATAAGTTTTAAAAATTATGAATTTTTTTATATTTAGTGAGCTTTTAAATAATTTTTACACAAAATTTATATTTTTTTGAGTATCTCTCTAAATTTAGTGAACTTAAAAAGTACAAGAACAAAATAATTATAATATTAAAAATACTAAAAATAAAAAATATTAATTATATATATTAATAATATCTATAATATTACTAATTTGGGTGGCTTAGAAACAAACACTATTTATTCTACATCTCTAACTTAATATCACTACATTAATAATCTCATCACTCAATCATACTGTACTCTTTATTTCCTCCATCCCATGAAGCCAAACAAACGAACCCTTAATATATTCATATTCTATTTTGTTTTAATGATCGACAAACATAATTTTTAACCCCAAAAATATTAATAATAATCAAGAAGATGTGGCAAGAAATTTTTTAGAATTGTGGCTGTTTTGATTTGAAAGGAAAGGAAATACATCATTCTGTATGAGAATTTTGTACAAATTCCGTTCTGTATATAGCATTACTATTTGGTAAGTCTACTCACAATACAATATCAACAAACTAACCAAAAACAAGGCATTGGGAATTTTTAAAGATTGCATCCACTGGGTTTCTGTAGTATGAAGATGAACAAAAAGACGAACTAACAAAAAATAAAAAGATCAAAAAGACGAACACAAAGTTAAGGATCAAAATTATTTTACAAGACAACCATTAAGATGATCACAAAGAAACAGTTCCAAAGCCCAAACCACTACCATACCATGTAAAACACTACTTGAATTTGTTCATATACTTAAAAAGTACTATGAATCTAATCTGATACGTGGATGATCCCAGAAGGCAGGGCATAGAACCCAGACTTCAGTCCATCTTTAAAGTGCCCTACAAGTTCTTATCTTGCTTGTGACAACTGCACAGCTTCTTGGTCATTTGTAGATTCTTCGGCCCATTCAAACGGGTGACACAAAATTGAGAATTCTTGATTTCTTACTTCTTCAAGTTGCTCCCACTCGGCCCATCTCTCCTCCAAACCCTCTCCTTTAAGCATGTTTACAACTTCTGCCATCTTGGGACGATCTTCTGGTGAACTTTGCGTGCAGAGTAGAGCAACGTGAACAACAGTCTCAACTTCTTTGGGATCGTAGTCTTTTAAGTTTTCATCCACTATGTCCACCAGCCTCTTTTCTCTCAGCAATTTCTTGATCTGAAGGAGTAATAATTGCAAGTAATTCTTGAACAACACTAATCAACCAAATATAGAAATATCATAGCTAAACACCAAATATAATGACAACTTGCCATGAAGTTTCTGTTAGTAGTGTGTTTGCTGAGGAACAGAACAATAGCAACGTCGGTGATATCAAGCAACAAGTCTACTGATTTGGGATAGGCTAGTCACCAAACATTTGCCGATAAGAAAATGCCACATATAATTATATTTCTTATCTCATTTTCTCACTAGACACAAGTGAGTGGGTCCCATGTGTATCCATTAATCTGGGAAGTGAGAATATAGGATAAGAAATGACATTATGTATAGCATTGCTCTTTCCGATACTGATCCGCCTTGGGTTTTCATCTAAGATTCTTGGACAATCTTCTATTCCTATTCTCCCAAATTTTCAATTTAAATAATCATAACTTGAAATCATTCACATACACACTAAGTTTAAAATTTTTTTATTATTTTTGCAATCTTAAGTTTAGCTAAGATCAAGCTCATTCTGATGGCCTCGTTTCAAATTTTCCCTTTTCTTTCTTGGGAAAAGAGAATTGACGTACAGTAAGTGAGATCACTGCTGGTTGGGGTGAAAACATGGATATTGAGGGTTCAAATAAAAAACAAAAAAAACGACGCCCAAATAGTACACATTAATGTGTGTTTGGGAAGGGAAAGATTCAGTACACACCTAACCTTTGGCATAGTGCACAAAGTGGTTGCCCTGAGACTTGAACCCATAACCTTAAGGTTATTAGGCCAAGATTTTACCATTCAAATAGGGGCAGAAATGAATATTTTTTCAAAGAGATCTGTTAGGCTGCCCTTATTGGCCAATACCATAAATATTTACTAACAATAATGCTTTAACAATGAATAGACTGCACTATGTGGACATGGGCATAAATATATACTACAAACGAACAATCATATGAAGAGAGAAATCATGTCAACAAATCGAAGCAAACTAATTAGTTCAATCACAACCATGGAACTCAATTCATTACGTATTTAAGATTCCAAAAGAATTAATTTACAATAGCTTATTTCAAAGGGCTTAAAAATAGTCAACCAAGAGCTTGATTTACTAGGAAGAATAATATGAGATTCTTGAATGGTGTCACTTATACTTGCAGGAAAGTGCCTTATCTTTTTGTTCCACAGTTCCGCCACTTAATAGAATTTCACAATGAATTAGCATATTTGGTTCTTAGTTTATGTTCCCTCAGTTTTACTACTGCACGAAGCATATGTGAGAATATTATGTATCAATTAGGTAGGTTGTAGGTTGGTTGGTTGGTTGATTGTGCATATTCGATTGATTGTATAGGGTATTTCCTATTATAGATTAGGTTATAAATATTGGTTGTAATCTTTGTATTACATAAGTTGAATATACAGAAATCTTACATGGTATCAGAGCCACGTCCGAAACCCTAGGTCTGGCCGGCATTCTCGAAGTCGTCTCTGGCTGCCTGGTCTGAAGTCGTGACTTAGGGGTCTTCGCCTCTCTATCTGTGTGGTTCAAATACTCGACCACACCCTTTGGTTCGTCGTCTTCATCGTCTGCTGCTCTGTTTGTCTCTCTCTCCCTCTCTGTCTCTCTGCGTTCGTGTTTTATTTGGGTCTATAGTATTGTTCTTTCTTTGGTTAAGAATATTTATTTACAGTTTGGCCCTCTTGGTATTTTGTATTATTCTTCAAACTGTTAATCTTTGGTTTTATTACAATGACGGACACCAAAATCCAAGCTATCAAATGTAAACTCACTGGTGCCAATTATGCTTATTGGGCTAGTGTTATGAAGAATTTCCTTCTTGGTCAGAAAAAATGGGGCTATGTTTCTAGTTCTGTTCCTCGTCCATTGGACCCAAAACAAGAAAGATATTTGACTTCCTGTGACACTTGGGATTGTGATAATGCCCAAGTTCTGACTTGGTTTCATAATTCTGTGGATGACCGTATTGGAATGATGTTTTCCAAATACAATACTGCCAAGGAGGTGTGGGACTATTTATTGGGTGTGTATCAACAATCCAACTTTGCCAAGCGGTATGAGTTGAAAACAGCTATTCAGAGTACTCGTCAGCGGAATCAATCTATTCAGGACTTCTATATTGAGATGACAGGTCTCTGGGATCAGTTGGTTCTCATGGAACTATCTAGCCTCAAGGCACTAGACGCTTATGTTGAGTTTCAGAAGCAAGGTCGTTTAGTGCAGTTCTTAACGGCTCTCTCCCCTCAGTATGAGGCTATCTGTGGTGACATCTTTCATCGGTTTTCTCTCCCCTCTGTGGATGCTATTGTTCGTGAGCTCCTCTCCGAGCAAACCTGTCTTAAGACGGCCAGTCAGACTCTGTCTCCATCTGTCTTCTTGGCTTCTACTCAATCTCCTCTGTTGTCGACCCCACCAACTCATCAGTTTCAGGCCAGTGCGAAGCCCAAGAAGGGGCCACTAGCATCTGATGAGTGTGCCTTTTGCCATCAGAAGGGCCATTGGAAATACAACTGTCCCAAGAAGGGACGTTAGTCTACTCAGTCTTCTAATCCACCTCAGACACAGTTCGAAAGTCCTGCTCTGAGTACTTTTTGACCTCCTGCTGCTTATACTGCATCTGCTCCGGCTTTTGATCCTGACTTGGCTTTCTTGAGTGTGCTCAGCTTTCTTAGCTTCAGCATCTCTTGTCCACCTCCCAGCCATCCCCATCTGCCTCTGCTCTTACCTCTCTTTCTTCAGGTTTGTTTGGGTCTTCTTCAAGTATCTCCTCTTATGTCTGGCTTTTTGATTCTGGTGCCTTTCATCATATGACTCCTCATCTTTCCTTACTTCAAAACTATATTCCCCACCCGTTCCTATTGCTATTAATACTGCTAATTGGTCTGGTATGTCGGTTCAGTCTATTGAGTCTATCTTACCCTCTGCTATGTCTACTGTTACTATTCGCTCTGTTCTTTATGTCCTTCAACTATCTGTTAGTTTATTATCTATTAGTCAACTTGATATTTTTGGTTTTGATGTTATTTTTTCCTCTTCTATCTGTTGCGTACAGGATCGGGTGTCCAAGAAGCAGATTAGAACCAGCTGTAGAGTTGGAGATTTCTATGTAGTAGAAAGCTTGCATCTCCCCCTATCCACCTCTCCAGTTGCTTTTTTCTCATTTCAGTTAGATTCTCAGTTGAGTCAGTTTTACTTATGGCATTCTCGCCTAGGTCATTTGTCTGTTGACCGCTTACGGTTTTTAGCTCAGTCAGGATTATTGGGTAAAGTTTCTCCTAGTCAAATCGATGAATGTCAGGAGTGTAAACTTGCCAAAATGTCAACTTACCTTTTAATAAAAATACTTAAGTTTCTGTTTCTCCTTTTTCTCTTGTGCATACTGATGTCTGGGAACTCTCTCCTATTCTCACTAAAAGGAGTTCCACATACTATGTGTCTTTTGTTGATAATTGCGCCCATTACACAGGAGTTGATCTTATGACTCATAAATTTGGCTTCTACCAAATATATCGAACATTTCAGTCTATGATCACTACACAGTTTGGGGCTACCATTAAATTGTTACGATCTAACTTGGGTGGGAAATATTTTAAAATGGAGTTCTGTGCGTATTTGGCCAATTTGGGTACCATTCACCAAACTCCTTGTACCGATACACTTACCCAAAATGGTCGAGCCGAGCGTAAACACCATCATCTCCTTGAGATAGCTAGGTCTCTTCTTCTCTTTGCCTCAGTTCCAATTTCGTTTTAGGGCAAAGCAGTTCTTACTGCTGCTTTTCTTCTTAACCTCATGCCTACTCTACTCCCTTTCTTTCTGGTCGATTTCTTTATGAGGTTCTGTTCTCTCAACTTCCCAATTACTCCCTCCTTTATGTGTTTAGGTTTGCTTGTTTTGTCCTTCTTCCCCGTAAAGATCGGACCAAACTTAGTGCCTGGTTTATCCTATGTGTCTTTTTGGGTTATAGTCTTACTCAGAAAGGCTATCGGTGTTACGACCCTATTTCCCGTCGTCTTTACGTCTCCCGTCATTTTTTTTTTCTCAAACGTCTGCCTTACTTTCAGCTTCCTCCTACCACTGCTCCAGTTTCCAACGAGGATTTGATTCACATTGATCCAATTCCTTCTAAGGTCCCTCCTGATGAGTACATCTCTACTGTTCCCTATGACCTTACTCCATTTTCTCTTCCGTCTCTCCAGCCTGCTCCTTCTTTTCCTTCTCTTCCTCCGTTGTTAGTTTATTCACATCGCCAGGCTCTCCTTCCACCAGTTATCTCTGCTTCTACTGCTGATCCTCTTGCTTCTGACAACTCTTATCCTGCTGCACACCGCTATCCTACTTGAGCGCGTTATCCTCCAAACAGGTTGGGTTGGTCTAATACATGTTTTTCTGCTTCCTATCGCAATTTTTTTGTTTGCTATTCATTCTTTTTCATAGCCTCAGTCTTATAAGGAGGCCTGTCAGGATCCTCATTGGATTCAAGCTATGGAGGATGAGTTGTCTGCTTTACAAAAAAAACTAGTACTTGGGAGTTGGTTCTTTTGCCTGTTGGTAATAATCTGGTTGGTTACAAATGGGTCTACAAAGTCAAGACTCATTCTGACGGTTCTCTTGAGCGCTACAAAACTTGTCTAATTGCCAAAGGTTTTTCACAGGAATATGGTATTGATTATGAGACCTTTGGTCCTGTTGCTAAGATGACTATTGTCCGTACTTTGATCTCTGTCGTTGTTGTTCGTTCTTGGCCTCTTTATGAGATAGATGTTAAGAATGCTTTTCTTAATAGCCATCTCACCGAGGAGGTTTATATGCGTCCTCTCCCTGGCCTTCACCATTCCTTTGGACAGGTTTGTCACTTTCGACGTGCTCTGTATGGTCTGAAGCAGTCTCCTCGTGCTTGGTATGATCATTTTCAGACTGCTGTTACTGCGCTTGGGTTTCATCTTTGTGCTCAGGACTCTGCTTTATTTCTTCTTCACACCTCTGCTGGCTTTGTTGCCTTATTACTATATGTGGATAATATGATCATCACTGGTTCTGACTCTTCTGCCATCTCTGAGGTCAAGCAGCAATTATTTTCGCACTTTTGAAATGAAGGATTTGGGCCCCTTGCGGTATTTTTTCTTGATATTGAGGTAGTTTCTTCTCCCAAGGGCTACTTTCTCTCTCAGGCTAAGTATGCCAATGAGGTTATTCATCGTGCCGGTCTTACTGACCCTAAGATTTTTGATGACCCTAAGATTTTTGACACGGGCACGCAGAATTTTCAAAAAATGAGGGGGCACGACACGCTGGGGACACACTCAAAATATATAATTATTATTTTATTATATGTCATAAAATTATAATAAAAAAAATCATTGAAAGGTAATGAAAAATTGGTTCCTATAATAAAATTAATAAACACATATCAAAAAAATTAACAATGTCAGCAATGTTAATAATTTGATTTTTTTCTTCAAATAAAACTAATTTATTCTATGAAATAAAACTAATTACACAAAAAAACAAAAGAAAAAAAAAATGATCAGAGAGAGAGAGAGAGAGAGAGAGAAAGAAAAAGGTTACTTACATTCAACAAAACATATATATATAATCGAAGAGAGAGAGAGAGAGAAAGAGGTTACATTTGAAAGAGAGAGAGCGGGGTTACATTCGAAGAAAAAAAAAAAAAGTCGAAGAAAGAGAGAGATTGATCAAAAACCAGAGAGCGATCGAACAAGAAAAAGAAGATCGAAGAAGAAGAAGAAGAAGAAGAAGAAGAAGAGAATCGAAGGAAGAGAAGAGAAGAACATAATCGAAGAAGAAGAAGAAGAAGAAGACATACCTTCGGTAGCAGCGAACAAGCAGCAGTAGCCTATGAAGCACGGATACTCCAAAAAAAGAGCCGTACGAGTATAAGATACGGATACGTGTCTGATACGGCGAGATACGTATCAAATACGACAAATAAGTATCTACTTTTTAAAAAAAAATTTACTTTTATTTTAATTTCGGATACTTGAGGGATACAACAAGATATGTAAGGTACACCAAATAAGTATCCAATTTTTTTTCTAATTTTTTAATTTTTATATTTTAATACTCCAAATAAGTATATAATTTTTTTTATTATTTTATATTTGTATTTTGTCAATGGTCAATACTCTCTGCTCTCATTCTTCTTCTTCTTTTTTTTTCTTCTTTCTTTTTCCCTTATCTATTAGGCTACTTTATTTAAATTTTTTTGTTTCCCTACACTGTTTTAATGTAAGTATTTATTTACCAAATTTTTAATTTTAGGAACTTTAATGTTAGTATTTCTTTATTTAATAGGAATCCCTCTCTTTATTTATTAATTTGCTTTAGGTTTTATTTTCATGCATATTACATTATTAAAATTAATTTTTTTTTTTTTTTTTACAAACATATTCCCACTGTACCCGTATCCTACATTTTTAAATTTTGGCATATCATCGTATCCGTATTGCCGTATTCGTGCTTCCTAGGCAATAGCGAACAGCCCTTTCTCTTGTCTCCTCTCTTCAATTAGGATTACAATTTTTGTTTTTTACAATTTGACCCCCCCCCTTACAAGTTTCAAAATTATGTTTTGTACCCCGTAGTGTCCAAACGTGTGTCCACAACGTGTCCAGTTGCAAAAAAATCAAAATAAAAATAAAAATGGAACACCTTCATGAGAGCGTCAAACATGTGTCCACAACGTATCTAACGCGTGTCCGTGTCCGACACTGATATGCAGTCCCAGGAGAGGTGTCCGTGCTTCATAGATTTTAGTAGGAACCCATTTTAAAGCAAATTCACAATTGTCCAAAAAAATTTAGTGTAAATTACACTGACCGCCCTTGAGTAAAAAATTAGGCTACATCCAATTTAGTCCCCCATTTGACGGGGGTCTTCAGGTTCGAACCCACAACCTCAAGATTAGGAAACCACTGACCAGTAGTTTCTCTTTTGACCTCCCTTGAGTAATGAGAAGAATACAATAATCTTATACTATTTACATCAGTATAAGTTTAAATTTAAGGAGAAAATGTCATTTTCATGAGCAGTCTCCTTCATTAAATGACTACATGCCCCGACCATCCAAGAACAGGGAGCAAACATATGCTATGTATTTTAACTAGCAAACCGATAACTATACCTAGAGCACATAAATTTTCAATCTTGTAAGTCAATATATGTAAAGAAAATTATTGAACCAAAAATAAAAGGAAATGAAACAAAGAAGAAATGCCTCTAGTCAAAAATGCTAACAATACATATATTTCATCAAACAGAATAGTGAGGAACATTTTTTTCTTCAACCCACAACAAAGAGGGGAGAGGAAAAAGAAAGAAAGAAAAAGGTGAAACAAATAAACAAATAAGTAGCGTAGAACATAAATGAGTCAGTAAATAGCACCAGAATGGGTGCATGAGAACTTACATGATCAAGCAGAAGAACATCCTCTTCTTCCTCAAGCCGAGAGAAATCTATTGCACGCTGACCAGTTACAAGTTCTAGAAGAGTTATACCATATCCAAACACATCTGTCTTTTCTGATGATTTTCCAGTAGACAAATATTCTGGGGCAATGTGACCCATAGTTCCACGCACCTGAGTTGTAACATGAGTCAACTTTGTATCAACTAGTTTTGCTAACCCAAAATCTCCAAGAACGGCTTCAAAGTCATCATCCAGAAGGATATTCGCAGCCTTCAAATCACGATGTACAATCTTAGGATTGCAATGCTCATGTAGGTACTCCAAGCCTTGGGCTGCTCCAAAAGCCACACGCTTTCTTGTTGGCCAATCCAGGCCCTTTTCTCCAGGTTTTAAATCTATGGCATTGTTGAGGGAAAAAAAATTAAGAATTAGTGAAGTATTACTACTCAAATTCATGTGATCCCTATAATTATTAATATGATAGAGAGAGCAATTTCACTGACTGCTTCAAGAATATATCATTTGGAGAACAATAGAAACTAAATAAATAAATATAAATGTCATAACAGCAGTTTATGGATATAGAACCTGATAAGTAAGTCGGCCGGACAAAACTTAAACATCACACAGAGCTATGATTGAAAGAGTCCTAGAGGCATTGTAAAATCCACTCATGAAAGTTTGCCTCATTTATTTTTATGAGTCTATTTCATCCTTTTCCTCCAATTCACCTCAATTATCTTATCTTGACCCTTTATCAAAATTATACATATACTTAAGTCAACCTCAATAATTTCATTTCCTTAAAATTTAAGTATTTAGTTGGCCAGAACAATTAGTTATCTTAGTTTAATTTTGTAACCACAACAAAAGTCAAGTGCGAAGTATACATTAATTGAATTTTTATTTTTAAGGGAGAATACTCAATTATCAAATTTGTACTCAATCATATAATTTCACTTTTCATGCAAGATTAGGGAATCGTTCCTTTAAAATTTGTTAACATTCAAATCAAGCTCAAACATGAATCATATTCATCTCAATAACATGTGGACTTATATAGCAAATCAAAGCTAAAAAATAAAGAGACAACTCTGTTTGGTTGAGTTTTCAGAATCTTTTTCTGAAAAAATTTCAAAAACTAGTTTGATGGAAAAAATTAAGAAAAAAACACATTATTTTTATATGGTTTTCTCTTTTTAGGGGCAGAAATAATTTTTGAAAATTCAAAATTGATTTTTTTATTGTTTTATTTTTATCAAACTAGTTTTATAACTTTCAAAAATAAAAATAAAAATCAGAAACACTAATTCTAAAAACTCAACCAAACAGAGAAGATTTTTATAGTGATTTGGCTACTTGCCTAGATCCACTGTCGCCCTCCCTACCGGAATTAATCCACTAATCAAAAAAAGAGGTTTTCACTAGGGTTACCCAAAATCATTATGATCACTCTTCTAAGATTTTCAATAGGATCATCCAACCTTAAACTCTTCCAAATACAACAATAGAAATGGGTTTAGGCTCATCAAAAATCACCACCCAATCACAATCCTAAAACTTCACTAGAAAAAAAGAACAAAGAAATTTTTTTTTCTAGAGTTTGGATTTTGAGAAGGGAACCAACATCCTCAAAATGAGTGTTGAAACCAATATAGAATCATGAATACCAGTTTCACGAAACTCAAAACCTTGACCGCATGTTACTGAATGGAGAAGGGATGGCTAAAAACAACAAATAGGCCAAGTAAATTTAGATACCAAAAACTTAGATTGAAACAGAAGAATCTGTTTTGATAGAGAGCAAATTAGAATCAATGAACAAAGGACAATATTTATATTGTTTATGATTACTTAGAATGTGAATAAGTATGAAATCTTTTTGATAGATTTGTTAAATGTAATAATACTTGACCCAATAAATTTCAAAATTTTCTTAGTGTTGTTCAGGAAGACATGACAATTTTCAGAAATATTTTACCATTTTAAAATTCTAATGCATCCTTCCAAAAAAAGTTAGCTGAATTTTTCAGGTATGTCAATTTTTTTAGCTGAAATTTCATACAATAGACAATATCTCCTCCTAGAACACAGCTTAAAACTTTCATTGTACTGTGCTCTCCATATTTTACAATTTTAAGATATTCATGCATCACTGAAGGATCAAAAGACTGGAGTGTCATTATATGAATTTGAACATGGAAGGCATCATGGAGATTAACATAAGATGTACTTATAAACTAATATGCTGAAAACCAAGAACAATGGTTTCAAGATTTAGTGTAGATAGAAAGGAACAGCCAGAAAAAAAGGCTATGGCAGCTAACCCAAATTGGGGTGAGCAAGTACATAAAGGAACAGGTTTATGGGTCCAATTAGTTATAGTGAAATAAAATGAAAGAGCCATATGTTCTTCCAAGTAGCCATCAATAGCTTCTTTCACAGGTGATTTGATTTGCGAAGTCATCATTATGTTTTACCCAAAGAAATTTAACCAATCTTCGTGCTCTAAATATAAAATTTCCAGTATTTAATTTGTTCAACTTTCTACAAGGACCAACCTCAATAAGAAAACCTTATTTGAATGGCATGCTAACCTAGTTCACTAACATACAATATTAACGAAAAATGGCGTTGAAGTGTAGTGCTTAAGTTAAATACCTCTTAAACGATATGCAACACTGAGATTTTGCATGAATGGATAAACAAGAATTCTCTCAGACAAGGTTGTGCAGAACCCAATCAAACGGAGAAGATTTTTGTGAACTGCAACGCTTATCAATTGAACTTCCCTTAAGAATGCAGCCTCTCCACCAGGACTGTGATAATCTGTGAGACGTTTCACAGCAACTCTTGTGTTGTCTGAAAGAGCACCTTTGTAAACTTTTCCAAAGCCTCCTTGTCCAATTATGTTGATCTCACTGAAATTGTCAGTAGCAAGTTGGACTTCACGCAAGGAAAATCTTCTTAGTTGGCCAAAGGAAAATTTGCATTCATCTTCACCTGAAAGTGACAAAAAGCTCAAGTGTCAACCTCAGAGTACACGTAGAAGAAGAACATCAAGCTGCAAATAGGATCCAGTGGTAAAGTCAAAATGAATCCATTTAGATGCTCCAAGAATATATATATATATATAAGTTTTTTTAAAATTTGCATCCAGAGAGTCCCTGGAGTAGGCAAAGAGAGCAGCACTACAAATTAATTTGGTTCTTCGCTCTGCCATAAAAATGGAATTTAACAGTTGATCATATGGTATCTACCTACAGAATGAAAAGTTAATGCTCGATTTTATGGAAGGATTCTACTGAAATATTGGCTAGGTTGAAACGAAAAAGTTTTTTGATATAGTACTTAATGGGCAAATCTCAGTATCACTAATTTATGGTAATTTAACAAAAAAGGAACAAGAGAGCTTACCAGCAACATCTACAAATAGATCATGCCTGAGTCTATTATGGTATCGGTACATAAAGATAGCCCCAAGTGACAGGAGAATGAATGCACCACAGCTCACACCAGAAATAACAATTTCAAGTCTTGATTTCCTGGAAGAAACTGCTGCAATATCTGAATTTTAGGTTTTGTATAGATATTTTCCTTGATAGAAATTGCTGAATGTAACAGTGAAAAGAGTAACCTGGAACTGGGGAACTCGAAACACAAGGTTGCTGCAAGCTAGACCCACAAGAAAGAAGAGTTCCTGTATAACTGAAGCATGTGATGTATGAGACAGAGTAACACAATGAAACTACATAAATAAATAAATAATGTAATAATTTTGAGTTTCCTAATAAATATATGCATTTGCTCATAAAATTCACGAAAACTTCACATTAAAAATAATATAAAAAAGCAATATGCTGAGCAACATCTTACATCTAAAAGTAATGAAATTTGAATTTTGATTTACTAAGCGAAAATTAATGGAAATTTTAGATCAATATAATAGTTCCTTTGCTTTTCCTTATGACTCAGTTCTTACTATAATGGCAATGACAAAATGAAAGTTGGCATTAACTGTAGCAAATTTCCTGCACTACTTTTTCATGAACATCTATGATTTAGAAATATTATCATGTAGTTCAAGCCCATACTATCACCAATTCCCAAGTTCAATAAGATAGAGTTTACAAATCAGTGAACTACCTAACTACCCTTCCTTCAATTAAGAGATCCTTATTTTTGAAAAAAGTTGGACAGATTGCCTCGCTACAATAAATCATCAATTGTAATTGCCAAACTTCACAAGCAGTACGTCATACAACATGGGCTCGGTAGGTAGGCCAATGGTTTTTATAAATTCTGGGCTAGTGAAAAAGTCTCATTATGGAGAAAACTAAGCTTCAAAATAAAACCAGGAACAATGAAGGCCTCTTTACGGCAAATTCAACCAATAGATCGTAATGACAGCAAAGCAGGTAAGCACTTCAAAAGAGAAAACAACATGTAGTACAACTTTGACTTGTTGGATTGCCTAATATAAATTGTTGGGCTCATTCCTAATAAATTAAGCTTTTGGGAGTAGGGACTAGTAGTGATCTAACGTGATATCAAAGCTTGGGTTGGGGGGAGGTCCTAGGTTCAACTCTCTCTATTTGCATTTGTTTCCCGTTTGCTTTCTGCTTCTCTCTATGTATGTCTCTTTGCATCTCCATGTGCAAGACACATTGCACATGAGGGAGGGCATTGGATAGTTTGATATACATTGTTGGACTTGACAAAACAATGAGAACAATAATATTTTCTGGGAAAACTTTCAATGCCTCCATAAGGAAAACTCTCTTCTTCTTATGATCTCGAGTATTCTATACAAGGAATGTTTAAGCTACCAAATCTCAAAGATTAAGACATGTACAACTAATTCCCAAGCAATCATACAATGCAACAAATCCTACAACTAATTCCCTAATTACAACTAATCATACAACTTCGCAAATCATCTAAATTGGAATATAAATCATCTCTAATAGAGAAAGTCAGTTTTGACAGGGCTCATTTCCTAACAGTTTACTCTTTTGGGACTAGTGGTTCTAACATGACTATCTATAACAAATGGAAAATTGAAGTTTTAAGCTCTTGCATAAACAACTTGAACATAGGATTTATGCCCCAGTTAGGAAGAGTGACACTATTCACATTGAGGGCAATGCAGAGAGACAAAAGAATAACAAAACTAACTCGGGTTGAGAATACAAGAGCTTAAGTGAGATTATGACACTTGACCAAGTGGAAGGGTGAAATAGGATTCATAAGGTTGACCCCAAGTGTTTGGGATATTGGGATAAGACTTTGTGGAGTTGAGTTAGTAAGTCTGTTGAATAGCTTGATATACATTGTTGAACCCATTTTCCAACAACTTAAACTTTTGGGACTAGTAGTGCTCCAACATGGCATTAGAGCTTTGGTTCTAAAAGGTCTTGAGTTCAAGTCTATTTGCATTTGGTCTATATTTGTTTGTTTGAACTTTGTTTGGTTGTTTGTTTGTCAGTCTCTCCACATGAAAGATAGGGTTGCACGTGAGGGAGGGTTTTTTTTGGTAATTGAGGGTATTATTAAAGGAAAGGAATACAAGTATCAAGAGGAGCATAAGTATACCCTTCTGTTGACAAATCAATCAAAAAGAAACAAAGGCTAGTGATAAGCAAAGATACAATAAGGGATAAGCCAATTTTTATTTAATAAAATATTAAAGTTGAAGACCTTAATGGATGAGGGAGGGTGTTGGATAGTTTAATATACAATGTTGAGCTCATTTCCTAATAGCTTGAGCTTTGGGGACTAATGGTGATCTAAATCTTTAGTCTAAAAACACATTAAAAGAAAAATTGCAGTTCTATCTATTGTCCACATTCATCAAACTTATCCAAAAACAAAAAGTCTACATTCATCAATGAAGGAGGTGCAAATGGTTGAAACATTTGCTTATCGTTGTCCTCCAAATTAGATCAAGCAGAGAGTAGGAAATTGTTTGGAGCATAAAAATCATAAGCTGAGTAAGGACAACAGAATAAGAGATGCAGTTTTAGCTGATCATCTCTGGTTTAAAGTCATCAAAGCCATTTGGCAAGGTAGCAACCCCACAGATAAGTCAACAAACTAGATAAACATCATTCTTACACACAATTACAAAAATCATTATGATAATAAAATATGGTCCAATTTATAAATTAAAAAACCAAGGACACAAGATTAAATATATAGGTCATGAGAGTAATTTCAGTATCCAACTACAAAAGAAATCAAACATCAAAGGATAAATTTTCTAAAGGATTAAAAATATTGTAGATTATAGAAGGTTCAGGACTTGAAAGAGAGAGTTAATGTTTAATGAATGTACTTGAATGTTGGCAAGGAAAACAACTGTGTTGGGATTCTTCCAGTTACCATATTGGATGAAAGATCCCTGTCAACAAAAATAATTCATTTTTTTTATCAGCAATTAAAGGAATTTTATTAATGAATAAAAAGAAAAAAAACCAGAGCTCCTATATACATCATAAGTTAATAATTCATGAGCAACACAATTACAAGTAAGAAGGGCAGTGGTCAGGACCTTCAGGTGGGTAAGATGATAAATACAACCAACACTAGCGACAATGTGAAAGTTGAATAGTGATTGCTTACAGTTCTGTTAAGCCTACAATATTTGCAAGTGACTTGGGAACAGATCCACTTAAGTGGTTACTGCTTAGCCCCCTGATGAATTGATGAGGTTATAGCTTCACGACAACCGTAAAATACAAATACAAAGAGTTGCATATTATTTAGATCTCACGCAGACCACCCTTCCACTCCCTCCCCTCACCCCTCAAAAAGGACAGGAGAAAGTAGGCTTACAGATTCTTTAGGCTGGAGAATTCGCCCCAAGAAGTTGGTATGGAACCATGAAAATTATTGTGCGAAAGATTCAGGTATTGTAGGTGCTCCATACTGCCAAGATAATCAGGTAACGCACCTGATAGATTGTTATCCTGTAATTCCCTGCATGGAATTGAGTGCTTCTGGATAACATACTTGCCATTGATCATAAAAAAATTCAATTGGTTCTTGGTAAACAATCAGCAGCAGAAAACAAGCATCAGCAATATATTATTAGTTTCTTCATCAGTTAAAACATGTGAAAATATGACAAATACAAAAGGAAACGAAAACATGAAATCATTATTGAAGATGCTATGTTCACCATGTCACCCTTCGAATCATTTATTTTTGTGACACACTCAAAATACAAAATGAACGACTTAATAGGTATGCTGTGTGTGTTTCTGGGTTGCTATGTTACATGGACTCGAATAGAGGTGTCGGGTGTAAATATGTGTTTAAATGTCATATTCATGTACTTCTCATGTCAAGGACATCAGGACATGGCTAGATTTCATATTTCTTAAATACATCTTTTATTTTTAAGGGTAAGCTCAACTAGTTAAACAAAAAATAATGCCCAATTAGTATACAAATGTGTGTTTAGGAGGAGAAAGATTGGGTACACACCTAACCTTTGGCATAGTGCACAAAGTGTTTGCTCCGTGACTTGAACCCATAACCTCAAGGTTATTAGGCCAAGGTTTTACCATTGAACCAATGGTCACCCCCTAGTTATACATACTTATTGAATGTCGGGTGCAAGTATGTTTCTACATGTTGGATTCGTGTAATTCTCATGTCAAGGACACCAGGACAAGGCTAGATTTCTTGTTTCTTAAACACATCTTTTATTTTTAAGGGTACACCTGACTAGGTCTACATACTTATATTAGAATAGGAAATAATATTTATATATTTTATTCTTATTTGATTTTATTTTCTCTTGATTGATGTAATGGGCTAGCCTATAATTTATGCATTATGACACTCCTATAGTTACTCATTATTATCAATATAAAAGGGGATGATGTTTAACTCATTCCCTAACTCTTTCTCTTTTCTAAACCTACATGGTATCAATGCCTCAATAGGAGGAACCTAACACCAATCACAGCCACCTTTCTTCCACTGAAGGACTGCCCAAGCCACCTAGACCCTTACTTGGGACAGTCGACCCCTACCCAGGCCAACCAAAGGAAGTTCTTGGCCATTCGGCCCTTACCCAGTTAAGCCGAAGGTCAGTCGGCTCTCTACCAAGGCAGTCGGCTCTCTACCAAGGCAGCCGAAGCTTCCTCTGTCTTCCTCTAGGCCTGTCAGCAGCTCTAGCCTATCAATCTAGGTCTATTGGCACACTTGGAGGCCTTCTCTGTTGGCAGCTTCTGGTTGGTCGACGGGTGCCTTCGTTGTCCACTGACTTTGTTGTCCTCTGTTTGGTCAACTAGTGCCTCACAAATGGCCTGAGCTCTTGTTTTCTTCTCTTTTTCTTCTCCGTTTTCTTCTCTTCTAAAAAAATTTAAAAAAGTACCCAAAAAAAAAAAAAATGCAGTATAACCAAAAAAAATGAGTTTCTTAATTCTTTATGCTTTCATAGGAATAGTGGTGTTTTTCCTTCCAATATTATCTTTCAGGTTTGTGATTGGCATTGTGTTTGAGAGTTAAATAATAGAGTATCCATGGCAGATTCTCTTAGTGAATCTATTACTTCTCAGCCACCTAAGAGTGAGAGTTCCATTATACTTCCTACTATGACTGATAACCTTAACCCTGACCTTAAGATCACCACATTTCTATTCAATGGTCAGAATTATCTAGTCTGATCGTAAAGTTTGACTATTTTTTTGAAAAGCAGAGGGAAAATGGGGTATGTTGGTGGAAGGATACAGGCATCTAGTACCACAGATCCTAGTTATGACCAGTGGGAGATCACCAACTCTCTAATCATGGGTTGGTTGATCTATTCTATGGTACCTGAGATTGGAGAGGGCTACTTGTCTATGGACACTGCCTAGGATATTTGGGAGGCTGTAGCTACTACTTACTCCAGGAAGGGAAACTTCTCATAAGTTTTCGAGCTACGTCGCTCTATTGAAAGGTCGGTACAAGGTGAGATGACTATCTTCCAGTATTTTACTTTCCTTAGCAAAAGGTAGAAGCAGCTTGATCACCTTCAGGATTACAAGCCTGTCTGTCCCACTAATTTTGCTGGTTATCGGAAGTTTGTGGCAGAAGAGCGGGTCTTGAAGTTCTTGGAAGGCCTAAATGTGGAGTATGATCTGGTTCAGAGCAGAGTACTTGGCATGGATGTGCTTCCTTCTCTCCAGAAAGCCTTTGCTTTTGTGCAAAATGAAGAGAGTTGCTGCTCTGCGATGTTTCCTTCTGCTACTATTGATTGCTCGGCCTTAGTTTTTGCACCCCCTCGTGATGGTGACCTTGTGACTCGTGATTTTCATCCTTTCTCTGAGAAGGATAATCTTTTTTGTGACTACTGCCGTAGACCTCAACACATACGAGAGACTTGTTGGAAGTTGTATGGAATTCCTTCTGGTGGTCGAGAAGACCGTCCTGGTACTCGAGGGGGTAGGTCTGGTCCGTCTAAAGGCCAAGGGGCCAATGCTTGGGCACATCTTTTAGACACGGTTGAGTCACCATCTTCATCTCCAGTTGTCTCCCCTGCTGCTAATGTTTCAGGGTTATCTACCTCGGATTTTGAGATTGCTCTTTGCTACTTGCTAGACCGTTGAGCCTCCACTTCTGCTATAGGTGCAACCTCTTCTTCATTTGCCAATTCAGGTAACTTGACTTCTTTCCCATGTGCATTGCTACCTCATATGACTGTACCATGGATTATTGATTCTGGTGCTTTCGACCATATGTCTGACTCTTCTAATTTATTCTCAGAGTATAATCCCTTCTCAGGTCAGAAAAAAGTGCCTATTGCTAATGGAACTATTTCATTTGTGTCAGGAAAAGATTTAATTCATGTCACATCTTCCTTTTCTTTGTCCTTTATACTCCATGTTCTCAATTTTAGTGTTAATCTTTTATCTTTGAGTCGTATTACTCATGATTTAAATTGTAGCCTGGCGTTTTTTTCCTGATCACTGTCTTTTTTAGGACCTTATCACGAGGAAGAGGATTGGCAATGGTAGAGAGGAACATGGTCTCCACATTCTGAATCAGACGGACAAGATCGTTCATTTATCTATTCAGTTACCATCCACCACGGAAGACATTTGGTTGTGGCACGGTCGCTTAGGACATCCCTCTGTTTTATTATTTAAGCATTTATTTCCTTCTGTTTTTTGAGAAAAATAGTGTGCCAGATTTTCAATGTGAGTCTCGCCAACTTGGAAAACAACACAGAGCCTCTTTTGCTCTTTCTATTAATAAAAGTTCAGTTTCATTTTCTTTAATTCATTTTGATGTATGGGGTCCATCCCATTTTGTGTCTTTAACCAGTCAAAAATGGTTTGTTACTTTCATAGATGACTGTTCCAGGGCCACCTAGGTATATTTGATGAAAGATAAAAATGAGGTATTTTCTGTATTTCAAAATTTCTATAAAATGGTTTATACTCAGTTTGAAACGGTTGTCAAAATTCTAAGTTCTGATAATGTGGGGGATATATTGACTCTGGTCTTGCCCGTTATTTTGCCACACATGGCATTATTCACCAAACTTCATGCACTAATACCCCTCAACAAAATGGTGTTGCAGAAGGCAAAAATCGCCATCTCCTTGATATGGCCCGTTGTCTGTCTTTTGAGATATGAGTTCCTCGATCCTATTAGGGGGAAGCGATTCTTAATGTCATTTATTTGATTAATTGTCTTCTTACCCAAGTTCTTCAAAAACAAACACCTCTTCAAGTTTTGTTCGGGTCTACCTCTTCTGGATTCTCCATTTCTCCTAAGACCTTTGGCTGTGTTTGCTTTGTCCATAATCATTCACTCACTTGTGGTAAATTGGATCCTAGGTCTATTCAGTGTGTTTTTCTGGATTATTCTGCAACCAAAAAAAGAGTTATAAGTGTTGTCATCCTCCCACTAGCAAATGGTTTGTCTCAATGAATGTCACATTCTTTGAGTCTCAGTCTTAATTTCTCACCTCCCCAGTGTCACAATCATCCCTTCAAGGGGAGCCTTGGTGTGAAGAGATTGTTTCACTACCACTAGTGGTTAAACAAATTGAGAATGATACACCAACAGTTGTTGTAGAAAAAGAAGCAAGCAAAGTTTATGTCAGGGACAAGAATAGATAGAAAGTCACTTGGATTCAAGAGAATACTTTCCTTCCTCTACTGCCAACTTCTCCTTCGGATGAGTGTTTAGAGTCATCCTCCTCTCCTGAAAACCCGGTAATTCTGATCCTAACGCTCCTATTCCTGAGTTTTCAAATCTTAATGTTCCAATTGCTAACAGGAAGGGGGTTAGGTCATGTACTCAGCATCCTATTACTAATCATGTCTCTTATTCTAATTTGTTTTCCTCATATAAAGCCTTTCTGTCTAAGATTTCTTCTGTGAGTCTACTTACCAATTTTCAAGATGCTCTCTCTATTCCTAAATGGAAACATGCCATGATGGAGGAAATGAGAGCTCTTAGCAAGAATGACACTTGGGAGTTAGTGGAGTTACCTAGAGGCAAAAATCCAGTTGGGTGTAAGCGGATGTACAATGCAAAACACAAAGCAGATGGTTCCATAGAACGGTACAAAGCAAAATTGGTTCCCAAGGGCTTCACTCAGACTTATGGGGTAGATTACCAGGAAACATTTGCACCGATTGCTAAGATGAACTCTGTGAGAATACTACTCTCTCTTGCAATAAATTTGGATCGGCCACTTCATCAGTTTGATGTAAAGAATGCCTTCCTTCATAGAGACCTAGTAGAAGAGGTCTATATGGATATTCCTCATAGTTTTGTGGATGCTAAGTCCAAAGGTAAAGTATGCAAGCTCCGAAAGTCACTTTATAGGCTAAAACAGTCAAGACCACAACTCAAGCTATGCAAAGATATGGGTTCAAGCAAAGTCAAGCTGATCACATCTTATTTGTGAAACACTCCCCACATGGTAAGACCACAGCTCTTATTGTTCATGTTGATGATATTGTTCTAACAGGAGATGACGTTGAGGAGATCCCTCAGTTGAAAATACTTAGCTAAGAAGTTTGAAATCAAAGACTTAGGTAATTTGAAGTATTTCTTAGGCATTGAAGTAGCTAGGTCCAAGGATGGTATCTTCATATATCAGAGAAAGTATGTACTTAACTTGCTAAAGGAAACTGGGATGCTTAGAGGTAGACCATACGATACACCTCTAGAATCGGGCCAGAAACTAAGTGAGGATCAAACGGGCAAGCCAGTGGACAGGGGAAGATACCAGAGACTAGTGGGTAAACTCATATCACGTCTAGACATTGCCATTGCAGTGAGCATGGTTAGCCAGTTTATGCATGCTCCTAGAACTTCCCACTGCAGTTATAAGAATCCTGAGATACCTGAAGTTTTCTCCTGGAAAGGGTCTTTATTCTCAAAACATGGACATCTCGGTGTGAAGGAATTTACTAATGCGGATTGGGCTGGGTCAATCAGTGACAGACGGTCAACTTTTGGATATTGCACATTTGTTGGAGGCAACCTAGTCACATGACGAAATAAGAAACAAAATGTGATTGCTAGATCTAGTGTTGAAGTAGAATTCAGGGCTATGGCACAGGGTGTATGTGAGTTGCTATAGATTAGACTATTGTTAGGAGACTTGGGGATCCATCAGACCGATTCCATGAGGTTGTACTGTGACAACAAGGCGGCGATCAGCATAGCTTATAATCTAGTTCAACATGACAGAACCAAGCATATGGAGATTTATAGACATTTCATCAAGGAAAAACTCACTAATGGCACCATATGTACTTCATTTGTGAAGACCAGGGACCAACTAGCAGATGTTTTCACCAAAGGAATAGGGAGCAAACCATTTCATAACATTCTCAACAAGCTGGGCATGGGAAATATCTTCGCATCAACTTGAAGGGGAGTGTTAGAATAGGAAATAATATTTATATATTTTATTCTTATTTGATTTTATTTCCCTTGATTGATGTAATGGACTAACCCATAATTTATGCCTTATGGCACTCCTGTAATTACTCATTATTATCAATATAAAAGGGGATAAGGTCTAACTCATTCCCTAACTCTTTCTCTTCTCTAAACCTACAACTTATTGAATGAATGTCCAACTAGACCTAAAAATATTATGTTTTGCATTGTATTATTCATATATATTGTGAGTGTTTAAGGTTGTGGCATCTTGAGTGTTTCTTCACTCTATTTTCCATACTACGTTCTATACCAGAGGTGTTGTAAGAATAGTTGCATGGGCTTTCTTTTGTGCTGCTGGAGGTGATGTGGTATTGCCCACTGTGAGGTTAAAGATAGCTGATGCTTAAGCATGGCTAGGTGCGTCTTTTCTGGATTGATTTGGCTGGCTTGGGCAATTGTCTCACCTACCCACTGATTGGACAAAATCCGGAGCATTCTCAATTTTGCGGACAGCTGGGAGCCTTTTTTGGGGACTGGTCTGTGTGTGTGTGCATGTGTGTCTGATTTTATTTTATTTTTTGCTGAACCAGGCTCACAGCAGCAGCTTTAGAGTGGTTTAACTGGCAACCATGGGTAGTATTGACTGCCACATAACTAAAAGTTTGGCACCTTTTGGGTGGCAAGTGTCTTATACTTCTTGGTTATGTGATTCAACGTGTTATGTTATTATGCCAATGAGTCTATGTTTTATATCCATGCGTAGCCAATCAGATTGTGATTGGGTTTTCCATTTTTAGGCTAGGTTGGGACTTGTTCTCGTCTCACTGAGTGTGTGCCCTTGTTGGCCGTGTGCATCTTTGGGAGTACAGGATTATGAATAAAGCAATGAAATGCGAGTGTACCATTAAGATCTTGACTTACAAGCTAACCAGAAACTTCAATTTAGTAATTGATGGTGACAGAGTTCCTGAAAATCCATTTGAACCCAAGCTCCTGCAAATTAATACATTTAAAAACTAATTTTACTACAAACTATACATAAGTATAATACAAGCTTGGTCAATATATTGATACTGGGAATAAAAAATCTGGGTTACACCAATTATAGAAAAGTGGATTTTGTGTGTGATATAATAATGAAATGACAAAGATATCTTCATAGGAAAAAAAAACTTACAGGGATATAACATTTCCATTTTTACAAGTGATATGAGACCAACTAAAGCATGGGCTGACAAAATGATCATTCCAATCTGTAATTCTTCCACTGGAATCATTTAGAGCCTTTAGAAACTCAATCAAAGCTTCGCCTGAAACATTAGCAAATGAAAACCCAGCCATCAGACATGGATGAAACCTTTCAGACAGAGTGGCAGTAACAGCAGGATGTACAATGTTTTCCGAGTATACAAACCAAATGAGAATGGGTCCACTGTATTTTGTTCAATAGAATAATTGAACAACGAAACATCTGGATATACCATGAAGCAATGACTGGGTTTATGTGTTTTTCACATGTTATTGTTGTCAAGTTCTGTGTTTCTTAAGGCCATGTAATGGTTCTTTTCTTTACTTAAATAAGGACATTCAATATTTAAATGATTATCTCATCCTACTTAGTGGTGGCAGTTGCACTTGCTAGAGACAGAGAGATTATGACTATGATATGAAGTCCTACATCGCCTAGGTACAAAAGTAATATATAGTATTCAAGCATAAGGGCACCCTCATCTCAATAGCTAGCCTTTGGGGCTACCCAAGACCATGTAACATGGTGTGCAATATATAAGTATGAGGGCACCTTCACCTCAATAGCTAGCTTTTTGGATTGAATTCTGCCTAAGACTACGTAACAAGGTATCAAAGCTGGAATACCCGGGGATGGGTATGATGCGCATCCCTAGCTTGCACATAGCAAGTGTTGCATGTGAGGGATAGCGAAATCTCACATCACCTAGGTACAAAAGTAATGTGCACTATATAAGCGCAAGGGCAATCTCACCTCAATAGTTAGATTTTGTGGTTGAGTTCTACACAAGACTGAGCAACATGGTATCAGAGTTGGAATATTCATGAATGAGCATGGTGTGTGTTCGTGGTCTACCTATAGGCTGCAACAGGTGTTGTTGAGTAGCACGTTGCACATGGAGGGTATGAAGCGAAGTCCTACATGGCTTGGGTACGAAATGAGTGTGCAGTATATGAGTGAGGACGCTCTTACCTCAATAGCTAGCTTTTGGGATTAAGTTCTACTCAAGACCATGTGACATAATATTAGAGCTAGAGTACCCAGGAATGGTATGGTCTGTGTCGCTGGCTTGTATGTGATATGTGCTACACCTGCCTAGCGAGCACAATGCATGTGAGGAAGATGTGAAGCAAAGACCTATGTCACTAGGGTATAAAATTAATATGTAATATTTTAGCAGAAGGGCACCCTATGTACTATCTTAGCAGAAGGGCACCCTCACCTCAATAGTCGAGCTTTTGGAGTTGAGTTTGATCCAAGACCGTGTAACCCCCAGCATCATCAACCCATGTCCATGTTGTTTGGTTTGCATGTGATATATTATATCATGTGATAGACAGATGGATCTTAAGCCACCTATTGATTAATGGAATTATCTACGGCCACAATTTTAAGTGGGTGGCTATAGTCGTTAGTAAATCCTTTTTAGGACCATATTAGTGACTTTGTAGCATTTTAGGGCCATACTAAATTTATTTAGTATGAAATGAACGTGAAAATTTATCTTTCAACAATAAAAACACTACAATAATTAAGTACTTTCCCATTAGAAGCTGATGAATTCATTCTGTACTCTGCTATAATTCAGAATTTTATTTTATCAAATATTCTATCTTTTTTGGGTTTCTATCTAAGCGTATTTTCATCATTCCATCACACAATGTAATGTTGTCTAGGAGTGTTTAGTGTAATTAGGCCAGCACAGACACTTCTATAGGGAAGGCATGTTGTGTCAGACACAAGACACTCCTAAAAAGCACGTCTGACACTTCTTCAACATGTCTTAATTACAAATGTAAATTTATAATATCACATACCTTAGAGATACTTCTCAAACATTTGGGCAACATTTCTTGAATCGTCAGAACGTGATCTATGTAATGAATCTTTCATAGTAACAATGTTATTTATTATTTGGAATGCAACTTATTCACTCTAAATCTATTGAAACATTAATAGGATGAATACTTCATATGCATTTCTATATTATAAAATTGTTTTGCATTCTTTATATTGTAATTGTTACGTGAATGATATTTCGATATTCAAATTCTAGAATATACGACTTTCTAATTTTAATTGGTTTTATGTTGTTTTTTTTCATTACCTTTAAATAAACTATTCATATATTTAAGATATAATAAATTTATAAAAATATAATTTTTTTAACATGTCCTAAATGTGTTGTCTTGAATTTTCTGAAAATCAACATGTCGGCATGTCCATGTCTGTGCTACTTGGGGCCTAAAAAATTCAATCAAAAGTAAAATTTGGCATTGAAATCACCATACATGGTAACACACGGATTTATGTGGAACCCCTAGAAGAGAATGTCCTAAAAGTAAAACCAAGGGCACCGTTTTAGGAATTCAATCCACAATAGCAATTGATATTACAAATCAACCCTGGATGCACTTCAAACTTACCTCTTGTTTTTAAAAACACCTGTTCAATCTCCACACCAATGCCTCTAAGAAACCTCAGATGTCTCTTTAATGGATTGATCTTTCACAGATTCCTCCAATATCTAAAAAGCAACTCCAATCGCAATTGGCCAACAAGAATGCAAGGATGCTAAGCGAGATGTGCGTGTGGTTTTTCAAAACGCAACTCAGAGAAAGCTTTTCTAAAATAGAGGATCAAATCAATGTAGCTTCCGCGAAATTGTTATAGCCTTGGACTGGCATCAGCATGTATGTAAAGTAAAACGAGGGTAGCCCTATATATATTTCTGCCATAAAATAATTTCTCAAATTCCTCAAAAAATTATGCACTGCCAGAGTTATCCTTCGGGTGGCTATTTTGGAAGTCCAGTACATTATGCATTGCTGAAGCAAGCTTCGATCAGGTAGGCTCCAAGGGGACTACACTGGAAGTCCAATGCACTGGCCACTGCTCCAGTGGGTCTCAAGCAGAGTTTTCGGGAGACCTTCCAGGTGCTCACTAGAGTGGGCTTCGAGTGGAGCTCTCAAGCTGTCCAACTCTTGAACCGTTTGATCATCTTTTGAGCGCTCTTTGAGAAGGGCTCGTGGATTATCCATTTCAGTCTATTTTTTCAAGTAGTTAAGAACCAAGTACACAATAGACTGCAATGTAGGCAAACCTAAGACAGTTAAACCAAGAAAAAAGAGTCCAAACTGATGTAACATGCTCCGTAAGAAAAATATATATATATATACCCAATACATAGAGCCAACATTGCATAATCTCTAATGATCTTCCACTGACAACTGACAGGCACAAAAACTTAAAATCATTTGCCTAAGTTTTGTTTACATAAATTGCCAACAAGCATAACTACAGTAGAGGTCCTCCCTTCAACTAATGGTGCATGTAGGAAGTACTGTGGTACCTTGGGCACTACCCTTCACTTGCTCAATAGAAGGCATAAACTAAAATTTCATGGTTTGATGCAATATGTTTAGAAAGCAAAGATTAAGCACTGAAACCAATGCAATCATACACTCAACAGCTTAATGGATGGAAATCCAAAAGGTAGCAACATGAAAAATAACATATATGTTGCAACTTGTAAGTGACAAAATTATGATAAATAAATAAGCTTGAAATACAAAACAGAGTATATATAGTAGCTAGGTTTGATAGATTAACTAGAATTGTTTGTACCTTCGACATCAGGCCCCGTGGATGCATAACAAATTGTCAACAGAATGAGAAGTATGAGCCAGGTAAGCTTTAAATTGGCATGCCAGTAGCGAAAGGCTCCAAACCTGTGACTCGATCTAACATCCAAGGAAGCCTCTCTGAGTGATTTTTGGCCATTTTTGGGTAATTCTAGGGAAAGAAAAGATAAAGAAACAAACTTAAATAACAGCTATTACAAAAAAAAAAATATTAATATTATTAGTACAATAACAAAGAAAAGCACACAGAATTATCAAAAGGTTGCAGCATGATGCATGTTTGCAACAATAAGTGAGCTGCATTACATTTGAAGAACAGAAATCAACATGAACCAACCAGGCCTGATATTATCTCATTAGCATATTAAACAATTGTATTCATGAATTTCCAATTATGTTAGATATCATTCAATGTCAAAGCTCAAAATCCTCAGGAATCTGGCAGATAGCCGTATAAGAGCACTCCTGCTATGATACCCTGACCCCTTTTTGCCCAACAATTAATCATTATTTTCCTACTATTGCAATCACAATTAAATTTCATTAGCATGTGAATTGTTGGTACAACATTAGAATCATATTTATTAATTTTTGCATAATCGGGGATTAATGGCACATAGCAAATTTTGAATAATTGTATGGGCATCTTTGTAAGTTTGGGACTTACGAGGTATTTTTGTAAATTTAGCAACATCGGAGACTTGTTTGGATGTTAATACTCAAATACTTCACTGTGTATGAGTGAGTGTATATAATAAATACAATTTATCTATGTAGAAAACACAGAGGCTTTGTCCGGTAGAAAGTCAGCCTAGGGTGCGAGCAAATGTCAAATTCATATTTCGAGGGCGTTGTCTATCCCATGCCGATCGAAGGAGTGTTTTGGAGTATTAGAAAGGCATTTAATGAGAGAGGTAAAGGTCATGATCTCTCCCATACAGATATACAAACTGTTTGATCGTTTAAACATGTGTCTGTGTTCCTTGTTCACTTAGGATTTTTACATCTATGTATATATATGAGCCTTGACTTCATTGTTAAGATTACCTGAGTTTGAGAGCATGTAGTATCCTAAGAGAGCTTTTTATAGTCCATAAATTTTCTTTCATATTTTGTGAGAGAGTGGCTAGGTCTGCATATAGGCTTAGTGTTTTGCTTGTTCATTGATTTAGCTTGGAGGATCATGATCGTGTGTGTTGGACGTGGCCAGTGGAAATATGAAGTCAGAGTGGGAGATTGGATAGGCATGGATAGCTTATTGGACTACGGAACTGCTCAGAGTTAGAGTAGGTAGGATCTTCGTCTTTAGGTCTAGGTAAGCTCTGCACTTGCTCTTCATACACTAGTGGTTTGTTGTTTTTCCATTGTTTTTCTGATTTTAGGTTTTCATATTTATATGGTCTTTTCTCTCTGTATGATTGTTTCTATTTATCCGCATATTTTAACTACTTAATGGTAAAATCTGGGAAATTTTGTTGAATTAAAATATTCATGTCTATTTCAACCTCAAGGAGCTGGCCTGGTGGTCAAGGTCCAGGGACTTGGGAGTGTGCTCCCTCCAAGGTCTTAGGTTCAACACTTCCTAGGTGCAAACAATTTCTTAGGGCCAATCCATATAGGGCTTTGTCCTGGCTTTAATTAGGACCCCCTGAAAGTGGGCGGTAGGATTGGTCCCTGGATTAGTCAGTTAAAACAATGTCTACTTGCATACTCTAACTGAAAACATACTTTTCAAAGCTCGCCTCAAATATTTCACCATGCAACCAAGGTTTTAAAAGATTTTAACCCAAATAAAAATTTAAACAAGCAAAACCTTTGATAAACTCACCATCTCCACATCAAATTCCCCATTTAAAGTAAATTATTGTACTTACTTAGGGAGATGCTAATAGGCCCCAACCTTTTAACTTAGGACATTCACCATTTTTATTTATTTTATTACAAATTTATTCTAACATAAAATACTAGTTTAATCCTCATCTCTAACCTCACAAACCGTAACCGTAACCGTAACCGTAACTCTACCCCACCCACCCACCACCAACACTTGCGGCCACCCTCCCCAACCTCTCTCCGACGAACAAATTAAGATTGTTCGGCCTTTGGTAACCGAACATTTTAAGGTTGTTCAGAATACTAAGATTGAACGTGACCAATTTCACCAATTTTGTCCCATTTGGTAGACTATAATTGGCCGAACAGGCCCTGGTTATCCGAACAAAATTCAAATACAGAAAAAATAAGGTTTGAAAAAGGTTGTTGGGGTGAGGAAGGGCTGCTGATGGGTGACAGCGGAGGTGCGAAAGGAGGCTGGGGATTGGTGGGGAGGGGCCGGGTGGCAAAGGAGGGTTGGGTAGGGGTGCTAGAGGTGGTGGTGTGGTGGAGGAGGCGGATGGAGGTGGGGTGGTAGTGGAGGGGGTTTTCCGGAGGAAAGATTGTGGGGGTCCAAAGAAAAAGAATTTTTGGGACTATGGTGGGGTCAAAGAAAGAGAGGGTCAGGAACAATTTGGGTGATGGTGGTCCAAAGAAATGGAGGTCCTCAGAAAATAGGCGGGGGCTATTAGCAGCTCGCTATATATATATATATATGTGGTATTTTCCCTTAGAACCACTTCGGAAATTTTTTCATAAAGTACATAACTTATTAAGACTAGAAATCGATGAAGACTATTTCAAAACTCCTAGGAAATAAAATATTTGGGCTAATACAATCATACAAGTGTATCAGTTTGGAATGCAAGAACGTAAAAAATAGCAATAATAACTAGTAGAGCCCAAAGAACTACACATCCCAGTTCGTCAAAACCATCAAAATGAAACAAACCCATCAAAGCAAACACTCAAATAATCACACCTAATCATGGTCTGTAAACAATCCGAGATCAAACTACGACTTTCATAGCCATTAATCAAGCAAAGTCAGACATGAACACCCAGAAAAACAATATATCAAACAACTGGTGTGCAATAAAAGGCAGAAACAAACCTGGTGTTCTAGCCATGGGTTTTGAAGCACAAACACAACATGAGTAGAGAAGTAGAAGGGGTTGATAATTATCAACATGGAGACTATCTGAAAAAATCCTGATGGGTTAGTGCAAGGACCCACAAAGCATTCAAGAAAAGGGAAGAAAAAAGGGTGAATTGAAATTCTGACGAGGCCTATGGATGGAAGTGTAGAGTGGAGTGGGCAACTTTGTGGGGGTGAATGAGAATCCCACTAATCCCAAAATCAAAATGCTCTTTCTTTTGCTACTTTTCTATGCTTTTAACTTCAAATTCGGATGCTGGGAAAGGCAATCAATGAAAGATGAGGCTTCTTTTGAACGATTATAAAGAGGCGAGACCAATTGTAAGTGATTCTTTGTGATAATAGTCACTCTTGGAGGTGAAATGCAATCATGTTGTGACACGTTTGCTAAGAAAAAAATAGTTTGATGCACTTTTTTCAGGCGACTGTGACCCCGATCAACTTCAATATTTTTTTTTATTATTTATTTAATCATTATCCAGCAGCTGATCTAATTATCATTTTTTTTTTTTTTTACGTTTATATGAAAGAAAGCCGCTGGCCTCTTGTTTAAGATCGGATTAGATGATACTCTTTTGCTCGTGAGAGTTTATTATGGGTTTTATTTTAATAATTTAAATTGCTTAATATGTAAAATTTGTTAAGTATTATATGTTTGTAAAAAATTATATTGATTCAATATCGATAGCAATCTCATCGGATTAGTTTTTGTCAATCGCTAATTTGTTTACCGTCTTTTTTTTATACAAAATTGATTTAATCACAGAACTATCGATATCCAATTAACGTGATTTTTTATAAACATATAGTACTTGACGAGATCTATATATTAACAGTTTAAATTATTAAAATGAGACCCGTGATAACCCTCATAGATCAAACAGTACCATTCAATCCGATCTCAAACTAAAGACAAGCGGCATCCTATATCAAATATTTGGTGATGGCTGGCAAAATAGTAAGGGAGACTTAGGTATAACTCTTAATAAGTAGAATTATTATTTAATAAGTTTTATAATAATTAATGATATTTTTATTAAATATTATTATAAAAATGTCATAAATTATTAATTTTTAGTGATAGTTTGAAAAATTCGTTATAAAAAAAGGTTATTAATTATAAATTTTAGCGACAATTTATAAAAATTGTGATAAGAAAAAGTCACTAATTATTAATTTTTAGTGACGTATGCAAAAAATCATCACAAAAATTTATTTTTAGCGATGATTTTATTATGATTTATTTTCAATAAGACTTAATGAAAATTAAATCCAACTATTAAAACGTAGTTTACCTAAATAATAAATGGTTTGTCTCCGGTTAAAATTTCAACTGTTTTATTAATCACAATTAATGAATGAAAAGTCTCTTATCAGTAAAAGATCTCAACTGTTAGGTCGAATTGGATTCTTTTATTAATTATGATTGGTAAGAAACTTCTGTTCATTAAATCTAACTGATAAGAAATTTCAATTGTCTGATCCAATACTAGCTATTCTTGAAAAAATAATATATTAGAAAGGATTCTTATTCAAAACAAAGAATCTCTCTCATTTTTTTAATTATCAATTAGGGATGACAATTTAAACCCGGCTCGACGGGGACCGGCTCCCCCATCCCCAATATGAGTGATTTTTTCCTGAAAAATATTCCCAACGGGCCGAGGATGGTATTCAAAATTAAATCCCCAATCAATTTCGGGCCAAGGACGGGGATAGCTTTTACGGCTTCGGCCCCGTTTCTCCCCTGAAGTAAAATTACGTTTGTGTCCCTTACGTGTGTCTTAATTAGTTAGGATCAATTAGTGTGTAGGTTCACACACACACACAAAACACATCGACTCTCTCTCTATCTCTACTCTCCCTCACCGCCGCTCGCTTGCTCTCCCTCACCACCGTTGTACTCATCACCGTCGTCGCTCTTCCCTCTACTCTCTCTCTTATATCTTAGATCCCTTACTCACAGTGTTTTGATCGCCATTTTTGCGATGAGAAAGAGCTTCGATCTTCACAGATTTGCATAGCGTCGATCTTCCGCCGCCGATCTCCTCCGCCGCCCTCCTGCGTTTCTCTACTCTACCGATCTCCTCAGCTCAGATCTGTGAGATTTTTTTTTTTTTGGGATATATAATGATGATTTGTTATTGTTTCTTTTTTTATTTGTTTTTTGATGATGATCTATGTTGTTGATAATGATCTCTCTCTCTCTGTTTTCTTTTTTTTTTTTTGGTCCGAGGAATTCGGGGTCGGCGAAACCCGATCCTCGTTAGGCGAGACGGGACAAGAATAAGTTTCCGTCGAATCGGGCCAGACGGAGAATTTTACCATCGGGATCGGGACGGAGTGCAATCCTACCGCCTACCTGCCATCATCCCTATTATCAATCACTAATCTCATATCAAAATACTTCTTTAGAAGCACATTTTTTTTTTCGGTACATCGGAAATGGAACTTTAGAAGCGCATAAGTGTGATATAAAAGGGCACGAATGTGATTGTTATTGTATTGTAATTATATATACTAGTCTATCACTCATGCTATGTACGAGATAATTATAGATATTTTGTATTTGTTTTAGATTTTTTTAATATATAAATTATGTTTTTTAAGATTTTTCATAAAAATAATTTAACAATATTATCACTAACAATACTGTATGAAAGAAGTTGAAAAATGTACTGCAGTAACTATATATAAATTGTATCTATAATTATTTGTATAATAGGATTTTAAATCTTGATTAGGAGATTTTGATAATCAATAAATGTAGGCATGTGAAAAGACATGTGAATTGAAAAAATTTAATAAATGTTGATCAAGGGATTTTGACCAAATCAATAAACGCTGAGATTTTTTTAAAATAAAAAATAAAAAATTTAAAAAATTCAGATTGGGATATTGAAGCTTTCATAGGCCTTAGGCCTTAGGTTAAAAATCCCCTTTTACTTAATATATAGTATAGATATATATATATATATTTTCTTTTTAAATTTATTATACAAGCGATGCAAAAGATTTAAGTATTGAGCTCGCTGTTCCATATTTATTTCCTATTGTTTATTCCATATTTAATATAGGGTAAGCTATACGAAGTTTTTGCACATCGAAATTATCACATAGCTCCGTGATTGTGAATAAATTAAGGGTGGATTTGGAGTTGGTCTTTTAATATTTTAGCTTGTTAAATCATTTTTTTAGTTAATGCATTTGGGAAATGATCCTCACTAAGTTAGGAATTAGATACGGATAAGTTACATTATATAGTAAATAAAACTTAAATGCAAATATCACACATAATAAGAGTATGCGTTATAACAACTCCTAAAATTGCTATTACATCATGTAATTGTCAAAAAATACACTGTCCGACGGGCTAGCCCTTATATGATATGAAGCATGCAAATTCTTATTCCTTTTTTTTTTTTAATTATATTTTTGAAAAAATAGTTCATAATTATCCCAAAATAACTTTTAATAATAATAGAAGAAATCTCACCAATCTTTACTACAAATATCATTGAATTTGAGTAAAACTATGATTATTAAAAAATTGATAACTAAGTTGGTTTATCTTTAATTGACCAACAATGTGATTCTTCATTGATTGTAGACCATTTTGATGGAAGAATTAAAATTAGTTTTAATCCCTTTAGGTCATGTTTGTTTGGGTAGACATGAGCTTGGGATTGGACTAATAGTCCAATAAAATTATCAATCCGATGTTTGGTTAAACAATTAAAGTACGGACTAATCATTTTAAACTTGACTATTAGTTAAGATAAGATACATAATCCAACGAATTCATAATCCTAGGACTATTAGTCATAGGAATGCTAATCCAGTCCGCCCAAACAAACATGGCCTTACATTAACTTTAAATTTAAAATATAATTTCATGTAAAACACGGAATGTTCTGTATGCTTTGGGAGTTCTAGAAAGGTTATTGGGAACTGCAAGTGCAAGGATTCCAATAAAAATCAAAACCATTGCCATTGGTGATGGTGATTGGGTAATATGAAATAAAGAAAGAAAGGTGTACCTGGGTGATGGCTCCACTTGAAATGGTATTTGGTTCCAAAAGTGCATGACAAGTAGGGAACCATCTATCCTATGTGCATGTAAGTTGCCCACTTGTTTGCTTGGAAAATTATAGGATAAATTACACTAATCTCTGGGGGATCGGAAAAAATTAGTAAATCATAAAATTTTAATATAATTACATTAATTTTTTTGATACACTAGTAATAAAAATGAAATTATTACACATGGTATGAAAATATAAAGATGAATAAAGTAAAATCAATATTTCAATATAAAAGATATGATAATATCATTTTTTTTATTCATATAACTAACAAATTATTTATAAAAAGGGACTAAATGGTGTGTTAATTAAAACTTAAGGAAACTCAATGTAATTATGAAAAAAAGGCGAGGCTTATTTTTTCTAAACTTTAGGAGATGTCAATATAATTTACCCAAAGTTTATGTTATGGGGAAAATGTACCTAAGTTGAATTTTGATTAGTTGAAATAGTATGACCTACTATTTTTGTGTCTCTATTTAGGAGACGACATGACAAATATCTTGATATAAATGGCCTGGAGGAGTGCTCCTGGAAAACCAAATAACTTAATTGTTTGCTATCACTAGCTACTACATTTAAGAGAGAAATTAGGATAAATTACGCTCACCTTGTGATATTTGAAAAAAATACAAATAGTTTCTAATTTCAATATGATTACATGATTTTTTTTTTTCGATTTAAAATAAGGTTAAAATGAACCAAACTAATGGAGGTCGTAGGTAAACACTAAAATAAATAAAGATAAATATATTTTTTGTTATAAAATAAATAACAATACCATTATTTCATTCATACGATTAAATAATTAGTGAAAAAAATTATTTAAGTGTTATATGAATTAAAATCTCGAAAGAAACCAATACAATTACGCTAAAAGTGTGGTTAACTGAATTTTCTTCAAATTTTATGAGAGAAAAGCAATTTACTTAATAAATTATGTGGTTGAGTTTTTAAAATGTATTTTTTAAATTTTTTTTATAAAAAATAAAAATTAATTTGATAAAAATAAATGCTAAACAAATATTTTTAAGATTATTTTCTTCAAAAAAGAGAGTTTCATGAAAATGATAAGTGTTTTTTAAATTATTTTCACCAAACTAATTTTTTAACATTTCTAAAAATTCAAGCGCACTCGAGCCACAGATTCAATTTCGAATTTTTTTGAACAATTGGTGAACTTTTTTATTTTACGTTGTGTTTAATTGGGAGATTTGAAAAAGATTTGGAAAGAAAATGGAAAAAAAAGGTAGGTGAAATGTGAATAAAATATATTTACATTTCACTTAACTTTACATATTTTTTTCTTTTTTTTTTTTTAAATTTCTTGTAAAATCTCCTAATCAAATACAGCGTTAGGATCACAAGAATAATTAGGAGTAATACTAGAGACCCCAAATAATCTACTAAATATTTTACTAAAATCTTTCATATAAGTATGAGACCCATACAAATATAAATTTATGTAAGTCCAACACCCATATAAAAGATTTAATAAAATATTTAATAAATTATTTAGGGTTCCTAACATTTTTCATAATTAGAATGTGAAGAATCATATGACCTCCAACTATAATGCTAAAACAGTCCTTATTCCAACCACTTTACAATTTCTAAGGACTTTTTCTAGTGCCTCTAGTGACTTTTTGACAACTTTTTTTTGATGACTCTTCTAGTCTTCAAGTATCATTTTCATTGTTCCTTTTTTGTTTACAGTGGTGCTACATAAGGGAAATGAGAGTGAAAAGATAGTCATAAAGGAAAAAGCCAGAGAACAAAGGAAAAATGAGTCGTAATGGGACAAGGATGGAGAACAAAAGAGAAATGAGAACATGAAAGAGTCATAAAGGAAAAAGATGGAGAGCCAGAGAAAAATGAAAAGAGAGTGGGTGCAAAAAAACAAAATTATTTTGGAGTTCTAATAAAGGAGTTCTAATGGGGTAATATTGATATTTGTGTCTTGTGTTTTTTTTTTTTTTTTTTGATTTTCCATGTCATTAGAGTTTATTGATTTAGAGGGATGTATCATTATTGGTGAAAAAAATATACAAATAAACAGAGAGAAAGAAAAGAAAAAGAAAAAAGAAAAAGAAAGATAAGATTTAATGATTAAAGCATAATAGATGAAGATAGAGAAAGATTACTTTATTTCTATAAAATAATTACACATACAAAATAAATAAGGGTTATGATTCATCCATCTAAAATTAGAGTTCTAATTGAACTCTAATGAGATGAAAAATCAAAACAAGAAGATCAAGACATCACATCAGAGTGGGACTCACCTTCCATTAGAGTTCCTATATTAGAGCTTTAAATTTATTTTTATTCACGGTGAGTATTGTCTTCCAGATTTTTTATAATGGGTGTTTGGAAAGTTACTATTTTAGTAGGCTAAAATTTTTGTGTTTGGGAAGATGATTGATTTTTTTATAGTTGGATGTGATGTTTGTGAGAGAAAAAGTAAAATGATTATGGATTTAATGTGACATTTTGTCTTATTAACTATTTTAGCCTATTTTATCTTTTTGTGAATTTTAGCCAAAAAGAGGCTAAAATTTTTCTTGCCAAACACCCCCATACTATCATTTTGGGTGCTCAAGGTTAAAAATTCAAATTTAAATTTTTATTGTCAGGATGTTTAGGAATTAAAATATTTTGTGTATAAAGACAAGTTAATATAAAAAGACAAAATTATCTATATACAAATATAGGGGCGTTTTGGAAAGGTAGTAAAATGTTAACTTTTTAATTTTTTTATACAAAAAAGTTATAAAAAGTCAACTTTTTTAATCAAAAAATCAGTCTTTTTTATCAACTTCTTAAAACACCACATATTATATAATACAAAAAAGTTTGAGAACACTAAAAGTAGAACTCTAATGAGAGCTCTACTTATGTGGCAGTGGGCCTCACTCATGAATGATTTGATGTATGTGTCTTGTTTTTTTTTTTTTTTTGTTCCATACCACATCATTAGTGCCATTGTTAGAGCTCCAAATTTAAAGTTATGAATCATTACTCTTATATAATATTCACACACACCTCTCTCTCTCTCTCTCTCTCTCTTCTAAACGCCCACCGCACCACCTCTCCTTCCAAAACCCTTCTCCTACCACCTCAAATCTAGACTCTGCCGACCTCTTCTACATCATCGAAACCTAGCTTTGGTCGGTCACCATCAGTTCCACAGCTTCCCTCTACCGATCGAAGGTTTCTCTACTTTCCAGATCTCTAGATCTCATCATCGCTCAACAATCCGAACCCCCTTCTCTCTCTCTCTCTTTCTTTTAGATCTTCATGTGAAAATTGCAACCTTGATCTTCCAGATCTCCTCATTCGCGTCTTGATCTTCTTGTAGCAACTAGAGCACTGAAGGTCAACCTTCAACACCATTGTTGTGACTTGTTCACATGTTGTGGAGTCAAATGTTCACTCAGATTTGAGTTTTTTTGGTGGTTTGGTAATTTTTTTTCCATTTATTTACCTTAAGTTTCTAGTTAGTAAGCAGAATGTGAAATCTGTATAGCTTGTAAATGCTTGATTGATTGTTTTACTGGGTTTAAATTTATCTTCTCATTTTGTTGACTTTGCAAAAGTTCATACATTTGTTTTTCATTTGTATGCGTATATATATGAAGATTTTTTTGGTTGTTTAGGAATATTGGCGGGCATTGAGAGATAGGAATTAAGGATGTTGGGAGATTTCTTCATCAAAGGACTTGTGAATGTTATTGATAGTTCTTCAATTTGAATTATCTAAAGTAACACAAGTTTAGTGATAATTTTAGGTTTTTTTTTTTTTTTTTTTTCATCTAGTTGTTGTTGTTGATGATAAAATATATGTATATATATATATATATATATTTTGAATAGATAAGGAGGAGAGAGATCACAATAATCTGTTTGGATCATACCCACACTCAAACACCTTTAGATTTGGTGGTGTAAAAAGTTGGAGGCAGTGCTAGTAGAAGAGGGAATGGAAATTAACTGTCCATCTCTAGAGTCTATTTGGATCATTTATTGGGATAGGCTCAAATCCTTGCCAGACTCAAGAGATGGACAGTTAATTTTTTTTTAGTTGTTGTTGTTAATAATGAAACAAATAATTCTTCTAGTATGTATGTATATTTGTGAGTGTGTGTATGTATGAGGGGAAATTATTCAATAATCTTTGAGTACCATGTGGTTATATTTCAAACCAATCACCAATTACTTAGTCTCATGTTGTTTCTCCATCCCCAACAAAAATCATGGGTCCCTACCATTTTCTACCAATCAAAATCTTATGGAGCACCTGTCTATACTCCGGGAATACTGAATAATTATCCATGTATAAGACAGATTTGAAAAAAAAAATTTGATGATGATGATTGCAACAGATAAACAAAAAAGTTGACACAAATTTTCAACAGATAAAAAAAATTTGAACAGATAGATAGAATTTAGGGACAAAAAATTAAAAAGATAGAATTTAGAGGAAAAAATTGAACAAATAGTCAAAAAATTTGAATAGGTAGATAGACTTTAGGGGGAAAAAATTAAACAACTAGATAGAATTTATGAGAAAAAATTGAATAGATAGGAGAAATAATTGAAAAGATAGTCAACAAAAAGTCAAACAGATAAAAAAAATTTAAGGGGTAAAATTGAAAAAAAAATGTTTCCTAGGATTTCTCACTAAATAATTTCACAAAGTATGGACTTTTCATTAATAAAAAATATTCACTGGACCTAATATCTTACACCCTCTTTAGACTAGGTTTATCACAATTTTTTTCTATTATGTTTTTCAATATTAATTTAAGTAAGTGATTTAAGTTTAAAACATAATCAATTATGGTTTTAATAGATAGTTCAAACTAAAAACATAGTAATTATTACAATAATCATAATCATTGCAAAATTATTGGCTTATCTGTAAATCTAATTTGAGAGAACATTTGGATTTAGTGGGCCCATTATGAGCCCAATCTTGGTGATTAGAACCGTTCACGTTTTAAGATTCATTGAGAACAATAAACATATAAAAAAAATTAAGGTGATTAGATTTCGATAGTTATGTGTTTAAATCATATTTATTTTACAAAAATAAATAGGTATTCTTGAAATTATATTTGTCATCTATTTTTTTAAGACAAATGTGATTTAAATATAAAGCTTTCGAAATCCAATTATATTGATTTTTTACATGTTTATTCTTCTTAATAAATTTTAGAAAGTGAACGATTTAGATTACTAAAATTGAACAAGTTCATTAGGGATGACCATTTTAATCTGATCCGCGAGAGCCTATTCATACTCGCACAAATGAGATGGATTTTACCCGACTCGTCACTTATGTGGAGCAGGAATAGATTATTGATGTAGGCTAAAAGGTACCACATTGAGGCCACTCAAGTTACATTTTTAGTTTTTCAATGTTGTTTATTTGGAGGAGATGATGTGTTTTGTGCACTTGTGCAGATTTGGCAGGTAACACGCAAATTCAAACAAAAAGGACGCGAAAACAAATTCTCCGTGCGAGGAGTGAAAAATCCCGGCCTGCCACCTCACCGTACGTGCGGCCAAGCTCCACTGCACGTATGGCCTACCACCGCTCGAGCGGCCCATCTAGGGTTATACGCGTGAAAATTTAAGGCTCTTCTGCTGGGAATAAAAAGAAGAAAAAGAGGCTGGAAAGGGGTTTGAAAATTTCATAGAAAAAGGAGAGAGAGGCTAGGGTTTGAAATAAAAGAATTTGTAGCTTGAAGAATGTCTCTCATGGTGGCTTCTTCCTCATCAACCTCTCCCCACTCCTCCATGAGTGGCTAGGCTACTATTTCTAGGGTTTCGATGAAACCCTAGCCAAGAAAATAAGGTTTTCTTTTTGCTTTTTGATTATGTGAAGATTTGAACAAATTGTATGGTATTTCAAATATATTTTTCAGTATTCTTTTCAAGTATTCTTGTTTCTGTGATTGTTGAATGCTTTCCATACAATGGTTTTCTGTGCTTTCATGTTCAAGGTATGAGATGAGTCATACTACGAGAAACGAGTCGTGTTGCTACCCTAGTTTAGAACGTACGATTCGTACTACTTGAGATGGTTCGTGCCTATACAGTGAACGTGTTAATTTTCTTGATAAATGCTTCGAGCTTGTAGTTGTGAAGTATTATTTAGTTCGAACTGTAACATAATTGAGTCTCAAATTGAAACCTTATTTATGCAACTAGTGGTGAATTCATTATCCTAGGGTTTTTCCAAAAATCAACAATTCCAATTTTATTTATAAGTGCTAGTTTAATCTCTTAGTTTAATTTAGTTATTACTAATTTATGATTCCTTAATCTCTTTATCGAAATTAATTTAGGAATTTAACAATTAAATTAGTTTAATTTTCTATTTGTCCCTGTGGATCGATACTTGGACTTACCACTATTCTAAGGAATTTGGTATAGTTTAATATTTATTTTTGTGTGTGAAACAACCCATCAAATTTTGGCGCCGTTGAAGTGGTGCAATCAAGTGCAGCAAGTACAAACATGAATTGTTTTTATAAATACCCTTACCCCCTCAATTGGAATACAACATTATCCTTAATGTAAGCAACAGTAAAGTAGATAGTAAAATGAGAGAGAGAGGATCTAACCAGACAGTGTAAGTGCACATCTAGCGAGGCAAGGACACACCAAACACACACACACATTTTTTTTTTGGACTATACAGTATAAAAAAGAAAAATAAAATAAAACAAAACAAAAACAAATAAATAAATAAAACAAAGAAAATAGAACGAATATCACTGATTTGGATCTGGCAGTGGTGGAAAATGCTGCTCAAATAGGGCATGTATCAGTGTCCGAGTCTCGAATGCCTCATCATGAACCCTAGCGCCAAGTTGATCAAACCGCTGTTGGTTCGACTCCCTGTATGCGTAGAAGTCAGTTTGCATAGATGCAACTGATTGTTGATACTCGAGCTAACAGGCATTAACTTGGTTAACTGTCGTTTGTGAGTAGTCTCGATATACTTGATAGTCTGCCCGGAGATCAACCATAGATTACTGAATGGCGACTTGATTATCCAAAATAGTTTGATATTACGCCCACGTCATACGGAATGGTGGCAACGCTGGCGCGACAACAGGCTCTACTGGAACATCATTAGGATTGACCGGGGCACAAGGGAGGAGTAGTGGAGGCGGTAGGCGAGTAGCGGTTTGGCGGCATTGGGTTTTACCACAAAGCATTGACGGCGGAAGTTGAACCTCATTGGGTTCGAGTGGGTATGTCCCTTGGCCTTTTATGAGTGCAGTGATGAGGTTGGTGAAAGGAAGGGCCCATGTAGAACTGCCTCGGGTGTTGTGCAACTTGACTTCATTAAGGATACGAGCCATCTGGTTGAAGATCAAAATAGGGATGTTGATCCAGAACCCGAAGTCAAATTGGTGCAAGGTATGGAGGAAGTCCCTTCGCCACTCTTCCTTGTGGCCTAAAGAGATGCCATTCTTTTTTAGAACCACATCAAGGAAGAGGAAGAGGCGCGTTAAGTTAACTCGACGGATGCTAGTTTAGTTGTCATCATCTTGTTGTCCCTTATAGAATTCGGTCACTAATGCCGTGACTGTGAGTTCCCAAGTAAACATCGGGAACTGCACTTCATTGATAGTGTCCATGGAGCAGTTCAAAATCTCGGCAATGGAAGCTGGTGTGACTACTAACTCCACTCCGTCAACAACGGACAGAAGAGCTCCCGAGGCTTCGTCACTAATATACATGTTCTGATAAAAGACTTGCACAATGCGAGGATACGCCGGTTCAATGATGGTGCAGATGCCCAGTAGGCCTCGGTCTTCAAGTTGTCGGACACTCTACGTAGTGGATTGATGGCGCCAGAAGAAGCCACCATGGGAGACATTTTTCAAGCTTCAAGTTCTTTTGTTTCAAACCCTAGCCTCTCTCTCCATTTTCTTTGAAATATTTTTGAATCCCTTTTCAGCCTCTTTTTTTTTTTTCCTTTTTATTCCCAGCAGAAAAGCCTTAAATTTTCACGCACGCAACCCTAGGTGGGCGGCTCGAGCGATGGTGGGTCACAGGTGCGGTGGAGCCTAGCCGGATGTGCGATGAGGTGGTAGGCTAGGGTTTTTCGCTCATTGCACGGAGAATCTGTTTTCGCACCCTTTTTGTTTGAATTTGCGTGTTGCTTGCCAAATCTGCACAAGTGCACAAAACACATCATCTCCACTAAATAAACAACATTGAAAGACTAAACATGCAACTTAAGTGGCTTCAGTGTGGTACCTTTCGGCCTACATCACATCCCCCAACTTGTATTTTGCTAGTCCTCGAGCAAAATGAAAGAAATAAGAAAAGTAAAATAACTCTAAGCTATTTTCGTAGAGATCACGTGTTACGACCCAAACCCGCCCCTATGGGTTTAGCATCGTAACCGGCCAGTAATCCTTGGATTACCAAAGACCTCTTGACAGATTAGCATATATTTAGGGGCTGCGGAAGCAAATATACAAAATATAAGTGGTTTATTGAGCTGTGGAGACATACATGAGACATATAATTTAAAACTTGTATAGACTTACTAGTGATGTCAAAAGATACAATATTTACATATCACTCCTAGGAGTATAATGTCAGACATCTTGCCCAAGACTTAACAACATATACCAAGTCTATTATGATTACAAAAACAACCATAAAAACTTGACTTCATCCGGAACGTCCTCGGGAGGTACAAAGGTTGGCTGACAAAAACTGAAACGTAGGCCGTCAATTTTGGGCCTGGTTACACGCTTGCTCACTTACATACATAATATAAAATAGTGAGCAGAAGCCCAGTGAATAATAACGGAGTAAAGGGTTTTAATGAATGAAGTCCATACAAATTCAAAAATCATAATTCAAATTCATAACAGATTCATATTCATATTCTTGTTCAGATCATATACAAAAATCATAATTGATGCTTAATCATATGTGGTATATCCATTAGTGCTAATAGAGCAGATACAGAACAGATGTAGATCATGTAGTGGTTATGAATAACCAGTTCCATAAAGGAACCTCCAGATCCGGGTAATAGAGAATAAACATGTTGAGCCCTATGATGGAGCCTCCGGTACGGGTAACAGAGTGCAGACATATTAAGTTCCATAATGAAACCTTCGATATCGGGTAACAGCTAACAGATATCACATGATGCTAAGGGTACCACGAATACATTGTCAGAAATTGGACAATCATTCATTATACAAAACATATCATTTCAGAAAATAGATCTTAACTCATTATACAGAAAATAAAAAAAGTTGAACATAACTTTACTAAGTTATTACTCATAGTTGGCTTCGGGTGCAGACAGACGGAGCAGACTAATCAAACGGTTTACGGTACGTGACCTACATTAACACATAATAAATACACACTTGAAACACTCGTTTGAATCGTACATAACTTATTTCACTTGTTCTTAGTGTGTTTCTACCCTTATCCTTATTATGGTGTCTTAATCGTGACTTAGGAATGCATAGGATGGAATGAGGATACAAAAATTGAATTAGAAAACATTTTTCAGATCTTGTTGAAAACAAGGTCCACGCTCGAGCGAACATGCAAAATGCGAAGGTTCGCTCGAGCGTGAATTCATTCGCTCGAGCATACTGTAAACTTGACAAAAGTATTGGTTGCTAGTTTTTCACGCTCGACGGACGCTCGATCCACGCTCGAGCGTGAGACGCAGACCTTCACTCGAGCGTAACATCTGTTGCTCGAGCATGCTGCAAAACATATGAATTTTTGGATACATGCATGTCACGCTCAAGCGAGCTTTTGGTCACTCACGCAGAAGTGCACGTACTCAGAGCGCTCGCTCGAGCGTGAACTCCTACGCTCGAGCGTGGATTCAAATTCTGGAATTTCCAGATATGATGTCCATGCTTCAGCCTCCTACTAAACACTTCAAAACTTATCCTCTTGGGCCAAAATTCTGGAAAACACTTAGAAACTTACAAAATATCATGCTTTGAAGATCATTTCATGAAATTAAGGCCCAAAAGCATGCCAATTGTTCAAAAATTCAACTTAAACTTTATGAATGTTTCATGAACATAACATGCATGAATTTTCTTGACCTTGAGCTTCTTAAAACATGATCAAATGCCATTAAACAACATAAAACTTAATAATTTCTCAAAATCAAGGTGAATTCGAGACATGCATGAGAGGATTACTTGAAATTCAACTCAAAATGCAAGAAAAAGTGCATGCACGCATGATATGGCCCAAGTTCATCCACTCTAGCTCAAACCTTGCATTAATCAACTAAATTCTCTTGAATTTCTTCACTAATGTCTAGAATGCAAAGCTTAATGACAAAGTCCTCACCTAGCGTCTTCAATTCTTTGGAGTTTGATGATGATTTGAGTAATTCTCCAATTTCCAAGCAATTTCCTTCCAACTTCAAGGTTTGATCTCAATTCTTGCCCTCTCTCTCTCCCTCATGTTTTTATCTCTTGGAGGCTCAAAGTTGATATGAAAAAGAGGCTCAAGTGATGTGTATAAGCCTTATGTGGGCTTGAGTGGAAGTGCAATTAATTAAGGCCAAACAAATGGGCATTAAGTTAATCTAACTTAATTGTTCCAATATGAATTTCAATTGAACCTACCATAAAATTCTAAAAATTCTAGTTAACACGTAAATCAAGTTAATTTTTGAATCGGACACCGATAAGGCCTTCAATTCATAAACCGAAACTAAAACATGAACAGATCTTTCTACGCTGTATAGATATAAACACAAAATAATGCAATGCACATGTCGTTAACTCAGGATTTCTTCTTAATTACTTGTTAGGCACTCTTAAGTATGAATTAACGTTAATTATAAGTCGGGGTTGTTACATCACGATTGCATTTAGCATATGCAATAAGTCTTTAAACCACAAGGTTACTCCAAATGGGCGAGTATAGTCTCGTGAGAGTTTCCAGAAATGATACCCACAAACATCAATATATTCATATCTGCCCAACACAATAAGTAATCACACTAGTCCAAGTATCAATCAACTTATGTGCCAACTACAATGTGATATTAAGACATGATGAGCCATTGAAGGCACAATGGACAAGCATGAAGGAATCTATTGAGCAAAAACCACAATTTAGTTAATACAAAAGTTAAGTCCCCTATACTTGTGAATGTTAGTAAACACATCATCATTGCCCATGGTGTAAAGTGCATTTCCATAACTAGTTAGTTGTCCATTATAATAGCCCAACGTAACTCACAATAACACCTAACATATACAGAAAAATTAAATTTTTGCAACCAAGATTCTCATCATTTGTTTTTTTTTTTTTGAAAGACTGTGCAATGTCCTGATCCATTAAACTTTCTAATCAATCCATGTAACAAGTATTGGGTTAATAACTCCCAAACCAGATGGTTTTACGGCACTAGGTGTGAATACACCTCTACGGGGCTTAATAACTCGAGTTGAAAAGTTTATGAACCCGAACAAGTCTTTATTTTTTTTCTTAACTGTGCAATGCCTAGTTCCCTTAAGCTTTCTAATTAACCCATGTAGCAAGTATTGGTCCAATGACTCCTAAACTAGTCGATTTTACGACACTAGGTGTAGAGACACCCCTACGGGCTTAATAACTCTAGTTAAAGAGGCTAAACCCAAACAAATTGAGTTTTGTGTGTGAGTGTGTGTGTGTGTGTGTGTGTGTGTGAGAATCAAGGTTACTAATTTATTTTTTTCTACAACACTAGTAATTATCAATGATGTACACCAAGGATTAGAATAGAGAGGTCACTGCTATGAAAGTGTGTTTATGTAAATCAAGACATACTCATGACAAGTGTACTAATACCACAAACACAAACAACTGTCTTAGTGCAAACATCACATGTGAGTATTTACCCAATAAACACTTTTCATACAAGTCCACTATGTTCCCCAATTAACATATGTTTATATCACCACCATATTGGCAAAAAGTGAACATTAAGTGCAGTGGTGTAATCAAGTGCAACAAGTATGTGGTGAATGTGGTTTGGAAATACTCTTCAGATCCTGGAAGACGCCAACGATCCTCTGCTAGTCACCTGCAAAAATACAAACTCCGGTCGGGGGTGCCGGAATTAGCACTCCGACGGACAAGTCAGTTCTCCTCCAGAAAGCTTGCTTACTAAGTTTATAGAAGTGTTTTTCTTACATACCTTTATAAATCTGAAGCTCTTGTATTTATAGTCATTTTTCAGCCTCGGGGCCAGAGTCTACTTTTTCTTTTGTTTATGTACTCTTTCATTCATCCTGACATGCTTTTTCCAGTTTATTCGGCCCAAAGATCACCTTTCGGCGTCTTGGCGAAGCGAAGGAGCCGTTCAACACCGGCTCCTGTGCGTGTCGGACTTCGTCCTTTAATTACTCGACTCCCAATTGCCCCCAAGCATCTTGTCGTCAGCGGTTGGACGAGGTGCTTGGCTCTGATTTTCAAATACTACAAACCGAAGTTCTTGGGGCTTCGACTTATTACGCGGTTGTTTAATTACTCCCCCTTGAATCGTCGCCTCAGACTCCCGTCCCTTCGTGCACGCATATTCATTATGACTTGGAGCCTGGTGTCCCTTCGAATTCATGTTCTATGACGCTGGCCGCTAGACTGCTCTTCGAATCATTCTTGCACCCCTTCCATCTGCGATACTCTCCACTTTTGTAAGTTTTCCCCTTCTCAACTCTGAAGCTTTTCTTAATTTGTTTACTCCGTCGCGTATTCTTATAATCAATAGATTATGGCAAAGTATTTAAGAGACCTTCTTTCTCCGGGTCGAGTTGTTGATTTTAGACGTCATTTCTCCATTCCTGACGATGTCCACCTATCGTTAGTGGCGGACCGCACTCTCGACATGGAGAGGGAGGAAGAAACCTCGATTGTCTTTCCCCTTTTGTCGATCGCAGAGGGGGGAGTTCGCTTTCCCCTTCACCCGCTTCTGAGGGCTGTTCTTCGCCATTGGGATTTGATCCCTTCCCAGCCCAATGTAAATTTCTTTAGAATTATAATGGGGGTCGTAGCGTTGAACCGTCGCCTTGGTATTAATCTCGGCATCCCTGCCATTCGGCACTGTTATGCTCTGGCCAGATCCTCTGGCCGGCACGGACGTTACTTCCTCAGAGCTAAGGACACAGATCATCAGTTGATCACTATGCTTTCCAGCTCTGGAAAACGAGTCGATGACGTCATGGTCGTTGTCCGTGGCAACTGGGAATTCGGCGAGGGGGAGGATCGCGTCGATCCTATTCCTAGACGTAGGGGCGAACCAGGTCGCCGAATGCCCTTTTGCTGATATTGAACATCTGTATCTGCCATACCCTATTTTCTTGAATCTCACGGCTTATCTTATGCAGGGAACGAGTTGAAAAAAGTCCTAGCTTCAACCGACGACGTCGTTCTTTCGGACATCAGGATTGCTCTTAATTATTTCGGCCGTCGCAGTCTTTATAAGCAGGGAAGGGCGGCTCACGTTCTGCTTTGCTACGAGCCTACGTATACGACCTTTTCGGCTGCGGAAAATATACCGATTCCGAAAGGGGAAGATTTACTCGTCGCTCGTATTTTGTCCGACTTCAAAAATTTGAGGCAGATAGGATTTGAAGGGTCCGATTCGGAGAATACTGGATACAAATCGCCATCAGATCACTCGGAGGCCGAATCTGAGGAGGTATTGGATTTTGACGATCGTCCTGCTTTGGTGCGGGGGAACGTTCCTGTTGACGACGCTCTTCAACGTACAGATAACCCTTCCGTCTCGGGCTCTGCTGGCATGGCTGGGTTAAGCCTGACAAAGCTTGCTAAGAAGGCGAATGCGGAGAGGTTGGCCGTAAGGAGAAGAGCGGAGGGCCTTTCAGCCGAACCGCCCACTGCTGATTTTCAGCGTTCCCTCCCAGTTACTGAATCGAAATCCTTGAAAATTGTTGAGGCGGCAACGAATCAGGGTGCCGAATCCACGCTGGTTGGGGAAGCCGTTCAGGAAGTTGAGGGAACGTCGGAGAAACGCTCTAGAGCTCATGAGGTCGGTTTGGAAGATCAGTGCGGCAAACGTCCTCGAACGGTGGGATCAGGTGAGGTCGTGCCCTTTGTGATTCGACCGATGGTGAGAAATATGCCGGTTCCATCGGATGCCTCGGCACTTAATGACCGAAGGTCGCGTCGGCGTAAACGCGTCTTTGTCCTTACCGTCGATCACGGAGGCTTTCCGCCTGGAGCCGGATTTGAATGCGACAATGTTAGCCGCGCAGTCGGCCCTTTTGGTGTGTATTCTGATTTTTCCTTCATTCAAACGTTGTTCGCGTTATGCTTGCTTTGAGTTGTTCTTTTGCAGGCCGTTGGTAGGATAGCCGATGTGGGCCGCCGCCATCTCGACGCCATCAAGGAGATTAGTAAACTGCGAGAACAGCGGAGGAATGAGGAAAAGAGCGAGGGCGAGTTTTAAGATAGTTTAATCGAAGCTTCTCGGCGAGGCTGTGGAGAAAGCTCGTGATTCGGATAAGTTGAGAGCGGAGGCGAGAAGAAGGCCGACGACTTGGAAGTCACTTTGCTTATCGAAAAGCCGTTCTTGGCACGGAGGCCGAGTTAGCGAAGGTGAAAGCGGCGAAAGAGAGTCGAAGTCAAAAGTTTTGGCCGAAAGCGGTGGGCTCGCCGAGTATGTGGACCAGTCTCCGGTTTGAGAATCGAGGATTCAAACATGGTTGTACGGGGCCCTTCTTTGCGGTGGCGTTTATTTGAATACCGTATGAGCAAGTAGACATCGAGCCATTGGGCGATTCGGAGGATTGATGTTTATGATACACGATACTCTGTCGGGTGGTTTTGGTATTTTGTGTTTATGATCTGACAATGGACGTTGATACCTTTTGTAATTATAAAATGTTAGCAATTTATGCGCAATGTGATGATGTTTCCGTAGTTTTATGGTGACGTTTTATTTTGTAATTATACAATGTTAAATCAATTCAAACCAAATATGCGGTTCACTTGGATCGCTTCGGCTCGGCGTGAAAGGTCTAGTTCACACGGGCTAGATCTGCGTTAAAAGCCGAATAGTTGACACTCGAAGGCTGGCCGAGGCATTGTTGAATATTTCGCCGAATAGATTAATGAATCTGCCCTTGCGTTGGACAGTGCTCGAGCGTTAAAAGCCGAATATTTAACACTCGAAGGTGGCGAGGCATTGTTGAATATTTCGCTGAATATATTAATTAATCTGCCCTTGCGTTGGACAGTGCTCGAGCGTTAAAAGCCGAATATTTAACACTCGAGGGCCGGCCGAGGCATTGTTGAATATTTCGCCGAATATATTAATTAATCTGCCCTTGCGTGGGACAGTGCTCGAGCGTTGAAAACCGAATAGTTAACACTCGAGGGCTGGCCGAGGCATTGTTGAATATTTCGCCGAATAGATTAATTAATCTGCCCTTGCGTTGGACAGTGCTCGAGCGTTAAAAACCGAATATTTAACACTCGAGGGCTGGCCGAGGCATTGTTGAATATTTCGCCGAATAGATTAATTAATCTGCCCTTGCGTTGGACAGTGCTCGAGCGTTAAAAACCGAATATTTAACACTCGAGGGCTGGCCGAGGCATTGTTGGATATTTCGCCGAATAGATTAATGAATCTGCCCTTGCGTTGGACAGTGCTCGAGCGTTAAAAGCCGAATATTTAACACTCGAGGGCCGGCGGAGGCATTGTTGGATATTTCGCCGAATAGATTAATGAATCTGCCCTTGCGTTGCCAGGGCTCGAGCGTGTCGATACATTTTATTGTAATATTTAGGCACTTATTAGAATATTTTGCACCACGTGGTATAAACGTTCAGAAATGCCCCAAAGCGCGATGCCGTGAAAAGGTGTCATGCACCAAAAGGGGGCTTCGAGTCCGGAGACTTGTTCTGGCCAATCGTGATATCCACGGCGCTCGAATCTGGAGACTTATTCGCCCTAAGGTGTCATGCACCAAAGGGGCTTGAATCCGGAGACTTATTCGCCAATCGTGACATCCACGGCGCTCGAATCCGAGACTTGTTCGCCCTAAGGTGTCATGCACCAAAGGGCTCGAATCGGAGAATTATTCGCCAATCGTGACATCCACGAAGGCGCTCGAATCCGGAGACTTGTTCGGCCCTAAGGTGTCATGCACCAAAGGGCTCGAATCCGGAGACTTATTACGCCAATCGTGACATCCACGAAGGCGCTCGAATCCGGAGACTTGTTCGGCCCTAAGGTGTCATGCACCAAAGGCTCGAATCCGGAGACTTATTCGCCAATCGTGACATCCACGAAGGCGCTCGAATCCGGAGACTTGTTCGGCCCTAAGGTGTCATGCACAAAGGGCTCGAATCCGGAGACTTATTCTGGCCAATCGTGACATCCACGAAGGGCGCTCCGAATCCGGAGACTTATTCGGCCCTAAGGTGTCATGCACCAAAGGGGCTCCGAATCCGGAGACTTATTCGGCCCTAAGGTGTCATGCACCAAATGGGCTCCGAATCCGGAGACTTATTCTGGCCAATCGTGACATCCACGAAGGGCGCTCCGAATCCGGAGACTTGTTCAGCCCTAAGGTGTCATGCACCAAAGGGGCTCCGAATCCGGAGACTTATTCTGGCCAATCGTGACATCCACGAAGGGCGCCCCGAATCCGGAGACTTATTCGGCCCTAAGGTGTCATGCACCAAAGGGGCTCGAATCGAGACTTATTACGCCAATCGTGACATCCACGAAGGCGCTCGAATCCGGAGACTTGTTCGCCCTAAGGTGTCATGCACCAAAGGCTCGAATCCGGAGACTTATTCGCCAATCGTGACATCCACGAAGGCGCTCGAATCCGGAGACTTGTTCGCCCTTAGGTGTCATGCACCAAAGGGCTCCGAATCCGAGACTTATTACGCCAATCGTGACATCCACGAAGGCGCTCTGAATCTGGAGACTTGTTCGCCTTAAGGTGTCATGCACCAAAGGGGCTCGAATCCGGAGACTTATTCGCCAATCGTGACATCCACGAAGGCGCTCGAATCCGGAGACTTGTTCGCCCTAAGGTGTCATGCACCAAAGGGCTCGAATCCGGAGACTTATTCGGCCAATCGTGACATCTCTGAAGGCGCTCGAATCCGGAGACTTGTTCGACCCTAAGGTGTCATGCACCAAAGGGCTCGAATCCGGAGACTTATTCGCCAATCGTGACATCCACGAAGGCGCTCGAATCCGGAGACTTGTTCGGCCCTAAGGTGTCATGCACCAAAGGGCTCGAATCCGAGACTTATTACGCCAATCGTGACATCCACGAAGGCGCTCGAATCCGGAGACTTGTTCGGCCCTAAGGTGTCATGCACCAAAGGGGCTCGAATCCGGAGACTTATTACGCCAATCGTGACATCCACGAAGGCGCTCGAATCCGGAGACTTGTTCGACCCTAAGGTGTCATGCACCAAAGGCTCGAATCCGGAGACTTATTCGTGCCAATCGTGACATCCGAAGGCGCTCGAATCCGGAGACTTGTTCGCCTTAAGGTGTCATGCACCAAAGGGGCCGAATCCGGAGACTTATTCTGGCCAATCGTGACATCCACGAAGGGCGCTCCGAATCCGGAGACTTGTTCGCCCTAAGGTGTCATGCACCAAAGGCTCGAATCCGGAGACTTATTACCGCCAATCGTGACATCCACGAAGGCGCTCGAATCCGGAGACTTGTTCGGCCTTAAGGTGTCATGCACCAAAGGGGCTCGAATCCGGAGACTTATTACGCCAATCGTGACATCCGAAGGCGCTCGAATCCGGAGACTTGTTCGCCCTAAGGTGTCATGCACCAAAGGGCTCGAATCCGGAGACTTATTCGCCAATCGTGACATCCACGAAGGCGCTCGAATCCGGAGACTTGTTCGCCCTAAGGTGTCATGCACCAAAGGGGCTCGAATCCGGAGACTTCTTGGACTTTGAAGTGTTGAGCTTAAACATGTGAAAGCGAGATCTTGGATTCTGAGGATATTGTGTACAAATATCAAGCCCTGGTCGGGTCATTGATAAAATTTTCGTAGATGTGTTGAATTCGCGGCGTGGTAGGTTTCTCACGACATGTCCGGTACCGATATGCCCTGTTCTGCGGAATCTATTTGATAGGGGCCGTCCCAGTTCGGACCAAGCTTTCCATCTGTCGGCCTCCGATCGGCCGGTAGCACCTTCTTCAGGACGATTCTCTGGATTGTGGCGCCTTGTTGGACTCGCCGATTGTATGACTTGGCGGTGCTGGCGATAGCGAGCCATGGACGCCAAGGCACGATCTCTTCGTTCTTCAATCAGAACCAGGTCCAAAGCAAGCATCATGTCATTTCGACCCGTGTCGAAGGCTTGCGATCTGAGGGTTGGTAGGCCGATCTCTGGGGGTAAGATTGCCTGGGATCCGAAGCACAAGGCAAACGGTGTTTCTCCGGTGGATCGTCTTGGCGTTGTTCGATGGGCCCATAGTACACTTGGCAACTCTTCGACCCACCTGCCCTTGGCACTTTCGACCTCTTTTGATGCCGTCCAAGATGGATTTGTTAAAGCTTCACTGACCGTTACTTTGGGGGTAAGCCGTGAAAAGTAAGGTACAATCGTATTTGCCGCCTGACTCTCGGTACACGCCAGTCAAACCGAGTGCCATTATCCGAGATCAATGCTCTTGGAATGCCGAATCGTGTAATGATGTTCCTCCACACAAACGCTTAATGTCGATCTCGAATATGGGTTAGAGCCTCGCTTGACCCACTTTGTGAAATAATCTGTTGCTACGATTAGAAATCGCTTGTTCCACGGGGCCCTGGCGATGGTCCTACAATATCAAGTCCCCATCGAGCAAGCGGCGAGGCTAGTGATTAATTCAAAGCTTCCGGTGATGGGTTAGTGGGGAAAACTTTTGGCATTGTTCGCATTTCTTGACATAATTTTGTGCGTCGGCCCTCATAGTCGGCCGATAATATCCTGTGTTATCGCCGATGGGCAAGGCGCCCACGAGTGTGTGCACCACATTTGCCTTCATGTATCTCGATGGCGGCTCCTCTACTGTCGGTGCACGACTCGGTATGGGCGAAGAGGATTTTTGTAAAGTCTCCTTGTGGATCAAGGTAGTATCGCGAGCCTTGTTTATGACTTGTGTGCTTCTTTTTATCCTCGGGAGTTGCTCGAGAAGAAAGGAATGCGACAATGGGGTCCTTCCAACTTGGGCGGATTCTATGATATTGATGTGGGTCTCCTCCGGAGGCCGATACTTGGTTCGGGGCGAAGCCCACTTCGATGCAGCAGAGCTCGGAGTTGATGGCGGAGGCCAAGCAAGCGAGGCATCCGCGTGTGTATTTTGATCGTGTGTTATTTGGTTTAGTTCGTGATGGTCGAATTTCGCCAGCGAATTAGCCGTTTTCATATAGGCCGCCATCGTTCATCTCTCGCACTACTCCCTTCATTTGGTTGATTACCAATTTTGAGTCACAAAACACCAACGATCGTCGTGGCGAGAACATGTGCGTTCATGATCCGGCTAAAGGGCTTCATATTGGCCTCGTTATTTGATGCTTGGCCGAGCTTGAGCGGCTTTGTTCAATGGCTGCGCCGTCTGGGGACATAATTACGACGCTGCTGCCCGATTGGTTAGGCGATCCATCGATATAATTGCGGATGTCCCCAACGTAGACTCTCCAATCTGACTTTGACCTAACTTCGGCCTTTGGCTGGAGGTCCCCAGGCTTGAGGTCGGCAAGCCCTCCTGTGAATTCGCCCACAAAGTCGGCAAGCATCTGCCCCTTGATTGCAGTTTTGGGTGAAAATTGAATGTCATATTGGCCGAGTTCGAGAGCCCATTTCGAAACACGCCATACGATGCTACTGCATTCGAGTCTTGTTAGAAATCATAGCACCTTGATCTTTGTGTGCTTGGAAGTAGTGCATCGACTTTCTTCTTTGCCATGACCAGAGCTAGGGCGAGTTTTTCTAGCGGTGAGTAGCGTGTTCGGCGTCCACCATCGCCTTGCTCACATAGTACCTTGGTATTCTTGCGCCTTCCTCCTCTTTTAACAATCTGACGGCGGCCTGTCGAACGACAGATATAAAATGAGGGTCACCGGTGTTGTTAGAAGAGGTCTTGTCCGGAGGTAGGTCTTGAGCAGATTAAAAGGCGCCTCGCATTCGACGGACCATTCAAAGCTCGCCTGGCGTAATGTCTGAAAGAATTCTCTGCAACGATCTGTAGATCGGCTGATGAACCTGTTGAGTCGTGACCATTCCCATCGACTTTTGGACTTCTTTGGTGAGCAGAGGCGAGTTCCAAAATTGCTGTGATTTGCCTCGGGTTGGCCGATTCCTCGATGGTTGTGATGTAGCCCAGAATTTGCGAGCCGATCCGAATGCACATTTGGAAGCATTGACTTCATGCAGACTTGCGTAGGGTGTTGAATGTCTTTTCGGATCGGGTATATGGTTTTGTTCTTCTTTAGATTTGACCACCATGTCGTCGATGTATACTTCCATAGTGCGCTTGAGTTGTTCTTTGAACATCGTGGTGACCGATCTTTAGTAAGTCGCCCTGCATTCTTTAGTCCAAAAGGCATGACCTGTAGCGATGGGTTCCTCTTGGAGTGAGGAATGCGTTTTGTCTGATCATCTGGATTCATGGCGTCGATGGTAGCCTCTATAGGCGTCGAGGAAACTCATCTTGGCGGTGGCGTCGTCGTCGACGAGTTAGTCAATTCTAGGCAAGGAAGATCTTTGGGGCAAGCTTTGTTCGGATCGTGAAATCGACACACACGCCAGTGCCATTCTTCTTTTTCACCACCACTTGTGTTGGAGAGCCCGCGTGGGATAGGTGACTTCTCCGATTGCCGGCGTCAAGCAATTTGTCAACTTCCTCGACAACGGCGGCAGTGTGTTCTGCGGAGGATCGCCGGCCTTTCTGAATGATCGGCTTGCACTGAGGGTCGACATTGAGGTGATGCTGCGAGACCGCTGGGTCTATTCCCGGCATTTGATACGGGGTCCACGCGAAGACGTCGAGGTTGCCGAGTAAGAAAGTGATCAGTTGCTGCTTGTCGACCTGGCTCAGAGAGGCGCCGATCATAAAAAACTTTTCCAGGCTTCCATCGATGTCAACCCGGTCTAAACCTTCCGTGGCCTTTTCGTTTGGTTGACGCCCAATGTCTTCCAGGATTTCTCGACTGGACACCTCGACGGAGTTTACTTGCAGTTCCTTCGGCGTCCTGGCGGCGAGAAGGTAACATGCTTGGGCTGACCGCTGGGAGCCACGGATCTGCTCAACGCCATGCTCTGTTGGGAAGCGTAGTAGCTGGTGGTAGGTGCTTGGGACAGCCTGCAGGGTATGTAACCACGATCGCCCCATGATGAGATTGTATGGCGATGGTAGCCTGACGACCAAGAATTCCGCGTCCACCGTTCTCGAGCCATGAGCGGGTAGGTGATTTTTCCCATTGGGTTCTCGGGGTTGGCGTTGAAGCCGAATAGAGGATAGGGAGCCGGAGTTAGATCCGAATCGTTGAACCCGAGTTTGATGAAGGTTCGATAGTACATAATCTCTGAAGTACTTCCCTGATCGATAAGGACGCGTTCTACGGTAAACCTATGTACGCGTAGCGTAACAACCAGAGGATCTACGTGAGGGAGTGTGACACCGCTCAAATCAGAGTCGTCGAAGGTGATGCTTGCCGCTTCTCGGAGCCGGGGTCGCTTTCTTTGGTGGTCGCTTTTGAGGGCTTGAAGTGATTGGATCATGTCAGGGCCATCGGCAGGCTGTATATCATATGGACGGTGTCAAGCGGGACGCCTCTTGGACGACATGCGTCCTCTGTCACTTCCTCAGCGTAATCCTTTGAGGCGCGGCGGCCGCCGGTATTGCGCTGTTGGTCGCGAGGTCGTCGGGGACCCGCCTTTGGGGATCGCTCGAGAACCTTGAGTCGTGCCTGGTGGGACTTTGCTTTCTCTAAGGCCAGGTCGCGGCGAAGGCGTTCGTTCTCAACGATGATGCTGTCCAAACGCTGTTTGGTCTGTCTGGCCTGTTCCATGGTCGCTTGCATCGTCTCCCGTGTGAGAATCGTTGGTGAGCTAGAGTGCGGGGCGTGTCGCTGCGCGACGGTTGCCTCTCCGAGTGTAAATGCCGGAGTGAAGTCGTCTCTCCGTCCGGTCTCGTCGGTGGCTATCGGGGGATCCTTAGTCACGTCTTTCATGGATATATTTGAGTATTCCCACAGACGGCGCCAATTGTGGTGAATGTGGTTTGGAAATACTCTTCAGATCCTGGAAGACGCTAACAATCCTCTGCTAGTCACCTGCAAAAATACAAACTCCGGTCGGGGGTGCCGGAATTAGCACTCCGACGGACAAGTCAGTTCTCCTCCAGAAAGCTTGCTTACTAAGTTTATAGAAGTGTTTTTCTTACATACCTTTATAAATCTGAAGCTCTTGTATTTATAGTCATTTTTCAGCCTCGGGGCCAGAGTCTACTTTTTCTTTTGTTTATGTACTCTTTCATTCATCCTGACATGCTTTTTCCAGTTTATTCGGCCCAAAGATCCTGCTCGGCGTCTTGGCAGAGCAGAAGGGAGCCGTTCAACACCCGGCTCCCTGTGCGTGTCGGACTTCGTCCCTTTAATTACTCGGCTCCCACAAAGTACAAACATGAATTATTTTTATAAATACCCTCACCCCCCAACTAGAGTACAACATTGTCCTCAATGTAAGCAATGGTAAAGTAGATAGTAAAATGAGAGAGAGGATGATCTTACTAGACGGTGTAGATGCATATCCAGCGAGGCAAGGACACACAAAACACACACACATTTTTTTTAGGACTATACAGTATAAAAAGAAAAAGAAAAATAAAACAAAACAAAAATAAATAAAAAAATAAAACAAAGAAAATAGAATAGATATCACTGATTTGGATCCGACAGTGGTGGAAAATGCTGCTCAAATAGGGTATGCAGCAGTGTCCGAGTCTCGAATGCCTCATCATGAACCCTAGTGCCAAGCTGATCAAACCGCTGCTAGCTTGACTCCTAGTATGCGTAGAAGTCAGTTTGTATAGATGCAACTGACTATTGATACTCGAGTTGACGGGCATTAACTTAGTCAAATGTCGTCTGTGAGTAGTGACAATATGCCTGATAGTCTACCCGGAGATAAACCACATATTGCTGAATAGCGACTTGATTATCCAAACTAGCCTGATATTACGCCTACGTCATATGGAATGGCGTTAGCGGTGGCGCGGCGGTGGGCTCTACCGGAACATCATTAGGATTGGCCAGGGCATCGGGGAGGAGTAGTGGAGGCGGAAGGCGAGCAGTGGTTTGGTGCCATTGGGTTTTATCATAAAGTGTTGGCGGCAAAAGCTGAACCTCGTTGGGTTCGAGTGGGTATGTCCCTTGGCCTTTTATGAGTGTAGTGATGAGGTTGACGAAAGGGATGGCCCATGTAGATCCGCCTTGGATGTTGCGTAACTTGACTTCATTAAGGATACGGGCCATCTAGTTGAAGATCAAAATAGGGATGTCGACCCAAAACCAAGGTCAAATTGGTGCAAGGCACAGAGGAATTTCCCTCGCCGCTTTTCCTTATGGCCTAGAGGGATGACATTCTTTTTTAGAATCACATCAATGAAGAGGAGGCGACGAAGTAAGTTAGCTTGACGGATGCAAATTCGGTTGGCATCATCCTGTCGCCCTTCATAGAATTAGGTCACTAATGCCGGGACTGTGAGTTCTTGAATGAACACCGGGGACTGCTTTTCATTGATAGTGTCCATGGAGCAGTTTAGAACCTCAGCAATAGAAACTGGTGTGACTACTAACTTTATCTCGTCAACAATGGACAGAAGAGCTCCTGGGCCTCGTCATTGAAATACATGTTCTGATAAAAGACTCGCACATTACGAGGATATGCTAGTTCAGTGGCGGTGTAAAGGCCTAGTAGGCCCCGGTCTTCCAGTTGTCGGACACTCCACTCAGTGGGTTGATGGTGCCGGAAGAAGTCCACATCAAAGGGTGTGTCACAGGCAATTGGTTTGTTGGCCTAGGTGTCGATTGGCACATCCCTAGAGGCGATGTTAGCATTGCGAGGCCGTTTGGGCGCTCGACGGGATGATATAGACATACGTGCACAAAATAATACAACTGTTACGACCCAAACCCGTCCCTATAGGTCTAGCGTCGTAATCAGCTAATAATACTTGGATTACCAAAGGCCTCTTAACAAAATAACATATAATTAGGGGCTGCTGAAGCAAATACATAAAATATACATAGTCCATTGAGCTGTGAGAACATACATGGGACAGGTAATCTTAAACTTTTATAAACATATGAGTGATATCAAAAGATACAGTATTTACACGTCACTCCATGTACGTATAAACAGGAAACTTGTTCGAAAATTAAAAGAAACAAAGTCTTATACATTTATAAAAACACAGCCACTAGACTCGACTTAATTCGGAACCTCCTCAAGAGGCACAAAGGCTGGCTGACAAAACGGAATCTTAGGCCATCAACTCTGGGCCTGGTCACGTGTCTGATTACCTACATACATAGTATAAATTGTGAGTTGGTGCCCAATGAATAATAATAGAGTAAGGAGCTTACTGAATGATGTACATGCAGAAACAGAGTCTAATACATATTCAGATTTCATATCAGAAACAGATTCTTATATATGTTCATATTCGTAATCAAAGTTCGTATATTACACATTATAATGCGTGGCACATCCATTAGTGTTAACAAATCCGATGACCCATGAGGGGACAATTGTGAAAGCATTTTGATGACCCATAAAAGGACAGTCATAAGGCATTCCAATGACTCATGTGCATAGAGACGTTTCTGATGACCCAAAAGGGACAACCATGAACGTATTTCGATGACCCATAAAGGGACAATCATAAGACATTCCAATGTCCCATGTGCATAGAGACGTTTCTGATGACCCATAAAGGGACGGCCATAAGGGCATTTCAATGACCCATAAAGTGACGCATATCATATGATGCTAAGGATGCCACGAATACATTCAGAAACTTGGACGATCATTCATTCATACAAAACATATCATTTCAAAAAACTGATCATTTCATATCATCAGAAAATAATTGAAGTTAAATATAACTTTACAGAGTTATTATTCATAAATAACAGATGGCTCCAAGTAGACGAATAGAGTAAGCAATTCAGATATCTTATGGTGCGTGACCTATACAGGTACAAAACGAACACGTACTGAATTACACACCCGAAAACAGTAACTTAATTCTTTTTTATCTTGGTGTGTTTCTACTTCTTATCCTCATTATGGTGTCTTAATCTTAGCCTAGGAATGCCTAGGATGCAATGAGGATGCTAAAATGCACTTGAAAACACTTAACAAAAATTGCTGAAAACAGGGGTCTCACTTGAGTGCAGCTTTCTTCGCTCGAGCGGACATGCAAAATGCAAGTGGTCGCTCGAGCATACATTCCTTCGCAAGTGCTGGTTGCTTGATTTTTCCACTCGATACTCACTCAACGCTCGCTTGAGCGTGAGACTTATGCCTTCGCTCGAGCGCAACTTCTGTCGCTCGAGCGATCTGCAAAACACGCAAACTTCTGGGAGCATGCATTTTACGCTCAAGCGGACTTTTGGTTGCTCAAGCGGAAGTGCAAAAATCAAGGTGATTGCTCGAGCGCAGAATTTGTAGCTCAAGCGTGGAAACAGAATTCTCCTAGTTGAGCTCAATCTCTTCTTCCCTCTCTCTCTTCGTTTTGTTGCCTCAAAGATGATAAAATGAGAGTGTGAGTCATGTTCCTTAATCATCTTAAGCCTTTTATAGGCTTGCTTAGTGGTGATTAATTAACCTTGGCTTAAACTATTCATATTGGCATTAATTATTCTAATTTAATCGTTCCGAATCGAATTTTGATTAAACCTATCATAAAATTCTAAAAATTCTAATTATCACATAAATCAAGTCAATTACTGAATCAGATGTCGACAAGGCCTTCAATTCGCAATCCGTAATGAAAACATGAATAAGTCTTTTTACGTTAAATAGATATAAACACAAATAAGGTAACATACACATGTAATTTAATTCGAAATTTCTCTTAATTACTGATTAAGCTTATTTAAGCTTATTTCTCTTTGTTTTATTTTATTTTATTTTTTCGAAGAAAAAGAAAAAAGAAAATAAAAATAAATAAATAAATTTGAACAAGAATTTTTTTTTGAAAGGGAAATAAAATCGATAAAAATAAATAAGTAAATAAACTGCATGTTTTTCTTTTTTTTTGGATAGGCTGCTCGTGTGCCCATTTGGGCCGCACATGCTATGAATTATGAGCCACTTATGCAGCGGAATTGGACTGCTCTAACAACGTTCAAGCAGTAGCCAATTGGGCTTAAGCCGTTCGTGCGGCCTGTGCCTCTGCTCATGCTCCCTGAATGTTTTTTTTTTTTTTGGATGGACTGCTCGTGAGCCTATTTGGGCTGTACGAGCGTTGAATTTTGGGCTGCTTGGACAGCGAAATTGGGTCGCTCTAGTAGAGCTCATGTAGTGTGCTCTTAGGCTTGGGCCACTCGTGCAGTCTAGGTCTCCGCTCGTGCGCCCAATTTTGGGCACTCTGCCCATGTGCTTGTGTGGGCCTCACGTGCGATCTGATGCACTCTTTTTTTCTTTTGGATGCCCTAGTACAACCCAAAACATTTCAAACCATTTCTACCTCTGTAGACACCCCATTTTTGACCGGCCCCAAGACTTGGACGTCATCGTTTGTGCACTCGATGATTGTGCTTGCTTGTGTTCGTTTTGAGCGCCCGAAGTCCTCGGCGGAACGCCTTGTCTTTAAGCCTCTAAACCTTATCTGTTTTGTGCACATTTTTGGACCAAGAGCTTGTTGCCTCTAGTTTGGAAGAGTGGGTGACCTGTCGGCCAGCCCCAGAGGCTGTCGGCCATGGCTTGTGCTTGTCGGCTACTAGTGGTGGCCAGTCGACAATCACTGGTGGCCGATGGCCATTGGTCTATTTTTCCAAATATTTGTTACCAGCTGTTGCTCACTGAGCTGCATCTCCATACACGTGTATAGTGAGATGTTTCTAAGCTCAAGACTTGTTTTTCTATATATAGGGGGGGTTCCTCCCCCATTTTTGAAGGTTAGCATTTTTAGAACAAAAATCTCTCTTTCTCTCTCTAAGATTCTCTCTCTCTCTCTCTCTCTTGTTATTTTGCACACATTTGCCTAGTTTCTTTTAGCTTTTGCGTACCAACTCTTAACCAAATACTCTCACCTTTGGATTGAGATAACTTGGGACCTTCTTTGAGCTCTAAAAGGTGGTTTGAGCTTGGATTATTGGCTATTTTGTGCTTTGCTTCAAAGGTATAGCACTTGCTTTGTTTCTACTTGCTTTATATACTTGTTTTGCCATCCTTTTAACTTATTTTAAGGCTGATTTTGAAGTGTAAAAACCTATGTTTTTATGACCTAAAAATGGTGGTTTGAGGCTATTTTGAGTTAAGGGGTTGTCTACCCTTTTTGCTTCTTAGCTTGTTAAGCTTTTGTGCTATTATTCACCACTTTCAAAACAACTTTTTTTGACCTTTTAACCACTAAATCTCAGAGGTTTTTCAGTGGTGAAAATCAACTTTTGAAGTCCAAAATTGGAAGGGTTAGCCTCCCCTCTTTGTGTCTTGTTTGGATGCCTAGTTAGCCTCACATGTTAGCTTATTATTTTAGCTTTTTGTGGCTCAAGTCCAGCATCTTTTAAGCTCTGGTTTGACTTGTTTTGGCTCTGTTTTGGGCTGGTTAATTCATTTGAGCCTTGTATTGCATAGTTGCAGTGTAATTTCCTTCACAAGCTTGATGTTTTAATGCTTTAATCATCATTGTTTTGAGATAATAACATGTTTTAGTGTTGTTTTACATTTCATTTCAGCACTTAAAATCTCTGCAATCTCCCTCAATTCTTCACTCTGTTATTTGCTTTGAAAGTGGCTTTAAACCTCTTATTTGCCTAAGTGTGAAATAGATGTGTTGCACCTAATGATTTAATCCCTTAGGGGGTTCATTACCAATAGAGTAATGCCTCTGTCATGCCCAAAACAACTTGTTGTTTGAGCCATCTTTCCATTAGAGGACACTTACCAATGGACAGATTAATTAAAGAATGGTTTTGGTAATTAAAATGAGTAAACAAAATCGGACAAGTAAAAGAGGCAAGATAAGCATCATTTGTGTTGCATTGCATATGTTCGAATCGGATGTTAATTCGAACATAACAGAAATGGGACATTTTATACTCAAAAGTGATGAAATGTGCCACTTTCCTTGGTCAGCATTACCCTTGATCATGCATGATAGAGTGGTGGTCCTTTTGAGTCTTGTTTTGCACTCATTAATTTGTACAAACTTGGTTCCATAGCCATTAGGCATGGAAATTGCTTGATTGATGGTTTGAGGGCCAAGAGTTTTTCTCATTTGAGCTTGTGTGATGATAAGGAGGGTAAACAGTACAAATAACCTATGAGAATACACTGTTTTGCTCTGTTTTGCTCTCTGTTGCAGCATGCAAGTGTGAACCAGCAGTGGCTGACAACCACCATTAGTGGCCAACCAGCCACCAATGGTAGCCGGCCGGCTACCATTGGTAGCCAACCACCCCCCTGTCTCCTTGTCGGCCATCGATGATTTTTGCACAGTGTGTTCCTGAGGTCGAACAGAGGTGTTCTGAAAGTTGGCACAATTTTCAGTGATCAAACATGTGCAAACAGAGGCTTACAGTAGCAAAGCAGTGGCTTTTTTTGGATGAAAGATCAAGCGTGCATGCATTCCTCGCTTCCTGGGATTAGCTAGTTGGTTTAATTAGCATTAGATTAAGAATGTATTATAATTAATTAGTTGTGGCTAGTTAAGTGTTGTAAATAATTAGTTAGTTTAGCTAGTTATTCAATTTCGTTTTGTAATAATTAGTTAGCTTAATTAGCATAGCTAGTCGGTTAGCTTATTCATTCGAACCCTCCTTTGCGAGGGCGTAATGTTGTAATAAGTGTACGTACGTGTATGTATGTCTTCTAACCCCACGTCTTTCTCCATTTTATTTAATCGCTTTAGATGGTTAGATTAGAGACATTTTCAATTAGCATATCGCATGCTTGCATCCATTCATTCGTATTGCATGCACCAAGGCTCGACGCATCATTCAAACTACATTGCAATTTTAATATCTTCTTTAAATACGTGTTTTATCGCATGTTGTTTAAATCGATTCATATGCCCTATTAGTAGCCGAGCCTATTAATTGCATTATTGCAAGCGTTGTATTAGACATCTTGTATAGTTAGGATCATGCATCTTCCTAACTAGTTTCTGTTTTGGCTTGGAGTACTCGATAAGTCTTTACGCTTTAGCATACTTGCATGAGTGTGATTGCCATGTTGCCATGTCTAGCATGCTTGCCATGAGGCTATGTGCTTAAATGCTAAACTGCATGAATGCCTGTGGATGAATGCTTGTTGTTTGAATTGGAACGATTCAACAAATGTGCGTTTTAAGCCCACTTTGTTGAGTGGCAAATCATGTTTAAAGTCCATTATGTTTGGTGGCAAATCTGTAATCTTTAAACCCACTTGAGGTGGCAAATTCAAGCCATTTTTGAAAACAAACATGAGTTGAATTGTTCCAAATTGAGCAAACTGGTCTATACTTGCTTGTATATGTCACATAGTAAAGCTAATTTAATAATCAGAACAAGAACACATAATATTTATAAAACATCATATCATGATTAGTAAAAGCTGATCTTTGATCGGGCGAGTAAGGGGTGCTTATTTCATGACCTTCCCCTCTCGTACCTAAGTTCCTGAGCCGAGGCAACTTTGGTGATGATGGACACGTGGCCTTTGGCACGAGTCAGGGTTTCCTAAATTTTTTCAAAAAATAAAATATTTAGGTGGCAACTCTGTATCTGGCAAAGCAGTCCAATATTGGCATTGTTTTATTTAAAATCGATTTTCCAAAAAGGTTTGCCGGATTTAGACTCCTTGGTGTTTATCAGTTTGACATTGCACTTGTGAGACTAGATTTAGAACCGTGGGAGTCCGAACTGTGAGGCCTTTGTTTCAAACCCTTTCCGAAAGGCAGGGCACGGAAAAAGGCGAGTCCACACCTTCATTTCACATCTGAAATAAATATAGCACTTTAAAAATATCAGGATGCTTAACAAGGGTATAATCTTCACTCGAAAACCATGGGTACTACTTTTTTCCCTAACAATGTTTGTAACTTTTCCTATTTTTCAATAGGGTGACAGACTAGGTTGATACGGTATTCAGAATTGAGGCGGATAAAGCTAACTCGGCCTATGGGGCTGCCATACAAAGTTGAAGTCAGGGTGGTTTTGAAGCAATCTCCACACCCATGGGTATTTAAACTAGACTTTAGTCTCGGAAATTCCAAACCTTTACGTTCTAGGCTTTGTCATTCGAACTCTAGTTTCCACCATCTCAGTTGGTCTCCTAGAAACTCACTACAAACACAGTTAGCTGGCTATACCAGACCGTCAGATGCTGTTCGAGCACGACAAACACCAAAGGAATTACACCTTTAAAGGATTTAAAGTCTCCTAGACTCAAAGCAATTTATATTGGGTCCGTCAAGTGAACAACCTCAATCATCTCTCCTTTTCTCAATACCATCGACATAATGTTTCAATCTTTGGCCATTGACCTTGAAAGTCGTACCATCTTGTGGTTTTAATTTCAATTGCCCCATGCGGAAAGACTTCGATAACCTCATATGGGCCATCCCACCGAGACCGAAGTTTACCAGGAAACAAACACAATTTGGCATTGAACAAACACACTTTTTGTTGAGGCTCGAAGGACTTACGAGAAATGTGTTTATCATGAAATGCCTTAGTCTTAGCCTTGTAAATTTTGGAGCTCTCATATGCATCATTGCGGAGCCCCTCTAACTCATTAAGTTGGAGTTTCCAATGATCACCGGCTTTGGTCATATCAAAATTGAACTTTTTAATGGCCCACAAAGCTCGGTGTTCAAACTCAATAAGGAGATGGCACGATTTTCTGAACACAATCCTATATGGAGACATCCCGATAGGTGTCTTATATGCAGTGCGATAGACCCAAAGTGCATCAACCAACCTAGTGGACCAATATTTCCTATTGGGCTTCACAATTTTCTTGAGGATGTGTTTGACTTCCCTATTAGGAACCTCTACTTGACCACTAGTCTGGAGATGATAAGGAGTGCCAATTTTGCGAGTGATCATGTATTTGCGCACCAATGCCTTGAAGAATCGGTTGCAAAAATGTTTGCTACCGTCACTAATTCTGGCACAAGAGAACCCAAAACGACAAAAAATGATTTCATGGAGGAATTTGACTTGTGAGAAAAATCGGTCTTTGTCTTGCTTAGACAAAGCTTTAGGAATTTGACTAACCGCCAAGTAATTCACTATGTGAGCAAACCACGAGAGGGTCACTTGTGATATCGCAAGAAGTTACTTGTCTGAAAATGAGTTGTGCAAGGCTAAGGGATCACTCATGTGCTTAATTGAGATTCGGGATAGATGAGTTGTACAAATTGAGGATGCAATGAAGGAGGGTCTGATAAACCATGAAAAGGAGCAGCCCAAGAGGGCTTTCACACGCAGTTCCAATACGACTACTAGCGGTAGTGCAGCTGCAAGGCCTTCAGATGTGAATACTATCACTTCCACACCCAAGACCGCTAACTCCTTTGCCGGTACATCCAATACAATTTCCCAAAGCTTTTGCCATCAGGCCCGAGGCCAAAAGGTCTTCGCACCGCTCTATATGTCCTTATACGTAGCCCTGAGGGTCCTAATCAAAAAGAAGCATCTTAAGCCGTTAGAACAACGCCCACTGCTCGATCCTCTCCCTCTGAAACATAACCTGGCCAAATATTGTGCTTTCCACTAATAGCATGGTCATGATACTGATCAGTGCTTTAGATTGCGTCATGAGATTCAAGATCTCATTGACAACAAAGTGATAATGCCTCCCAAAAAGCCCAATGTCACTACAAATCCTCTCCCACCACATAACTAACCCCCTCCACCCTGACAAATAAACCTTATCCATACATTGACCGTTCCTTACGACCCCAGTATATACATCACCCCCTCCCACCTGCTTAAGTCAGCATTGTTCATCCCTGAGAGCACAGATTTGTGTATGATGAACACGTCAATAATCCAAACGGAACCCATGGTGGTGATAGCAGAAGATGGAGAGAGATTAGCTCTGGTAGAGAATGGGAATGTCAGTTTAGTGCTTGAGGGCTCTATGGATTTATCTAAGGAGGAATACAACCCATGTCGTTATATTGCGCCCACCAAACAAGCCAAACCAAATGTGAAGTTGCCAACAGGAATGGAGGTCAGTGTAGTCCAGGAGGATGGCTTAAGCCAGGGATTAGATGACCTAGCCGATTTGGAGGAAGACATCGACAATCTGCAGTTCTTCGATGAGCAAGATTCAGAAGATGTGCACATTAATTGGTTCGATCTGAACGGGTCAACAAACAACTCTGAGTGGCTCAATGATAAACCTGATGTGGATGAGGAACTTCAATCAAAGCTGGAACAGCCAGAAGCAGGAACAGCTACAAGGGTCAGAACGGCCGAGGACAAGGGGAAATTGCCAGAGATCACTGGTGTTAAGAATTCAACTCAGGAATCGGGCATTGTTAGTACTGTTGATACGGAACAAGAAGCCGCACTGAAGCGATTTGAGTAGGAAAAGGATGAGAATAGTCAGAAAGCTAGAAAAGCCAAACACCCTGCGGGAGATGGTTGTGATATAAGAGTAATTTCAACAAGAACCGGACAATTGTCTGTCGGTTGCTAGAGGAGTATGGTAGGAGATGATGATCTACATATTGCCCACACTGACGAGGATTTGGGCCGAGACCTGCTTGACGACATTTGGTACTCTAAAGAGGTGGATCATTTGACTAGAAGTGGGCGGTACTTCAAGCCCCCACATTCAGACCGACCCGAAGCATCCGGGAAGAATAAGGAGACTGAAAAACAAAGGGAAAAGCTATTATAGGAAGAGGCTGTGCTGAAACAGTTGAAGAAGATTCAAGAAGACATATCTATCTGGGGGTTGCTTATGGCTTTGCGCGTGCACCAGCAAGCTATACTGTCAGCAATGGATAAAGCTAAACTATCTATTGACACAACCCTAGAGCAACTGGTAGGACTTGTCTTCCCAGGAGGTGCTGCGCTAGCTTTGACCTTCTCGGATAAGGAATTACCGCCCGAAGGCTCCACACATAATAAACCGCTATACATCTCAATTGAGTGTAGAGAGAAGTGGGTGCTGATTGTATTTGTTGACACTGGGTCTGCAATCAATGTTTGCCCGTCTCGTACAACCTATGCTATTGGCTTGAAGCTAGCGGATTTTGTACTAACGGCCTAGGTAATTCGGGCTTACGACAACACAAATAGAGAGGTGATAAGAACAGTTCAGATCAAGACATAGGTTGGGCCGGCCCAACAGGATATAGAGTTTTACGTCCTGGATGTTTCAGCTACTTTCAACTTGCTACTTGGGTGACCCTAGCTGCACCAAGTAAAAGTTGTTTATTCTATCTTGCATCAAATGCTAAACTACCCTCTTGGAAAGGGGGTAGCCATTGTGTTCGGGAATTCATCTATACATCCTCCGCCAGAGGTTACTACACTTGTATTAGAGATTGTACATGGCGACGAGGATGTTTTCTTGTCTGGTTTTACCCTAGCTGAGCCCTGGGTGGTGCAAAATATCTTAGCTGTTGATGAGGGTTTATACGTCAATGCACAATCTGTATACCTCATGAACAAGCTACAACATATACTCGAGATGGGATTAGGAAAGAGTGGCCGGAAGGGCGTTACTGCACTGGCCGAAGTGCCACATAACCCTCATGCCTTTGGCTTGGGCTATACACCTACCAAAGAGGACTGGGTGAAAAAAGGGAAGGAAATGGCCTAAAGAGCCAGAGCAAAACAAAATGGGAAACACTATGAGCTTGTGCATAGGCCAATTCAAGGAACTCTGAATGGCTGCTCTATCTGGGAGGGGGAAGACTTCCCATTTTGCGGTTTTCCTGAGCCATAGTTGAACTCCAAGAAACGGCGTCTACCCGGTTTCGAGATTTTCTTAAACTTACCGCTACAAGAGGGTGAAGCCACAGAGGAACAGACTGAATTAACTCCTGAGGCTGAATAGAGTATAAAGGGTGAGTCCAACAGTAATGAACTTAAGATAAGAGCAGCACTGACATGTCTTCTTTCGGATCCTCAGATCAAACTAGAGAGCTTGGGGGATGACTTAACTATTTCCATGATTGGAGACCAATCAGGTGTGGACCCTTCCGGTGGTATTCTGGATGCATCCAACGCACCATCCCTCACTTGGCAGTTGGAGGAGGGTTTTCTGTCCAGTAATTCTGAATCAGGTAGTGAGCCGGAATCTGATTCCACAGAGTCTGTGGAGTCGGAATTAGATTCTAGTTCTTCTGAGTCGGAGTCCGGTATTCATTGGGTTGATAACCCAGATACCGTAGTTTTATCCAGGTCGTCTTTTTTCTTTTCTTTTGAGTCGGTTGTAACCAAGGAATTGGATGAGCTAGATCTTTTGAATGTGAATACCACTACAGTTTCCGAGTACTTCTCTGTGCCACTTGTATATTGCATTGATCATGACTTTCAAAATTTTGATAAAAATGATGAGAAAGGAATTTCTCTGGCTTTGAAACATTTGATTGATCGAGAGGAGGAGAGGTTTGGAAAACCCCTTGTTAATGAAATCATTCCAATTAATGTGGGTCTTGAGAAGGATCAGCATCTGGTCCAGATCAGGTCCACGTTGTCTTCGGAGGAATGCGAGTGCTTAGTCGCTTTATTAAAAGATTTCAAAGATGTTTTCGTGTGGTCCTACGAAGACATGCCTAGAATCGATTCTGAGATTGTCTAGCATCGGTTCCTTGTTGACCCCAAGGCTCAACCCGTTATGCAGAAGCTGCGGAGAATATGCCTGGATTGGGCTTTGAAGATTAAGGAGGAGGTCACCAAGCAGATAGACGCAGCGTTTTTGCTAGTATTTGAGTATCTGATTTGGTTGGCCAACATTGTTCTGGTGCCGAAGAAAGATGGCAGAATTCGGGTATGTGTGGATTTCAAAGATCTGAACAAAGCTAGTCCGAAGGATGACTTTCCTCTACCGCACATCGATGAATTGGTGGACCTCATCGCAGGCCATGCGTTGCTCTCCTTAATGAATGGATTTTTTGGGTATAACCAGATTCTGATGGCACCCGAGGATAGAGAGAAGACTGCTTTCACCACGCCATGGGGAACCTATTGCTATAGGGTGATGCCATTTGGGTTGAAGAATGTTGGGACACCTATTAACGGGCTGCAACCACAATTCTACATGATATGATCTACAAAGAGGTCGAGGTGTATGTGGACGACATGATTGTCAAGTCCAAGGAAAGAGAGGGCCACTACATTGCCTTGAAGAAATTCTTTCAACGGATTAGAGAATATCGGTTGAGGCTGAATCCATAGAAGTGCACCTTTGGCGTAACAGCAGGGAAAATGCTGGGTTTCTTGATCACACAGAAGGGCATCGAGGTTGATCCTTCCAAAATCAAGGCCATCCTAGAAATGCCACCACCAAGGATTGAAAAGGAGGTACGAGGCCTTCTGGGTAAAGTGCAATTCATAAGACGGTTTATTGAAAAATTAACCTTGACTTATGAACCACTATTTGATCTCCTGAAGAAAGGAAATAAATTCTAATGGGATGACCGATGTCAGTTTGCTTTTGAGCAGATCAAGCAATATCTTCAAAACTCACCCATGTTGTCGCCGTTAGAGCCGGGGAAGCCCTTGATTCTGTATCTGTCAGTAACGGACACAACGATAGGATACATGCTTGCTCAGGAATCTGAAGATAGAGTGGAGAAAGCCATCTATTATCTGAGTAAGAAAATGTTGGACTATGAAACCTGTTACACCCCGCTGGAGAAGGCTTACTTAGCTTTGGTATGGGCTACCAGGAAGTTGAGGTACTACCTGCTAGCTCACTCTATAATTCTGGTTTTGAGATTAGATCCCATCAAATATCTCTTTGAGAAACCAGAACTTACGGGTAGGCTAGCCCATTGGTTGCTTCTTCTCTTCGAATTTGATTTGAAATATATGACTCGTAAGTCTGTTAAGAGAAGAACAACAACAGAGTTTCTGGCAGATCACCCAGTGGAAGGGGACGAAGCGGTAGAATACCTATTTCCAGATGAAGCCATTCTACAAGTCGAGGAAGAAACTTAGACAATGTACTTTGACGGAGTGTCTAACCAGTACGGTTATGGGATAGAGGTATTGCTGATAGCACCCGACAATTCCCATATATCCTTAGCCTTCAAACTCCGATTCAAAGTATCCAAAAAAGAAGCAGAATACGAGGCATGTATCGCTGGTTTGGAAGCCGCCCTAGAACTAGAGACAAAAGGGTTGGACATCATCGGGGACTCGAACCTGGTTGTGTCTCAAGCAAAAGGAGATTAGAAGGTCAAGGAAGAAAGGATGAAAATCTATCACCAAACCCTAGATGTTCTGATTCCTAGGTTTGAGAAGTTGACCTTTACGCATCTACTAAGAGAGAACAACAGGTTCGCTGACACTTCATCAACTCTATCTCCCATGATAGACATCCCGTTGGGAGTCCGGATGCGTCCATTGAACAGAGATATACGCCGGCCTATGAGACCATTGCCGCAATAGATGAAGTACAAGATCAGAACCCCTGGTATTATGATATCTGGAACTTCTTGGAAAATGAGGTTTATCCACCAGGGGCAAATGCCAAAGATAAGAGAGCAATACAGCGAATCGCCGTTCAATTCATCATCTGCAGAGGGTAAGTTGTATAAGAGGGGTCATTTGGGAATGCACAAGCTGTGTGTTGATGCAAAAGAGTCAAAGCGCCTAATGGAGGCTATCCATAGAGAAGAGTGTGGAGCACACATGAGCAGAGTAATGCTAGCCCAGAAGATTCTCAGGCAGGGCTACTACTGGTCAACCATGGAAGAGGATTGTATTGATTTTGTTCGGCGATGCCACAAATGCCAAATTCATGTAAATCGCATGAACATCCTACCATTGAAGCTGTACAACATGACTTCACCATAGTCTTTCTCAGTCTGGAGAATTGACGTCATTGGGGCAGTGTAGACATGCTTGAACGTCCCTGGGCTCTGCACGTGAAGAATGGTGCGAAATCCCATTCTGTTCATTAGGCTTACTATAGTTCGGACTTAATGTCACGATTCTGAATCTAATCTTGCAAAGTGCAATGCAAGACCGATAAATCTCCAAAGAGTCCAAATCTAGCAAATCGTTTTGGAAAATTGATTTTTATAAAGAAGTGCCAAACATGGATTGCTTTGTCAGATACAGAGTCGCCACCTAAATATTTTATTGGAAAAATTTAGGAAACCCTGACTCGTGCCTAAGGCCACGTGTCCGTCATCACCAAAGTTGCCTCTGCTCGGGAACTTAGGTACGAGAGAGGAAGGTCATGCAATGAGCACCCCTACTCGCCCGATCAAAGATCGGCCTGTACTAAGCATGATATCTTGTTTTTGAAAACACATGTGTTCTTATTTCGGTTATTAACCTAGAATTTACTATGTGATGTGCACAGTATACAAATATAGACTAGATTGCCTAAGTTGGAACAAAACATTGCATATTTGCTTGTTTGAAAACGGTTTGAAGTTTGCTACTCGCAAGTAGGCTAAATTGAGGATTTCAATGAATTGTTCCAATTCAAGCAATCCAACCTTCACCCACAAGCATTCAGGCAGTTGTATCAACTAAGCAGTTAGCCTCATGGCAAGTGTGACAATCCTCACCACTGATTAGCGCTAATCTATGATTAAGCATGTTAACTGACTGATTGACTGAAATTTTGAACTGATTGATTAAGTGTACTAGTTTAAATGCATGTCTATCTGTTTGACTGCTAAATGATCTATTCATGTTTTATGTTTTAAACTGCAAATTGAAGGCCTTATCAGCGGCCGAATCTGAAATCGAGTAATGCTTTATGCTAGTTAGAATTTATGTGATTTTATGGTATATTTAATTGAAATTTGATTTGGAATGACTAAATTGGATTAAATAAGCTAAGTTGCAATAATTGGCCCTAATCACCATTTTGCCACTTAGTAGCCCACTTCATAAAACACATTTGAGCTTTATTTCTATCACATTTGTTCAGCCATTTCTTGAGCCTAAACCGACTAGAGAGAGAGGGAGAGTAGGAGAATTGATTTCAACAAATCTTGGCTTGAGAATTTGAGGAATTGAGTAGATTGCAAATTGAGCTTCCATTCTTGTAATTAAGGACATAAGGTAGGATATTCACCTTCTTGATCATGAATTCTAGTTGTACCTTGCATGGTTAATGAGTCTTTAGTGATTTAAGGCATGAATTAGCTAAATATGTTGAATTGAAGCTTAATCCATGCATGTATGTACATGTTCTAGCATTTTGAGGTTGTTTTCAAGGGAATTGTTACATGCATGTTCATATCTTGATTATAGTTCATGAATTCATCTTGTTTTTGAAAGAATTGACTCATTTGTTCATGTATTTGAAGCTTTGAATTTGGTTGAACACATGCATGTTTCATACACTTTGTGTTCTTGAAATTTATTTGAAATGGTGTTTAATTGAACTACCTTTAGGCTTTGATTTCTCAAATTGATCTTTGAAACATGTAATATTATGGGTTTTGAAGTGTTTTCCAGAAAATTAGCCCAAGAGGATCGAATTTGATGCCTTAAAAGTTGGTTTTGAGCTTGAGGTTCAAATATGGAAATTCTAGATTCTGGACTCACGCTCGAGCGGGGAACTCCACACTCAAGCGTATACTCTGAGTTCATGCAGTTCGCTCGAGCGGGAAAAGTGACGCTCAAGTGAGAAATGCGTGTATCCAGTACTTTGCATGCGTTTACAGTCCGCTCGAGCGGGGGAATGCATGCTCGAGCGAGGACTTGTGTCTAACGCTCAAGCGGGTATCGAGCACCCGTCGAGCGTGAATTTCATGCATCTAGTACTTTTGCCATGTTTTACAGTCCGCTCGAGCGAAGAAAGTGATGCTCGAGCGGGGATCCTTTGTCTGCATGTCCGCTCGAGCGTAGAAAGCCACGCTCGAGCGTGACCCCTGTTTTCTGAAAATTTTGTAAAGTGTTTAAAAGTGCATCTTTGCATCCTCTTTCCATCCTAGGCATTCTTAGGGCATGTTTAAGGCATCTTAAGGAGGATATTGATGTAGAACCACATTGAGTCAAGTTAGGGACTTAGTCATTGATTCCTAAGTGTGTAACTTAGTATGTGTTCATCCTGTAACTGTGTAGGGTTGGCATCCGAGGACGCTCACTAGCCTATCTGTAGCCCAGAACTCTGTGAGTAACTATGTTGTAAAGATATGTTCAATCGAGATTATTTTCTGAACAAATGACTGTACTGCTTTATGAAATGACACTGTTTACTAAATGAATGTTTGTCCTATTTGTGAACTGTATTCGTGGCATCCATAGCAATTTCATTCTTGAATTCTTATCTTTATCGAGAGATGTCTGTCGGTTCCCATGTTGGAACCACTACTGTTTACTGATATGATGGCCATCAACTGACTGTTTGGTCTGTTAAGACCTACTGTACTATTTGCTATTGGATGTACCACTTATGGCTGCTATGATCGAACAACTGTTAGACTGTTCAAATGACTGTTTTAAATACTGAAAGAACATTTATTTTTAACCTCTTTACACATATGTTATTCACTGGGCTTTAGCTCACTGCTCATATATATATGTAGGTGTACAGGCACCAGACCGTTGCTAGGAGCGTCAGGCTAAGCTCCCGTTTTGTCAAAGCCAACCACCGTGCCTCACTGCGAGGTTCCAAGTCCTTCAAGTTAGGGCTTTTTGGGGTGTTTTAGATTTCCTCCTTTTTGTATCTGTTTTCGTATTACTGTATAGATTATACCTGTACTGTACTATTATGGTAGGGATGTAGTCTCTAACCTGAATATTTGTATATGATGTATGTACATACTATTTTGTTTCGAATGTGAATATGTTATAAAAAGTCTTTTTGCATACAGACTGTCACAGCTCATTGGACATCTTTTAATTACTATTTTGGCTTCCGCTAGCCCCTGTACTTTGTATTACTGTCTTACTGTTAAGCAGACCTTTGGTAATCTCAGATTACTGGCCGGTTACGGTACTAAACCCATAGGGGCGGGTTTGGGTCGTGACAGCAAGCATGCTTTCATGGCAAGCAATAACACACATACAGCATGCTAAAGCGTAAACACTCATAGTGTACTCCGAGCCAAAACAAAGAACTATTTAGAAATCATACATGATCCTAGTTCATGTTAAGATGACTAATGCAACACATGCAAAATGCAACTAGAAATAGGCTCGGCTATTCTAAGATGGCATATGAAATGCAACTTGATACATGTATTCAAATAGGAATTAAATACAATGCAGTTAGTATGATGCGCCGAGCCCGGTGCATGCAAGACAGATGAATGATGTACGCATGCGAAGCATAAGGATGCTAATCAAAATATGCCCTAAAACTAACCATCGTAAGCGGTTAAGTAAAAGGAAGAAAGAAATGGGGGTTGGAAGACATGCATCACACATACGCACACTTATTACAAAATTTGCCCTCTCGACGGAGGGTCTGAATAAATAATACAAATCAACTAATTAACTAACTATCCTAGCTAATTAATTATTACACAACCAAATTGAATAATAAGCAATCTACTTACTAATTATTACAACACTTAATTAATTAACAAATTAACTAATTAATTACAAATTCAATGCTAACTAACAAGTAAGCAACAAACAATGCTGTTCCAGCGCTGGTTGAAGGAAAAGAGGATGCATGCTCGGTTGCCGTCCCGAAAAGCTCTCCAGTTGCTCTTTTAAGGCTCTGTCTGCAGGGTGTCCTTGAGAACTAGTTGCTGGATCTTACCAAAAACATGCTGGGGAGTGCACCAGTGGCCTGCCGGCCATGAGGAGCTTCTGCCGACCCCCCTGCCGACCAATGATGCACACTGCCGGCCACAAATGAAGAGCTGCCGGCCAACAACAAGAGGGTGCCGGCCACTGGTGTGCTGTGACACCAAGCTGCAGCAGAGCACAAAATAGAGAAAAGGGAGGGTCTCCCAAGGGTATGTACGCACTATGCCACTCCATATCACCTCAAAATATCAAGGGAGAGGCATAGTCAGATCCAAGACCATCAATCACGCATCCCGATGCATGATGACCAAAGATCCAACTTGTGCAAATTCAATGTAAAATGAATGCACAAATAAACAAATAAAGCCTAAAACTTTATCATGCGTCATCAAGAGCGTCGATGATCGAGAATTAAGGCATGTTTCATCACTTGAAGTATGAAACATCCTTCGTTTCTCATGCTCAGATTAATACTTAATCCAAACAACAATGCAACACAAGCATGGAAAACATGCAATATGACTTATGCATGTAAACATGCAACTACATGGCATACTTAATGCTATGTGATATGATTAACTTAACAAAGCTAATGATATGCGAACAATGCTAATGCATGCATGCATAATGCAATGCTACAAGGACAAATTAGCAATGTTAGGGACATGCATACTCAATGCAAGGCAAAATAACTTGGCATACACAATGCAAATAACTATGTGGCATGCACAATGCAATATAGGATGGCATACTACATGCAATGAACAATATGGCATACTCAATGCAATATACATAGCATACTCAATGGACTTAAACCAAAGGGTAGACCTCAGTCATGCCCAAATCAGTGGCCATTAACACCAAAATAAGGGCACAAAAAGGGCAAGGCAAGCATGCACAATGCAATGGCCTAACAACTAAGCCTCAGAACACAAACCTCAAGCATGATAAAGAAGCGATAAACATAGAAGTGTGACAACACTAAAGGCTCTGAAATCAAGTGTGAAATGATGCCAAATCATTCAAACAACACAAGTAAAGCATGCGAGAGGACCTAAGGCACAAAGCCATTAAAGGGACTACACAAAGGGCATGCAATACATGGCACAAATGATTAAACCAAACATGGACAGAGGTTAAATAGGTCTAAACAAAAACCTAAACATGCTGAGATAAAGGCTCACAAGTCCATGCATACAAGCTAGGCCACAAACAAGGCAATAATGCATGACCCTTAGAGGCACTCAAAGGGTGCAAGAAATGGGAACATGGCAATGCTATAAGCTCTGAAATAAAGTATTAAATGATGCCAAATCATCTAAATAGCTCAAAGATAGCATGTATGAGTCAACAAAACACAAAGCTAGCAAGGCCAATTGCACTACAGTTGTACAAAGCATGAAGGATATGGCAAAGGCAACCCAAAATAGTCTTAGAACATGTCAAGATGATACGAAAACATGCATGAAAGGAAGCCAAAACAAACTAGCATGAAGAGCATAAGGCATGATACATACAAGGCAAATAAAGTGGATCACACTACACCTATTAAGACCAAGCATGGGATGACTTAATCAATAAAAATAGAGTTATATCATGACAAAATAACCCCCAAAACACATCAAAATGGTAGTTCGCAAGCTTAGGCATGAAGGCATACGCAATGATTCATGTTGAGGCATAAAGGGGCAAATCCTCCAACGCATTGAATGGATGATAAATGCAAGTGCACGACCATGAAACATGGACCGAAATCACATAATAAATGATGCCAAATCATTCAAACAGTCCAAGCAATGCATGCTAGTGGACTTGGTGCATAAAGCTAACAAGCTAAAATGCACTATAGCTATACAAAGCATGGCATACATGACCAAAGCAACACAAATCGGAGCTAAAGCATGTTAAAACATGGAAAAAATCTTTTTAAAGTTAAACCAAAATCATGCTAGAATGACATGTTAAAGCATGATGCATGTTAGGCCAATTCATGGAAATGCACTACAAGTGCATGAAGCACGCAAGGGGCTACAAAACCCACCTTATACAGAGTTATGACATGCTAAATAATGACCAAAAACATGCTGAAATGGAGCCCATACATGCTTAACAAACATGCTACTTCATGAGGCATATAAGGCTAGTTTGCAAGAATTACACTACAAGTGTATAAAGCATACATGGAGTGACAAAACAAAGTAAAAACAGTGGCATGCCATGTTAAAATAAGCCCAAATACGTGCTAAGATATGGCCAACATAAGCTTGACAAACATGCTCACACATGAGGCATTCAAAGCAAACATTGAAGACATAAGGAGAGGGGATGACCCTCTCCCTTTAGGACCTCAAAACACCCTTCCCACCATTGAAATTCCTCTGAGTTTTAGTGGTGAAAAGGCCAAAACAAGGTGGTCTCAAAGGCTCACAAAAAGGGACAAAAGCAAGGCTAAACAAGGCCTAAGAGGGGGTAAACAACCCCCAACGAAAAAGTGACCTTAAACAAACTTTTTAAGCGCCAAAATTCAGAACTTTTTGTAGTAGGAAGTTAATCTCAAAACAGCATGCAAAAGGGGCTAAAAGCTTAAGCAAAAATGGGGGATTTAAAGGTTAGAAACTCACCCTTGAAGACCTTCTTCAAAGCTGCAACTCTAGTAGGTTTTTCAAGCTTAAACCAGTCCAAGAACTCCAAAAACAACCTCAAGGGACCTCAGCTCCAAGACTATGGTGTTTGAGTGTGTGTTTGTGTGTTAAAGTAAAACAAAACTACACTTTGTGTCACGCCCCAAACTCGCCCCTAGAAGTTTGGGCATGACCTATTCGGAAACGAACATTTAACCTGATATACATAACATACGGGGCCTGAACGGAAGCATTAAATACCATGAAATAATAGAAAATAATCACCATTGAGCTACCTCTACTATGCCAGGATCACAAACATCATAATAGGTAAATAAAATACAGAGACATGCACCCGAGCATTGGTTATATACATACACATATACAGACCCAGCCCTATGATTGGGCGTATAACAAAACATTGGGGAAAGGAAAGAGGTATACACAATAAAACTTTAGGTAGAAAATTAAAGCACAAAGCTGAAAGCTTAATAAGCTTCACAAAAATACACGGCTTCATTTAGGGCCTGGACACACAGAGGTTGACAAAAGAGAACAGTGACATGAGTTAGGACTGACCTCTCGATTGGTTACCTACAGAAGCAGACATAATACAGAGTGAGCCAGGCTCAATGAATAATAGTACTTAAATAATTCGCTTGTTAACTTAAATCATGAAACATAACAATGCATAACAATGCGTATGTAATTACAGAGATTGTGTGGTTAATCTAATTCTGTACTAATTTCATAACGGCCTTAGGCCCAGTCTTTAAACAGAATGGCTTTAAACCCTTGAACAGAATGGCATTGAGCCCTTATCAGAATGGCATTAAGCCCTTATTATGCATGTATGAACTCAAGAGGTGGCTCGTACGGATTCTAGAGGTGACTCGCATGGCAGCACTTAGTTCCGTGCAGCACTTTGTTTCATACTAACAGATCATACAGAAAGGCCATAGGCCCAGATGTCACAGATTGGCCATAGGCCTCACATATGTCACAGAACAGTCATAAGCCTCATAACTTTCACAAAACGGCCATAGGCCACATAACTTTCATAGAACGGCCATAGGCCTCAGTTCACATATGTATGGACTCAAGAGGTGGCTCGTACGGATTCCAGAGGTGGCTCGCATTGCAGCACTTAGTTCCATACAACACTTTGTTCCATACCAGAAATCAATAGGTCTCAAGGACCGAACAATTCATATCATATCATAGTATAAACAGAACGAATAAACAGAACAGACTATCTCCAGACTCATGAGAATACCGTCACATGCTGGTGTACATAATTTACCCTATGGTTACAAGTTAACACAGTTGTCTTGCGTATAATGGAATAATAATAATAACTATTAACAGAGGGTACATATATCCTTCCAGCACACTTAAAGGAACAGAACAATTCACATTCTAACGTGAATTACATAATGATGTTAGACTGTAGTATTCATATCATAGGTTCTGAGCGACCTTGGATTGATGTATAGCACTACAGGATGATCTCAGATTCACTAGTGGCAAAACAGAATGATTTTAGGTTCACATAAATTTCATCGTCCACGGATGTACATAAGTTCCATTTAGTCATTAAGAAACGACATAGTTTGATTATAGAAAACAGAGGCTAATATTCGTTATTGACAGAACAGAATAATTCCAAAGTCATACCGATGTATGCAAACCTTTCAACGTTCACATAAGGTCACACTGATCTCCATCTAACATAAATGTTATTGTAAGCACTTACGAGGAACAGAGCGTTAATAACAATAGTCATTAACGGTAAGTAAAATGTACATATGCCGTACTATTACTCATAGTGCGTTGATGGCGCAACACACACAAATTAGTCTAATTCCTTTTTAAACTCACATTTGATTCGACAACTTCTAGTAAATTAATAAGCATTTTAAAAGCTTTAACCACTAATTTTAACCATCCTAGAGGGTCAAACAGATAAAACCGAGCAGACAGAATTTCACAGCATGGGCCGCACGTGCGGCTGTGAGCCCTGCACCTACAGCAATGATGCCTTGCACGTGCGGCAGTGATGCCCCGCACGTGCCTTTTTAGCAGTAGCCAAACCCAAAAATTGCCCATTTCCCGCATGTGCGGCCATGACTCCCGTACGTGTGGCAGTTGGTCCCGCACGTGCGGCCATGACTCCCGCACGTGTGGCGATTCTGTATAACTTCAGTCCAAAATTTTAAGCAAAGGTCCAATTTTTGGTGAATTTTTACAAGGCTTCAAATAGATCAAAAATCATGTAAATAAACATTACCAACATACATCAATCTAAACATAAATTAGACCCTTAATCTTTTGATTTCACAACACACTTCAATTCATATATATATGACCAATTCCTTACAACTCAATTCAATTCATAAGTTTCCAAACACACACACACATGATCCCCCCATATCTAAATGAGTTAAAAGGTGCAAAGTAAGGAAATAAGGTGTAATTCCTTTATACAAAGCTTAAATCCACCACACAATCACATTCTTGATTTTCAAGCATAACCCTAACTTCTATATTGTAGAGAATTTCCCAATCAATCTTCAAGAGGCTTAGCAAAAGGAAGGATTACATACCTTAAGCTTAAAATCCCTATGGCCCCTTTAATTTACCCAATCTTCCTCTCTTGCTAGACTTCCCTTCTTCTTCTCTAACTTCCCTTTTCTAATGCACTCAGGAGATATTTTTGGGTTCTTCTCATACCAATGATCAAAAGACACACACACACACACACATATATATATATATACATAGTATAAAACAAGTTGAATAGGACAAAACTCAATCAGTTTAGTCATCCCAAATCAAATTTTTACAAAAATGCTCATTATGACGTAAAAATTATGCTGGTCTCAAATGTAAAATCAATTTAAGATTATCAAGCCTCTAAGGCCCTCAATTCCTGATCCAAACATTCTAATTGTGACAGATTTTTCTTCTTTTAAACAGATAGAAACCCATAACCATAAGTTTCACTTAATTAAATTTAATTTCACATGGAATTTCACAACAAGCATATAACTGCACAGAAGAGGGGACTAGAAGTATACCAGAAACATGTACGAGGGTCGGGTTATTACACTTTGAGACACAAAACAAGAGCAAACAAGGAAGAATAGATACAAATGTATATCTATCTCTCAAGCCTCAATTTTCTGAACCTCTGAACTGAAGGAGTGGCCTCTTTTTATATAGAAGAAAGGCAATGCAAAGCTTGTTAAACAAGCTTGGAAAGGGCTTCATCCCTCCATACACATTTGGAGGAGAGATGAGTGGAAATCAGCTGGCTCAAAAGATCTGGAGTGAAATCTGCTGAGAAAAAGGGTTCTGCCGGCCATCAGCTGTGGCCGGCAGTGCCTTACTGATGGCCAACATGCATCATCAGTAGCAGACAGGGACAAATGCAAGGCCAGTAGGGACAAAAGGTGGCCGACAGTGCACCATGAGGATCATGCTAGAAGGACTAACACATGGTCCAAAAATTGGGTGGAAAAGATATAGGGTTTGGAAAGCTCAAACCTGTGACGTTCCACCGCAGAAGTTGAGCACTCGACGAGTAATCGAACTTGTGGCTGGATGTACCTGCAAGCACAACCAAGTCTTGAGGACGGTCAAAAATGGGGTGCCTACAGGCAGTTACATCGAAAGGGTCAAATAAGCATGAGTATATCCTGGTGGCAATAGACTATTTCACAAAGTGGGTCGAAGCCCAATCCTATGCAGTACTGAAAGCGTCGCATATAGCCAAGTTCATCAGAAATAACATCATTTGTCGTTATGGGTCCCGAATGAAATCCTTTTAGACAATGGCTCCCATTTTAAGAAAGAAGTGATCGACTTGTTATAGAAATACAACGTGGCTTTTCATAAGTCATCCACATATCGGCCGCAAACCAACGGAGCTGTTGAGGCCGCCAACAAGAACATCAAGCACATTTTGCAAAAAATGGTCAAGACTTACAGGGACTGGCCGGTCAAATTGCCATTTGCTCTCTGGGCTATAGGACTTCGATTCTGACATCTACTAGGGAAACTCCGTACTTTCTTGTTTATGGGATGGAAGTTGTTCTGCCGATTGAAATAGAGGTTCCGTCGCTGCGGGTTATGGCTGAGTGCCAGATAGCAAAAGCGGATTGGCAGCAGAGCAGGTTTGAGGAACTAACGTTGTTCGACGAGAGGAGGCTGAAAGCATTGTACCATGTTCAAGGATATCAACGTAGGATTGCCAAGGCTTTTAACAAGAAAGTTAAGTCTTGGAATCTTAAGGAAGGGGATTTGGTGCTGAAACACAATCGAGCTCCCATCCATGACCCTAGGGGCAAGTTCATACCCAATTGGACTGGTCTTTACATTATCAAGACCATTTGGTTGGGTGGAGCCGTTATTCCTATGGACCTGGATGGCCTAGAATTTTCCCAACCAATCAACATGGACAAGTTGAAGAAATACTACCCTTGAGTGGCTTGCTAGGCCAAAAACCTAGAAGGGCGACCTAGGCAAAAGTTAGAGCACAAAAAATTAAAAAGAAGAAAAACTAAGCTCGCAAGGTTGAAAACCCAGAAAGGGCGTCCTTAGCAAAAGTTAGAGCGTAAAAGGAGAGTGTTAATACCTGAGTGAACCCAAACCAAACTACGTAAAGCTTGATTCCCATCTTTGGGATATGTAGGCAACTTCATTCTGAAGTTCGGTTGTAAACACCTCCAAATCAATTGTGTCCAGGTATTTGATCAAGGCATCCTTATCTGTTCGTTATTTGAAAGATCGGTTGTGATCCTTACCTTGAGAGAAGAGCTGATTACAGGGCTAAGTAGTGCTATTCAGTCTAAGGGCAATTTTTCATTTTCTGGATTCGGGGTTTTACATCTCGAGGATAGATTCCATGTGTGTCAGGTTATGATCCTTATCGAAAATGATTTTGAAAAGTTTTAATAAAAGTTGATTTTGTTCAAATTAATCTTTTTACAACTTAGACCATTTTTTAGACCAAAAGGAAAATTTTCAGTGCCCACAACTTCAATTTCATTGATTTCAATACAAAGTTCTCTAACTCTTGATACAAATCAAAGTTGCTTTTATTACATTCAAAAAGAAAATTTGAAAAGTTAGATCAAAGCAATAAACTTGGGGCACAGATGAGTCAGGTGTTCTTGCGTCCCCCCCTGCGCTTGTGGAAGCTTCCAATGTTAAAGTAGGCCTGGTTTACGCCTTATCTTCAAGCCAAGCCAGGCATTCACCAGAAAGGGTGCAATTGAAATTGGGAGCGGGAGCCAAGTTTTCTTGTCCTCCAAGCATTGGGGTATCGAGCCAACAGTGAACCTCGGATTAGGAATGAAGTCGGGTACTCTACCCTCTCTTCTGGGTAAGTTTGGTCGCATCCGAACTGATGCCTGAACCAGAACGGAAAGTAGAATACACAGTGTGTCAGGCCAATCAGTTGAATGTCGGGTTGCCGAGCCATGTTGTAGCTTATCTCGGGTAGATTAAACCACGGGCAGCGCCAAGCAATATCAACAGCAGACCTGTTGAACATCCAATGGCACCACCACCATTCGTTTGGGAAATCAACTAGCTGTCGATGAAAAACATAGCCTCGTGCTGAATATGCAGGACAAGAGTCCACTACTTTCAACCTGTCCATGAGCCATATCTGGGGAGGTGTATGTTGAGAGAAAAAGTAAGAAAGGGCTTTGAGAGAAAAATAGAGCATGAGTACCAAGTGATGTGAGAAACACATATGAAATAGGGTGGGAAACATTACCTGAAGAAGTAGTGGACTTCCTGCAAATTTGTTTGTCTCTCGCCGATGTGAGGCATCTAAGGCCATTAAAGTCTCGGCTAGTACCAAGCCAATACAACTTTTGCCCTCTTTGAAGCCTAGTGCCACCTCAACTAGTCGAATACTAGACCCGCTGAAACTCGGGGCAAAAAGGAAATGTGCTAACATGCACAAACAAAGGGAGTGTTATCGAAAACCTCACCAAAGAAGATCGCTTTGGTCACCGGCGTCAGAAAACCAATGAATCAAACTGGGGATATCCAACTCTCCGTTGTGAACCAAGGATTGAGCCTCATGTGAAGTGAGCCCACACATTCTTCTTAAAGCTTGGATATGACCAAAATGGGACTGAGGTAAGATTTCCTCGTCACGCCAGGATTCCATCCAAACTTGGAATTCTTCAATTGTAAGGCATATCTCTTGTCCCCCAAAGCTAAAAACATGTGTGATCGGGTTCTAACACCTAGCCGCGGCATGGAGGAACAAAAAACACAGCGGAGAATGACTTAGCAGGAATAGTGCATTTATCCTGAAACCCCAGAAATTTACTTTTTCAGAGCCATCCAAAGTTGCAATCCAATTTGAGAGTTTTTCGGCAAAGAATGGCTCCATTTATGGTAAAAACAGAGCTGGAATGAAGAAACTACGAAGTCCCAGCTTTTGTAGAAGATAAGACACTGAGTGGAAGATAGGTGCAGCAATCTGGTGGTCCCTCACATTGATAGCCGACCGGCCAGTGGTGATGGCTGACTGGCTAGTGGTGATGGCCAACAAGCCACATTTGTAGCCGACTGGCCACCAATGGTGGCCGACAGCTACCACTGGTGGCCTACAGTCTCCATTTGTGGCCGATGTTTTCTTGGCCTATCTTGTGGTCCACCTGTATGTTGAGGGTGCTGAGAACCTGTGGTTTGTTCTACTTTTTGCGCATTCCAAGGTCTTGTTTTCAGTCTCTTTGGGCTGGAGCATGTTAATTTGAGTTGTATTCGTCTTGTTTTGCTTATCAAGTTGTATTTGTGTTGTTAATCAAGTTGTTGTGTTACTTATCGAGTTGTATTTGTTTTGTTTTTGCTTGTCGAGTTGTTATTGTAAGTTATCTTACTTTATTTGTTAAGTGTTGGTTGGTTCATTACCTGATTAAGAAAGCACCAATACAATGTGCAATTTTCAATCTCGTTTTAATGCTATGCGATGTTATGCGGTGCTCAGAATGCAAAATACAACACTTTTCATCGAAAAGCTATTTTCATTCCGATCATGGTCATTTCTTACAAAAAAGTATAAGTTTTAAAGCAAAATAAAACCTGTCTAAAGTTGTACAAAGTGCTAAAACTACTAACAACAAGAAATAAAGCCAAAAAAAAAAAAACATAAATCAGCGCCAGCTATCTCAAGCTCGAGAGGTCTTCTTCGTTCTCTTCCTGGGCAGGGTCTCAGAGCTATCTCCGTCAGCGCCGCTGCCTACATCTTCCTCCAAACCAGAGTCTGAACCAGAGTCATCACCGCTCTCTACTTCAGAGCCCGACTTAGTATCATCTCTACTAACAGAAACCGAGCAAGCGTCATCATCCCCACGCTCAGATGACTCAGCATGCTGACTCGTGGCCTTCTCGGCCTTGTTGGTTTTAGCGTCGTCATCGCTCAGAGTGGGCTCTAAAAGGCTCCTCCAGTCTCGACCATGACGTCTCCCTCGGTTGCGTATCAGAACCTGCTACTCTCTCCTCCCTGTTGCTGGATGAGGTACTACTAGTGCAGGTGCTGCTGGTGCTGCTGGTGCTACTGGTCTCATCAGTACGGGTGGAACCTGAAAAGGGCAGTTCATGTCAGCTACAACATATGTATCAGATGTGATGCAGAAGTCAGATATAGTGTGTGAGTGCAGTGTGCTAGATGTGATCTATAGATGCAGTGTATCAGTGCAAATATGAGAAGTTTTCAATTGAAAATGTCAGACTCCGTATGTCATTGGAAATTTGATGCCTAGAATATAAAACTGAAGAGAATACCTGAATACTGTGGAGACTGAGCAATGCCTCTCTCCTCAATATCATCCCGTCGAATGAAGCCACCAGCTCGAGTAATCCCTCAGTGTACCCTGCAAGTGCCTGCAAATGCATTAGGAATGATCAATGACCAGAATGAATGAATATCAAAAAGAAAGGAAAAAAATAAAAACTGTAGTATATATCGGAGGTAAGTCAGGAGCTCTGACATATCTATGATCAGCCACCAGAGGCTCAATCGGAATCTAGTAAGCCTCTCCGGTGTACCGCCAACATGTCAACTCAGTCGGAAGCTCCGGCCAACCAAAGCCCTATCTAGTGGGGGGCACCTTTTTGGTCCTACCCCTCGATGCTTGAGCCCTGCTCGTCGAAGAGACGTCTGCTGCCCTCCCTATACGAGCACGAGTACCTATCAATGGAGGCATGAGATGCGTTTGGATAAATGTCACATAGTTCCCCTCTCCGAGAAAGTAGTCGGCTTCCAGGCCCAAGTAAAGTTGATCACTTCCCTAGAGGAGAGGCTCTCTGTAGCCCGTATGGATGGCGGAGGTGACATGAGAACTACCTACAGCGGTAAACCCAACATCTGACGTATGAAGCGCTCGCTTAAGAACCAGGCTCGGCAGACAGGGCCCTCAAGTACAAGCCGATAACGGGACCCCTCGAGCGCCAGCAAACTGGTCTCTGACACCTTCAGGCATCATCGCCCAGGGCTGCCACGAGATCTGCAAATAGGGAATGCATAGATTGTCAGTGGCCATTAGATATGCAATATGAAGCAAAGCTGAAGTAAAGTAGTAATAACTATGAGTTTTGAGTTACCTCTGCCACGGTCACGGTGTCAAAGTACCGGCGGAAGAACGGAAAGCTCTCTCTAGTCCTCCTTACGCACCTGCCGTCGTATCGATAAAAGTAACGTACAACAGGAGGCATCTCCACCTCCGGCTCTGGGTCAAGGGTGGGAAAATATGTATATACCCATAGCTACAAAAAGTAGAAGGGCAACAGTGAGTATACAATAGATAAACACAAACAATGCAGAAAGCAGAATATGTGTGCAATGTGCAGAGAATGCAGAATACAGAGGCAATGCAAAAAAAAGAATATGTGCACAATGTACAGAGAACGCAGAATATAGAGAGAATGCAGAAAGCAGAATGTATAGTACAGTGTACAGAAAGTACAAGTGCAAAGCAAAGGTCAGACTATGTGTGTGCAGTGTACAAAAAGTGCAAAGCAGAAAAGTAAACCATACCTCACAGGCTTTCCAGTAGCCGCCGACTCTGTTCCCGTTCCTGCGGGATGTTGAGCTCATGTATCCGTACAAGGTGGCCAGGCCAGCGCCGTCCTAGTCGTAAAGCCAGACTTAAGACAAGTCCACTAGGTCGCTCAAGAGATACAGCCCTACAGTGTTCGCCCTATCGGCAAACAAAGTGGTGTCGAAGAGGAACATCAAGAAGCCTTGGGCGTACTGCTCTCTCAGGGGTCTCTAGGTCTGTCCCTCTAAAAATGCTCTGAGAACCAAGTGTATCGCACTATCCTTGATCGAAAGATAGGCGGATGAGCCCCCGACAGGTAGATCCAGACAGCCTCCCACTCACCCATTTCTATATCATAAGGGATCGGATGACCCCCTACCTCTATGCTAGTAAGCATGGCGAAGTCATGGGGAGTCATCGCCATCTCTCCTACGGTAGAGAAATGGAAAGAGTTGGTGGTATCCCACCACCTCTCTACTAGTGCGCGAAGTATGAGCCTGCTCGCTATGAGACGTGATAGCCCCATACAGAAGAAACTGAAGCTGGCCTCATCGATGTTCTGGTAGATGCCGGCAGGGAGCTCCGTGTACCACTCCCTCATGGATGTGGCTCCATATCCTCTGATAGAGTGTGAGTCCTCCTGTAATTAGAATGGACAGATGAAAGGCAGTATAAGAAATACAGTGCAAGAATGTGTTTAACCCAAACAGATGAAAGACAACGTCAAAAATACAGTGCAAGAATGTGATTTATGCAAGAAATGTAGGGTACATTGAGGAAAATGTAAGAATACTATGTATACCTCGGTGGTGCCATAGGATAAATGGGACTCCGGCTCTCGTAACAAAAGGTCCTCTAGCACACCTCGTGCAAACCCTCTGAAATGACGAATACTGTCGAGTGGAAGCACATGTGTCTCATGATAATATGTCTCTGGGTCAAAGGATCGAACCATCGGTGGCAGTGGTACAAGCTCAGGATCTACCTTCATCTCCGAAGAAGATCCGTCATGTGGAATGTTGTCCGCCATCTGGAAAGGAGGTAAGAAAATGGGCGAAAATGAGGAAAATGGGTAGAAAATGCCAAAAGTCAACAAAAGTCAACCCTAGGAGAGAGAAAAAGGAAAGAAAAAGTCAAAGCCCAGGAAATGGCACAGAACCCAAGAAGAACTCGAGGGAAACAAGCCTCAAGTGGTGAAAATGAAGAAAAAAGCACTGAAATCAAATTTCAATCGGTTCAAAACGAAGGAAATCAAGAGGTTTTAGCAAATCAAACGTTTGTGGGGCGTTGGAAAAAGCGTATAAAGTGCGGATCTAGAGGAGAAAAGTGTCTAGAGAGAGAAAGGGATGATTTTCGGCAATAGAGAAGTGGGAAATGAAGTTTGGGTGTGTTTACTTAAAGACCCGAGGAGAAAAGACCAAAATGGCCCTAATTTTCCATCGGTGGCCAACCGGCCACTAGTGGTGGCCAACAGGCCACATTTATGGCCGACAGTGCTTGGGGGTGGCCGACATGTGGCTAACGCCCTCCCCTAGTGGCCGACAAGTGCCCAATGCTCCTCCTTTGAATTTTGATGCTGTTTTGTGTCTTCATTTCTCAAGAAATGCAAGGAATGTTCACTTTTAAGTTCCAATTGCCTCTGCAGAAGCTCTAAACCGTGTCTTCGGAACATGATGTTCAATGCCACTCAACATAAACGAGGTGTATCCTTCTAAAACATATTGCAACTCTTTTGAGAGATAAATCGGAAGTTGCTACTCAATCCATTATTGCATAAAATATGCATCTCTCTATTATTGCATATAACATGCTTTTGCTACTACTGCATGGAACATGCACTTCCCCCTTGTTGCATAGAACATGCTTCTAATTTATCTTGCATAGAACATGTTGTCAATACGTTTGCATAGAACATGCTTTTGTTTATTGTGCATAGAACATGTATTCTTACTATGTTATGCTTGTTGAGTCTCTCTCTTATGCATGCATGATACTGTATGTACGGTTCATTCAGAGGAGTTCCAGGTGAAATCATTCTTATCCTTCGAACCACTCCTTTCGGTTTAGAACACGGGGGTGCGTCCCGGTGTTCACACCACCTCTTCTCCTATCGCATGCGGCGTGTTAGGATGCTTTGGTTTCGAACACGCGAGTGTGTACCCGTGTTCATCACACCACCTTCTTCTCCTCTTGCATGCAACACGTTAGAACCTTTTCGGTTAGAGACATTTGGGTACATCCCGATGTTCTCATTACCTCTTTCTCCTCTTGTGTGCGATGCGTTAGGGCGCTTTGGTTTTGAACACGCGGGTGCGTCCCCGTGTTCACACCACCTCTTCTACTCTCACGTACGGCGCGTTAGGACGCTTCAGTTTTGAACACGCCGATGCGTCCCCGTGTTCACCACACCACTTTCTTCTCCTCTCGCATGTGACGCGTTAGGACGCTTTCGGTTAGAGACATTTGGGTGCGTCCCGGTGTTCTCATTACTTTTTTCTCCTCTCGCGTGCGACGTATTAGGACGCTTTGGTTTTGAATACGCGGGTTAGGGGTGTAATTTTGGCCCTTGGCCTGCAGGCAGCCCTAGGTGGGCCCGGCCCATTAAGGATCGTTTAGGCCCGAGGCCTTGGGCCAAGGCCTGGGCTATCGTTTTGAAGCCTGGTCGAGCCCATGGGCCCAGCCCATCAGCTCGCCTAAAAGCCCGGCCCACCCGAGGCCCAGTGTTATTTTTAATGGAAAATAATAAAATTTTGGTGAAAAAAATAAAAATAAAAAATTGTTCAGGCCCGCCCAAAGCCCGATCCTAGGCCCAAGCCCAGGGGCTCAGCCCACTAGCCCGCCCAAAGCCCAAATACCCCCGGGCCTGGGCCTAGGCCTAGTTTTCTGGCCTGTGGGCTGGCCCGGCCCAATTTTTGGTGAGAGCCCGCAAGGCCCGACATAGGGCACGCCCGGATAGGCAGGGCGAAAATTACACCCCTAATGCGGGTGCGTCTCGATGTTCACCCTCTCTTTCCTCTCATGTGCGGCACGTTAGGACGCTTTGGTTTCCAACATGCGGGTGCGTCCCTGTGTTCACATCACTTTCTTCTCCTCTCGCATTCGGCGCATTAGGATGCTCCAGTTTAAAACATTCGAGTGTGTCCCCATGTTCACACCATCTTTTTCCTCGCGTGTGCAACGCGTTAGAATCTTGTTTGACGCCTCGGGTGCGCCCAATAGTTGTGTTGTTCTTTACCTTTCCTGCATGATTCGTGGTTAAGCTTGCATAATTTTCCTACATCCTTTCTACATGAAATGTGGTTTGGTTCATGTTTACTTACTTTTGTTCATGTTTGAGTTTGTTGTACCTTGTTTCGATTTAAATGTAGCATTTATTTGCATAACATTTACATCTACATGTTTCATTACAACCTCGTTGCATGATCATAAGTTATGTTCTTGCATCGTGCATATCACTTGCATCTTGCCCCAGAACTACGCTGGTTTGATTCTTTGCAAAGGGATACGTAGGCTGCTTGCGGGCACAACCATTCTTTGTCCTGCTTGTTCGTTTGTCCAAGTCTTCGGCCTTGTCAAAAATAGGTCGTCTCTGGGCTTTGACATTCACTCTCATAATTTCATGACTTTCGAGTTTTGTCAAAGAGGGGCAATTGTAGACATCTCATTTTTGACTGGCCTCAAGACTTGGACGTCATCGTTTGTGCACTCGATGATTGTGTTTGTTTGTGTTCATTTTGATCGCCCAAAGTCTTCGGTGGAACGCCTTGTCTTTAAGCCTCTAAACCTTATCTATTTTGTACATGTTTTTGGACCAAGAGCTTGTTGCCTCTAGTCTGGAAGAGTGGGTGACCTGTCGGCTAGCCCCAAAGGCTGTTGGCCATGGCTTGTGCTTGTCGGCTACCAATGGTGGCCAATGGCCATTGGTCTCTTTTTCTAGATATTTGTTGCCAGCTGTGCCAGTTGTTGCTCACTGAGCTGCATCTCCATACACGTATATGGTGAGATGTTCCAAGCTCAAGACTTGTTTTTCTATATATAGGGGGGTTCCTCCTCCATTTTTGAGGGTTAGCATTTTTAGAACAAAAATATCTCTCTCTAAGATTCTCTCTCTCTCTCTCTCTCTCTCTCTTGTTATTTTGCACACATTTGCCTTGTTTCTCTTAGCTTTTGCATGCCAACCCTTAACCAAATACTCTCACCTTTGGGTTGAGATAACTTAGGACCTTCTTTGAGCTCTAGAAGGTGGTTTGAGCTTGGATTATTGGCTATTTTGTGCTTTGCTTCAAAGGTAAAGCACTTGCCTTGTTTCTACTAGCTTTATATACTTGTTTTGCCATCCTTTTAACTTGTTTAAGGCTGGTTTTGAAGTGTAAAAACCTCTTTTTTTATAACTTAAAAATGGTGGTTTGAGGCTATTTTGAGTTAAGGGGTTGTCCACCCTTTTTGCTTCTTAGCTTGTTAAGCTTTTGTGCTATTATTCACCACTTTCAAAACAATTTTTTTTGACCTTTTAACCACTAAATCTCAGAGGTTTTTCAGTGGTAAAAATCAACTTTTGCAGTCCAAAATTGGAGGGGTTAGCCTCCCTTCCTTGTGTTTTGTTTGCATGCCTACTTAGCCTCACATGTTAGCTTATTATTTTAGCTTTTTGTGGCTCAAGTCCAGTATGTTTTAAGCTTTGTTTTGACCTGTTTTAGCTCTGTTTTGGGCTGGTAAATTCATTTGAGCCTTGTATTGCGTAGTTGTAGTGTAATTTCCTTCACAAGCTTGATATTTTAATGCTTTAATCATCATTGTTTTGAGATAATAACATGTTTTAGTGTTGTTTTACACTTCATTTCAGTACTTAAAATCTTTGCAATCTCCCTCAATTCTTCACTCTGTTATTTGCTTTGAAAGTGGCTTTAAATCTCTTGTTTGCCTAAGTGTGAAATGGAGGTGTTACACCTAATGATTTAATCCCTTAGGGGGTTCATTACCAACAGAGTAGTGCCTCTTTCATGCCCAAAGCAACTTGTTGTTTGAGCCAACTTTCCATTATAGGACACTCACCAATGGACAAATCAATTAAAGAATGGTTTTGGTAATTAAAATGGGTAAACAAAATCGGACAAGGAAAAGAGGCAAGATAAGCATCTTTTGTGTTGTATTGCATGTGTTCGAATTGGATGTTAATTCGAACATAACGGAAATGGGACATTTCATACTCAAAAGTGATGAAATGTGCCAGTTTCCTTGGTCAGCATTACCCTTGATCATGCATGATAGGGTGGTGGTCCTTTTGAGTCTTGTTTTGCCCTCATTAATTTGTACAAGCTTGGTTCCTTAGCCATTATGCATGGAAATTGCTTGATTGATGGTTTGAGGGCCAAGAGTTTCTTTCATTTGAGCTTGTGTGATGATAAGGAGGGTAAATAGTACAAACAACTTGTGAGAATATACTATTTTGCTCTGTTGCAGCGTACAAGTGTGAACCAGCAGTGGCCGACAACCATCATTAGTGGCCGACCGGCCACCATTGGTAGCCGACCGGGCCCTTGTCCCCCTTGTCTGCCATCGATGATTTTTGCATAGTATGTTCATGAGGTGGAGCAAAAGTGTTCTGGAAGTTGGCACAATTTTCAGTGATCAAACATGTGCAAACAGAGGCTTGCAGCAGCAAAGCTGTGGCTTTTTTCGGGTGAAAGATCAAGCGTGCATGCATTCCTCGCTTCCTAGGATTAGCTAGTTAGTTCAATTAGCATTAGATTAAGCATGTGTTGTAATTAATTAGTTGTAGCTAGTTAAGTGTTGTAAATAATTAGTTAGTTTAACTAGTTATTCAATTTTGTTTTGTAATAATTAGTTAACTAGAATAGTTAATTAGTTTCGAATTTTGTAATAATTAGTTAGCTTAATTAGTGTAGCTAGTTGGTTAGCTTATTCATTCGGACCCTCCTTCGCGAGGGCGTAATGTTGTAATAAATGTGTGTACATGTGTGTATGTCTTCTAACCCCACGTCTTTTTCCATTTTATTTAATCGCTTTCGATGGTTAGATTAGGGACATTTTCAATTAGCATATCGCATGCTTGCATCCATTCATTCGTATTGCGTGCACCGAGGCTCGGCGCATCATGCAAACTGCATTGCAATTTCAATATCTTCTTTGAATACATGTTTTATCGCATGTTGTTCAAATCGATTCATATGCCCTATTAGTAGCCGAGCTTATTAATTGCATTATTGCATGCGTTGCATTAGACATCTTGTATAGTTAGGATCATGCATCTTCCTAACTAGTTTCTGTTTTGGCTTGGAATACTCGATAAGTCTTTACGTTTTAGCATACTTGCATGAGTGTGATTGCCATGTTGCCATGTCTAGCATGCTTGCCATAAGGCTATGTGCTCAAATGCTAAACTGCATGAATGCCTGTGGATGAAGGTTTGTTGTTTGAATTGGAACGATTCAACAAATGTGCTTTTTAAGCCCACTTTGTTGAGTGGCAATCATGTTTTAAGCCCACTATGTTTGGTGGCAAATCCGCAATCTTTAAACCCACTTGAGGTGGCAAATTCAAACAATTTTCAAAAACAAACATGAGTTGAATTGTTCCAAATTGAGCAAACTAGTCTATACTTGCTTGTGTGTGTCACATAGTAAAGCTAGTTTAATAATCAGAACAAGAACACATAATATTTATAAAACATCATATCATGATTAGTAGAGGCCAATCTTTGATTGGGCGAGTAGGGGGTGCTCATTTCATGACCTTCCCTTTTCATACCTAAGTTCCCAAGCTGAGGCAAATTTGGTGATGACGGACACGTGGCCTTTGGCATGAGTCAGGATTTCCTAAATTTTCCCAAAAAATAAAATATTTAGGTGGCGACTCTGTATCTGGAAAAGCAATCCAATTTTGGCATTATTTTATTTAAAATCAATTTTTCAAAAAAGTTTGCCGGATTTGGACTTTTTGGTGTTTATCAGTTTCACATTGCACTTGTGAGACTAGATTTAGAACCGTGAGAGTTTGAACTGTGAGGCCTTCTTTTCAAACACTTTTCGAAAGGCAGGGCGTGGAAAAATGCGAGTCCACACGTTCATTTCACATCTGAAATAAATATAGCACTTTAAAAATATCATGATGCTTAACAAAGATATAATCTTCACGCGAAAACCACGAGTACTACTTTTCTCCCTAACAATGTTTGTAACTTTTCCTATTTTCTAATAGGGTGACAAACTAGGTTGATACGGTATCCAGAATTAAGGCGGATAAAGCTAACTTGACCTATGGGGCTGCCATACAAAGTTCAAGCCGGGGTGGTTTTGAAGCAATCTCTACACCCATGGGTATTTAAACCAAACTTTAGTCTCGAAAATTCCAAACCTTTGCGTTCTAGGCTTTGCCATTCGAACTCTAGTTTCCACCATCTCAGTTGGTCTTCTATAAATTCACTACAAACACAGTTAGGTAGCTATACTAGACCATTAGCTGCCGTTCGGGCACGGCAAACACCAAAGGAATTACACCTTTAGAGGATTTAAAGTCTCCTAGACTCAAAGCAATTACTATGGAAGATATATTGGGTCCGTCAAGTGAACAACCTCAATTATCTCCCCTTTTCTCAATACCATCCACATAATGTTTCAATCTTTGGCCATTAACCTTGAAGGTCGTACCATCTTGTGGATTTTTAATTTCATCCGCTCCATGCAGAAAGACTTTGATAACCTCATATGGCCTATCCCACCGAGACCAGAGTTTACCAGGGACCAAACACAATTTGGCATTGAACAAACACACTTTTTAGTGAGGCTCGAAGGACTTACGAGAAATGTGTTTATCATAAAATGCCTTAGTTTTAGCCTTGTAAATTTTGGAGCTCTCATATGCATCATTGCGGAGCTCCTCTAACTCATTAAGTTGGAGTTTCTGATGATCACCGGCTTTGGCCATATCAAAATTGAACTTTTTAATGGCCCACAAAGCCCGGTGTTCTAACTCAATAGGGAAATGGCACGGTTTCCCAAACACAATCCTATATGGAGACATCCCGATGAGTGTCTTATATGCAGTGCAATAGGCCCAAAGTGCATCAACCAACCTAGTGGACCAATCTTTCCTATCGGGCTTTACAATTTTCTTGAGGATGTGTTTGACTTCCCTATTAGAAACCTCTACTTGATCACTAGTCTGGGGATGATAAGGAGTGCCAATTTTGTGAGTGATCATGTATTTGTGCACCAATGCCTCGAAGAATCGGTTGCAAAAATGTTTGCTACCATCACTAATTATGGCATGGGGGAACCCAAAACGACAAAAAATGATTTCATGGAGGAATTTAACCATAACTTTGTAGTCATTCATTTTGGTGGCCACTGCCTCAACCCACTTAAAGACATAGTCCACAACCACCAAAATATATTCAAATCCAAAAGATAGTGGAGAGGGACCCATGAAGTCGATGCCCCAAACATAAAAAATTTTAACAATCAAAATACAAGTCATCGGCATCATATCTCATCATGACATAGAGCCGATTCGTTGACAATGCTCACAAGCTCTACAAAAGTTATGGGCATCTTTGAAGATAGAGAGCCAGTAGAACCCGCATTGTAAAACTTTAGCGGCCGTTTTCTGCCCATTGAAATGGCCGCCGCATGCGTGAGAGTGGCAAAATGTAAGAATGCTATGAGTTTCACTCTCAGGCACACAACGCCGAATCATTTGATTTGGAAAATACTCGAACAATTCTAGGTCTTCCCAGAAATAGTACTTGACTTGTGAGAAAAGTTGGTCTTTGTCTTGCTTAGAAAAAGTTTTAGGAATTTGACCAACCGCCAAGTAATTTACTATGTGAGCAAACCATGAGAGGGTCACTTGTGATACTGCAAGAAGTTGCTCGTCTGAAAATGAGTTTTGCAAGGCTAAGGGATCACTTGTGTGCTCAATCAAGATTCGGGATAGATGATCCGCAACTACATTCTTAGATCCCTTCTTGTCCCAGATTTCTACATCAAACTCCTGAAGGAGTAGAATCCACCTAATCAACCTAGGTTTGGTATCTTTTTTGGACAATAAGTACCGCAAAACGACATGGTCAGTGAACACAATGACTTTAGACCCTAGGAGATAGGACCAGAACTTATCAAGCGCAAAGACAATAGCTAGTAACTCTTTCTCAGTGGTAGTGTAGTTTAATTGAGCATTAGAAAGAGTACGACTAGCATAGGATATAACATGGGGCACTTTATTCACCCTTTGGCCCAAGACAACGCCAAAGGCGTAATCAGATGCATTACATATGATCTAGAAAGGAAAGGACCACTTAAGAAATCACATAATAGGAGCAACAGAAAGGGCCGCTCGAAGTGTTTTAAAAGCTTTCAAACATGCATCATAAAAGATAAAAAGTGCATCCTTAGTAAGTAAACTACACAAAGGATGTGATATTTTGCTAAAATCTTTAATGAATCGACGGTAAAAACTTGCATGCCCTAGGAAAGACCTAACTTGACGCACAGAAGTGGATGGAGGAAGGCCTATAATGAGGTCAACCTTAGCTTTACCTCGAGGGGACACAATGTGTCCCAATACTATACCCTTGTGAACCATAAAATGGCTTTTCTCCTAACTCAAAATCAGGTTTGCCTCAGTACATCGTTCCAACACTCTAGTCAAATTTCTAAAGCATTCCTCAAAAGACGGTCCAAACATCGAAAAATCATCCATGAAAACCTCTAAAAATTTCTCCACCATATCGGAGAAAATGAGCATCATACATCGTTGAAAAGTCGTCAGTGCATTGCATAGCCCAAAGGGCATGCGCCTATAAGTAAAAGTGCTAAAAAGGCAAGTGAATGTGGTCTTTTCTTGGTTAGCGGGGTATACTAGAACTTGATTATACCCCAAGTAACCATCAAGAAAACAATAAAAATCCTGCCCCGTTAACCTTTCAAGAATTTGATCAATAAATGACAATGGAAAATGGTCCTGTCTAGTCATGGAATTTAGTCTCTTATAATCAATGCACGCTCGCCATCTAATAGTGGTTCGTGTGAGGATTAACTCTCCTTGCTCATTATCAACAATAGTGATGCCCAATTTCTTGGACACCACTTGTGTGGGACTCACCCACTTGCTATCCGAGATGGGGTATATAAAACCCGCATCTAACAATTTCAACATCTCCTTTTTGACTACCTTTTTCATATTGGGATTAAGCCTCCGTTGCATTTCACGAGAAGGTTTGGTGTCCTCCTCTAGATGTATATAATGTATGCACATGGAGGGATCTATTCCTCTCAAATCAGCCATTGACCACCCTATAGCACTCCGATGTGCCACAAGAACGCTCATTAATTGACTTTTCTGCTCTACAGTTAAGTCAGATGCAATTATGATCGGTAAAGTATCCTGAGGCCCTAAAAATGCATACTTGAGTGTGGTCGATAGTGGCTTCAACTCTAGTGTAGGTGGTGTGACTAAGGATGGTATGGCGGGCTCTCAAGACAAAGGATGAAGGGACTCAAACCAAGCTTTCCATGGAGGAAAATTTGGTGTAGAATAAGAATTAAGGCATTCACCTCCCCCACTAACCCGTCAATATCAAAATTTTCAAACCCAAAATGAGCTAAACAAGCCTTTAAAGGGTTCTCTGCGAGAATGGAAAGCAAAGCCTCCTCTACTATCCCATCCACAACATCCACAAATAGGCACTTCTCTCTTTCATGGGGTTGTTGGGATGCTTGGAAAACATTAAGTTTCACTTGCATATTCTCAAATGAAACATCTATAACCCCGGTACAACAATTAATACATGCATTAGCCGTAGCCAAGAAAGGTCGACCTAAGATCACCGGAGTTTGTTTCTTAAAGCTGGCTACCAATTCCATATCTAAAACCAAAAAGTCAACAGGAAAATAAAACGTATCGACCTTTACTAGCACATCCTCATTCATGCCACGTGACACTTTGAGGGACCGGTCAGCCAACTAGAGTATAACAGTAGTGGGCTTCAACTTGCCAAGCCCAAATTCCTCGTATATAAAGTACGACAACTGTCACGACCCAAACCCACCCTTATGGGTTTAGCACCGTAACCGGCCAGTAATCCGAGATTACCGAAGGCCTGCTTAACAGTAAGATAGTATAACAGAGTATAGGGGCATGGTGGAAGCCAATACAGTAAATAAACAATGTCTAATGAGCTGTGACAGTCTGTATGCAAAAAGTTTTTTTATACATGTAGGCATTCAGTACAGAAACAGTATATACATATATGTACAATCATTCAGTAGACAGTGACCTAATCCCTATTAACAATACAGTACAGTCTATACAATATTACAAAACGGTACAGAGATAGACGGGGAAATAAAAACACCCCTAAGCCATAGCTTGGCAGGCTCGGAGCCTCGCAGTGAGGCACAGTGGTTGGCTTGACAAAACTGGAGTTTATCCCGACGTTTCTAGCCTTGGTCCGGTGCCTGTACACCTACATATATATATGAGCAGTGAGCTAAAGCCCAGTGAATAACATAATGCGTAAAGAGGTTTAGAATGAATGTCCTTATAGTAATGAAAATAGTTCATTAAATCAGTATTTCAGTCTTTCAGTCAATCAGTCATATGTGGTACATCCATTAGCATAACGATCTGATGGCGATGAGTCTTAAAGACCGAACAGTAATGATGGCCATCAATCAGTAAATAGTAGTGGTCCCACGAGGGAACCGACAGAGATCTCTGTAACCGTAACAGTAAACAATAGGTGCTAAGGATGCCATAGTACAGTTCAGAATATAGGACATACATTCATTCAAGAACAATGTCGATTCGAAATGATTCCAAGATTCAGAAGATAATCATTTTGAACATATCTTTACACAATTGTTACTCACAGAGTTCTGGGCTACAGTGAACTAGAGCGTCTCCTCGGAATGCCAACCCTATACAGTTAACAGATTGAACACACACTAAGTTTCACAGTTGGAAAAGATAATAACTAAATCCCTAAATTTGCCTCGGTGTGTTCTACATCCATATCCTCTTTAAGATGCCTTAAACTAGGCCTAAGAATGCCTAGGATGGGATGAGGATGCAAAGATGCACTTAGAAAACATTTTACAAAATTTGCTGAAAACAGGGGTCTCACTCAAGCGAGGATTCCTTCACTCGAGTGGACATGCAGACAAAGGATCTCCGCTCGAGCGTGAATTCCGTCACTCGAAAGCATCAGGTACTGAAAAAAATGCTGGATGCTCAAAATTTACGCCGATCTTTGGCTCGGCGTGAGACCTGACTCTTCGCCGGCGTAGGTCCCTTCGCTCGAGCGTACGCCTGCGCGCACCAAGATTCTGAGAGCTTGAAATTTACGCTCGAGCCACCATTCCGTCTCTCGAGCGTAGCTCAGAGTAAACGATGGTCGCTCGAGCGTAGAATCCTTCGCTCAAGCGAAGAAGCCAAATCTTGAATTTCCATATTTGCCTCCCAAGCTCAAACCAAGCATTCTACAGCTCTAAACTCAACCTCTTGGGCCCAAATTTTGGAAAACACATCTAAACTCAATATACAACAAGTTTCAAAGCTCAATTTGTGAATTTAAAGCCCAAGGCTGAGTCAATTAAATCCAAATTTCAAACCAATTTTATGAACATGTTATAACACGACATGCATGAACTTTAAACAATTTCCAAGCTTCAATGCTAGCTCAAATGAGCTCAAATCTTTGAAAAACAAGATGAAATCATGGTCCCAAACCTCAACATGAACATGCATGCAACATTTGCCATGAAATCAACCCAAAACTCTTCAATATAGACATGCATGCAACAATTAAGCTTTATATCATCACTTATTGAACTAATTCATGCCTTAACTCTACAATTTAACTTGAATCATGCAAGATTAACCTCAAACACACAATGAAGGAGGTCAATGGTCTACCTTAAGTCTTGATATCAAGTGTAGAAGTCCAAAAATGCAAGAATCCCTTCAATTCTCTCAACCTCCAAGCCAAATCTCAAGAACTCAAGCTCTCTCTCCTATCTCTCTCTCTAATTCGGCTATGAACAAGGAATGAGCTGAGCAAAATGTTGCCTAAGTGTATAAAGGCTCAAATATTTCAATAAACAAAAGCCCACTCACAATGGCAATTTGGTAGATAAGGCAACTTATGTGTTTTACATTATTTAATCTAGTTTAATCATACAAAATCAATTTTCAGATAAATACACTCTTAAATCACATAAATTCTACTGATCATGAAATACTAATCGATTTCCGGTTCGGCCACCGATAAGGTCTTCAATTAAAAGTTTAAACATAACAACATGAACAGATAATCAAATAGTCAAATAGATAGAATGCAAATTAACATATATGCTCAGTCAATTCGATTTTCAATCGATCGATTCGATATTTGATTACTTCAGTTATCAATCATAATCAGTCTCAGTTTGGCGGTAATCAACAGTTTATCGGTAAACAGTGGTGAGGGTTGTTACAACAACAAATTGACACTAGCCCCTAAATTTAACAAGGCCCTATCAATGAAATGGTCCCCTATAATGCATGCAATGGTTGGAGCACCTGGATCTTTAAGCTTAGGGGGCATGTCACTCAATAAGATGGAGCTTATTTGCTCTTTGAGTACAACCTTTTAGGACACGTATGTCCTAGATTTACGCTTTTGCGTACAAAGGTCCTTAAAAAATTTAGCATAGGAGGGTACTTGCTTAATCGCCTGCAACAGGGGGAGGTTGATTTTAACTTGTTTAAAAACCTCTATCATCGCTTTCATGGATACCGTCTTTTTATTAAAAGGGGACGGTGTATCAAGGCATTGGGGAAAGGGTGCCTTAGACTCATGTGAAGTACTAGGGACTAAGTTATCCCCCTTAGGTGTTTCTTCCTCACTCGTGCTCTCATTGGGTTTACCATCGTGGTCACTCTTTTTAGCCCTAATTGTTTTAGACGTAACTGGCTGAGGCTCTAACTCTCTCTCAATTCTCAAAGTGATCACTGCTTGCACCTGCTCATGGTGCTTTCCATTCCCATTTGACCCCTCTACCTAATATTGACCCTTAGGGTTGGCCACAGTCTGACTCGGTAATTTTCCCTCCTCTCTCATACTCATGTTATTAGCCATTTGACATAATTGGGCTTTTAGCTTGGCAATAGAGTAAGTATAGGAGTGAACTACTGCTTCTAACCCCTTAAGTTCTGAGAGAACTTCCAACACCTGAGTCTCAAAGGCAGAGTTGCCTTGAGGAAGGTACGGGAGTTATGGTTGCCGATAAGGTTGTAGGGGTCAGTAAGGTTGTGGTGGTCAATAGGAAGATTGGTTGGCGAAATTATTAAAATTCTATCTTGGTGGTGGAGGATTGTAAGAAGTTCCATGTGAAGGAGTCTCCATGAAAAATTAGGGTGATTTCTCCATCACGAATTTTATGTGTTGGAATATGGGTCATTACCCGGGTTGGAGAATCGTTGAGCCGCATTCACATACTCTTGGACTAATTTTGAAAATTGTGATGCCGAAGAGCACTCACTCAAATCATGAGCAGGGCTCGCACAAATAGCACATGCCTCGTGAAATTAAGGCTGATCTTGTTGTGTAAAGGCATGTCCCATAGCTAATAATTGGTCCATTTTGTGGGACAATGCCTTTACTTGTTGGGCTAACTCTAGGTTTTGCCCTACCTCATAAATGCCATCTCTTTTAGGGGCTCCAACTACCAGTTGCTGGACTGCGGACGCATGGTGAAGGAAATTATCACTTAGGTTCTCAAATAATTGCCATACCTCAACGTCATTTTTGGACATGAATGTCCCACTACAAAAAGAATCCACCATTTGGCAGTGAGGCTCAGTTAAGCCACAGTAAAAGGTTTGATCAAGTTGCCAATCAAGCATTTGGTGGTGGGCACATTGTTGGAGAAGGTCACGAGTATTTCCCATGTTTTATGAGCAAAATTGGTGATGGCTTGCCTAAGTTGGTTAGTCTTACTAATAAGAAAGTACTTCTCTAAAAATTTCTGCTGTAATTGGTCCCATGTTGTGATAAAATTAGCAAGTACGGAGTTCAACCAATGTTTGGCTTTGTCTTTCAGTGAAAATGAGAATAGTCGCAACATTAAGGCTTCATTGGTGAAATTTTGGATCCTCACTGTAGAGCAAATTTCCAAAAATTCATGCAGATGTTTATAAGGGTTATCATGAGCTAGTCCATGGAGTGACGAGAACATTTGGATGGTGATGGACTTAATCTCATCATGAGCTAGTCCATGGAGTGACGGGAGCATTTGCACTTCGGTGATAGCTCTATTTGCAAACACTCTGCACACTTAGCAACACTAAAATATAAAATCCTAAACTAAAAATTAACATAGGAATGTGACTTTAAATTACTTAATTTCGCCAGAAGTCCCTAACAATGGCGCCAAAATTTGATGGGTTGTTTCACACCCCAAAAATAAACACTAAACTATATCAAATTCATTGGAATAGTGGTGAGTCCAGGTATCTATCCACAGAGACAAATGGGAAATTAAACTAATTTAATTGTTAAATTCTTAAATTAATTTTGATAAAGAGATTAAGGAACCATAAACTAGTAATAACTAAATTAAACTAAGAGATTAAACTAACACTTATAAATAAAATTGGAATTGTTGATTTTTAGAAAAAAAACCTAGGGTAATGAATTCATCACTAGTTACATAAATAAGGTTTCAATTTGATACTCAACTATGTTACGGTTCGAACTAAATAATACTTTGCAACTATAAGCTCGAAGCATTTATCAAGAAAATTAACACGTTCCCCATCTCAAATAGTACCAGTCGTTCGCTCAAAACTAGGGTAGCAACACGACTTGTCCCTCGTAGTATGGCTCGTCTCATACTTTGAACATGAAAGCATAGAAAACCATTGTATGAAAAGCATTCAACAATCACAGTTTGAAGAATACTTGAAAAGAATACTGAAAAATATATTTGAAACTTCTTAAACACCACACAATTTGTTCAAACCTTTACACAATCAAAAAGTAAAAAGAAAACCCTATTTACTTGGCTAGGGTTTCATTAAAACCCTAGAAATAGTAGCCTAGCCACTCATGGAGGAGTGGGAAGAGGTGGAGGGGGAAGAAGCCACCATAGACATTTTTCAAGCTTCAAATTCTTTTGTTTCAAACCCTAGCCTTTCTCTCATTTTTCTTTGAAATATTTTAGAACCGCTTTTTAGTCTCTTTTTCTTCTTTTTATTCCCAGTAGAAGAGCCTTAAATTTTCACGTATGCAACCCTAAGTGGGCCGCACGTGCGGTGGAGCTTGGCAGCACGTGCAGTGAGGTGGTAGGCCGAGATTTTTTGCTCCTCACATGGAAAATATGTTTTTGTGCCTTTTTACTTAAATTTGCATGTTGCCTGCCAAATCTGTACAAGTGCACAAAACACATCAATTATATTTTGGTCACCCGCAACAGGGGCCGGTATCGCCTCACCCGATCCAACCTCGATCCGATATAATTAAGAATATATATATATATATATATAATATAATTAGATATAAGAAAGAAATATTAAAAATCTGTGATTCTATTTAAATATAAATAAATAATAATTCTAAAAGTCTCATTATTTATATATATGAAAACAAGAGAAATTATTTAGTGTGCTAAGAATTTAAATAGTTCTCAATTTTTTTGATTATTTGAAATTTGGTCGGGTATCCGCGAAGGTGGGGATGGGGTTGAAAAATTCACCCATAATGGGGTTAGGGCAGGGGCGACGATGGGTTTAAAAGCGAAAGCAAGAGCACAAGATGACAAACCTGTCCCTTAATCATTACTAAGTTCACTAAATCCAAATACACTTTGAGTGATGATAGAGAGCACTAGAGTTGGAGCTCTAATGCCAAGTCTAGTGATGTGACACTACATAAAATAGAAAAGAAAAAGAAAAAAAAAAAAATATAACATCACAAGCCAAAACATCAAATCATAAAGTGGGATTCACCTCTAGAGTTCCCTCTAGAGCTCCTCATTTACAGGTCTCAAACATTTTTGATACACTCTTAAGTACCAACCCTTATAAAAAGTACAGTTCCGATTTAAACCTCTAATTTAGTTGTTTTTTGCAACTCTAAACATGTGGCACCCAACAAGGGAAGATGAAACACATTTGCACATACAGTGCGTATGTTTCACGCATTGTGTAAAAATAAATAAAATTAGAAATCCCGCTTAAATGTAAAACAACGGTAAAACAGAGGTATTTCAAGGTCTATTCCAGATTTACCTCTCCTCCGTCGTCCCTCTTCTCCACCGTTCGGCGTCTTGTCCCTCATTCACCGTCCAGCGTTCATTGTTTCCCTCTCCGTCTTCTCTCTCTCGCTCTGAAAGCATTTGCAGATCTATCCTCTACCGTCCCTCTCCTCCACCGTCTGACATCTTCTTCGTCGTCCATCGTCCGGCATCTTCTCCCTCTCTAATCTTCATCTCTTTGTCGCTTTGAAAGCATTTCTAGGTTAGTGATGTTGTCCTATATTTTTTGTCATTCTCTCTGTCCATACTTATACATATACATACATATATATATTTAGATAAATTTCTTAGAATGATGAATTGATATATATTTTGAGAATGATGAATTGATAAATTTCTAGAAATGATGAATTGATAAATTTTTGAGAATGATGAATTTATATACATACATATATATATATATATATAGATATATTGAGAATGATGAATTGATAAATTTCTGGTCAATCATTTTTAATCAATGATGAATTGATGAATTGATGAATTGAATAAGAGTGAATTGATGAATATTTAGATATGTAGACTGTAATATTGATGAATCCTTTCCAGAGCTTACTGTTGTAATATTGATGAATATTTTGATATGTTAACTGTAATTGAATTTAAGTATTTTGCTTTCAGTTTAAATTTTGAATGAGCAGAAATGGAGATTGATTCAAATAGTGATGAGAATCCTTTATTAAATGATAGTGAAGAAGTTGAAGAACCTAAGAGAGGAACGTGTCTTAGCTCAAAACAAGAAGTGTACACATTTTATGCCAAATATACTAAACATGTTGGATTTTCTATAGCTTATAAAACACAAGTTTTTGGCGATGATGGGGAATTAAGATACTTTGGGATTGAATGTTTTCGATTGGGGAAGAGAACAAAAAAACAAAAGTAAACCTTCTAAAGCTATCTCTGTCCACAAAAATTGGTTGCAAAGCAAGGGTATGAGCGAGCCTACAAAAAGATGAGAGATTTATGTTAACCACAGTTAACCTTGAGCATAATCACGACTTAATTCCCACCGACTCACGTCATTTTGCAATGAATAAGAAAATTCTTACTCCTGTGAAGAGAAGATTAGAAATTAATGATCAAGAAGGGATTTGTGTGTCTAGGAATTATCACTCAATGGTTGTTGAAGCTGGTGGTTGTAACTCATTAATATTTGATGAGGGAGATGCAAGGAATTACATTGACAGAGCTAGAAAATTGAGGCTTGGAGAAGGAGATTTCGATGCACTTCAAAAATATTTTTTCAGGATGCAAGCACAAAATTCGAGTTTCTGTTATATGATTGATGTTGATATTGACTTTCGCATTAGAAACTTGTTTTGGGCAAATGCAACTAGTCGGGTGGCTTATGAAGAATTTGGAGATGTTGTTTCATTTGACACAAAAGAATTACTGCTTAAATGAATTGCTCAGCCAATAGGATATGATCAGAAATTTGGTTGATCGTGGTCGGTAAATAGTTAAGTTAGTAACTCCCCAAAGATGATGTTAACAGTTCAGAACTCTAAATAGTTAACCACCAGTGAGTTACATAAACACTTGATTACATGCAAGATTCATAACTAAATACCAACATTGTAACATTCACATTTACTATCATATCTTCATAACTGATATGACTCGATTTATGTCTGTTTTCAATTTAAGCATCTTCATGCTCTGAAATTGAAGTTGTTCGCTTTGAAATTGAATTTGTTCGCTCATGAATCATAGTTATTCGGTGACAGTTGGCATATTTTCCATTTGCACTTTTCTTTCACCTTTACATTATGAATTTGTAGGCAAGCACCATCTAATAAAACCACCTCAATCATGACAACAATAAAATAACTTGTTTTTGTTTCGCTCCATCTCCGAAATTGAAATAGTTGTTTTTTTTGGACATTTAGGACAATTTCTGTTACAATATGTCAATTGATTTGAGGTACTGCCGTTAACACTTGAAGTTGATATCTGTGAAAATATAAAACCAAATTTGAATAATTTACACAACCTACTCTCCTTCAGAACAAGCATGCCCAGTCTCAAAAGCAGGGCCATATAATTCTAAAAAAAAAAAAAACAGTGTACAAGTCTCCCCTATCAATTGGTTAACTAATTTCCTTACTTGTATGCTAAACAAAACAAAACAAACATATTTTGTGCCCTCAAACAACATAAAAGTCATCCACAAAAGTTAATTATTAAATAAAAGTTAATGTGAGTTCATATTTATTTTTGACACTTAAAAAAAGTACAATGCATCGCCATGAGATGGTAGTCTTAGCATGTGAAGTGTACAAAGCACAAAACAAACATATATTGAACTAAACCACATATCAAACTTCATGTTCATGTACTTTGCATTGTTGCTGATATAATGTCATGTCCCTATTCAAATAGTTACATATTTGTCAAATTTGATTCATTTTCTTTCAAGAAATATGGTGTACTCAAACAGAATGGTTATTCAGATCAATAATTGTAAGAAAAATTCGCAAATAATAACTCTAACTATAAATATGACATTTTTCTTTTATTATGGACATCAATAATTGTAAGAAAATAGAATAATTCACATATAATAATTCTAACCATACACCTATATTCTGCTACGGGAAGGCAAAAATGGACTTAGAGAGGTCGACCATTCTTAGAGAATGCTCAGACTCAACCTCAACAACAACAAGGTTTTCAGAATGTTCAGTCCCTTTTCAATATATATCAACAACAACAACAACAACAACAGATTATTATTTTCTTTTTTTTCCTTCAAAGAAAAATTAAACCCCTTTTCAAGAAACCAATTCGTATGATGATTTAGATCAAGGTTTTCCAGAAATTCAACTGAAATATGGTCAGCAATTTGGAACACTACATAGAAGCCCTAAATCAATTTCTAAGTCATAGATACACATAAACATACATACAAACCCTAAATCAATTTCAAAATTACATATACACAGACATTATATTACAATGTGAAAATTCAGACCTCTAAGTTATACTATTATATATACATGTCCTAACCCTAAATTAATTTGTAAGTTATATACCTGTAGATTGGAGTCACTGGTTTGGGTCGCTCTTCAGAACAGAGACTCGGTCAGCAACAGAAGATATAGACTGGATCGGCGGTCGGATAAAGAGTCGAGAGAAAACAGAGAGTCCTCCTTGATTCAGCGAGACTAACGAAAAGCAAGAGAGTCGATTGTCGAGACAATTGAGGGAGACAAAGAGGCTCGGTTGGAGAGAGAGTTGATCGTCGGCGAAATTGAAGTAAAGCTGCGCTCCGTTGGGGAGTGAGAGGTTGAAGACAACAAATAGAGAGAGAGAGAGAGACAGAGAGGCAAAGACAGAGGTAGAGAAAGAAGAGAAGGTTTTGAATATAGAGAGAGAGAGAGAGAGAGAGAGAGAAGATTCCGAAAATAAGTTTGAAATTTGAAATCAAGAATGAGAAAAAGAGAGAAAAGTGAGTTAGAGAACATGGTTGCCACGTCAGAGCCACGTCATTAGTGCCGCTCTAGAGCTCTGAAGTGTTTTTGTAAAAAGTATTATAAAAACAATAATGATTCATACCACTAAAAAAAAAACCACTAATAGCACTAATGCATTGAGAATGCCAAAAAAAAAAAACAAGACATAGGCAGTAGGCGGGACCCACTACCACATCATTAGTGGTGCTATTAGAGTACCAGTCTCAACCATTTTTCTTATAAAAATCATATTCTTGTCTTCACTCCCTAGCCTAGTCCACATTGTAAGTGTGAAGCAGGACATTTTCATCTGCCAATTTCACATTGGTGAGACATTGTCTCATCACTTTACTTCACAAGAAAGCTTTTATTGGAACTCTTCGGCCTTTATCTAGAGACATATTAATATTATTTTAATTTTTTATAAAAAAATAAAGAGAATAATGTGTAGACACCCCATTTTTGACCGCCCTTAAGACTTGGGCGTTACTGATGGTTTACATGGTGGTATAAGGTGTGCAGGAAAAATGTTCAATTTCTTCGGCAATAAGAGAGACAAATCTCAACTTCACACCCCATTTTGGACCAAAGCTATTTTGAATGGTTTTTAGACCTTAAAACCCTCTCTTTCAAAACATTTTTGAAATAAAGTTTCTACAATGTTCCGAGGCTCACATTTTGTCAAATAATGCGCTTTTCGATAAACCGAGCAAGGACAAAGTAGAAATGAATGAAAAAGAGATGAAATCTTTGAAAAATATTTCAAAACACCTTACTTAGGGGTTTGAAGTTGAAGAAAAGAGGAGAAGAGGGGAGAAAACAAGTTGGAGAAGAAGTTCGGCATGAATCCGAGTGGAAGAGAGTCGAGCAGCCCTTGCTGAATCGAGCCTATTCATCTACATACTTGGATTTCAGCTATGAGGCCACCACCATTAGAAAGCTTACTTCCGGGGCTTCATTTTGCACTTAAGAATCTCCTAAAGCCAAGTCCGGGTGGGGGAGATATGGTTCGTTGAAGTAGGGGATCAGTCCGATTGGATCGAATCTGCGCGGCTTCACCAAAAAGGGCATAACTTTTTGCACAGGAGGAATTTTAATGCAAGGTTTACGGCATTGGAAAGATAACTTCTGGGGCTTCACTCTGGACACCCACCGGCCACTTTTTGGCCTTGGAAGCACCTACCGGCCGGCCAAATAAGTAGCAGGCCGGCCAAAATAAGTAGCCAGCCGGCCAAATATTTGGCCGATTGCCTCCTTTTCTAGCCGATACCACCTCTTTTCCTTTTTCAAGCATAATACATGCCAGCTGTGCTAGCTGGAGTGCACAGACCCTCTCCCCCGTGCATAAGTGTGGTTGTTTTGCCCCTTTTGCACCCTTTTAGTCTAGCTTCTTGAGGAAGCTTGGACCTTTGTCTTAGCTTCCTCAAGAAGCTTGCCAGCTGTCCCAGCTTTCTCAGGAAGCCTTGGCCCCCTTGCCCCCTTTGACCCTTTTCTTGTTTAGCTTCTTTGAGAAGCTTCAAGCCATTCCATTGCCTATATAAGCAAACCCTCTCCTTCTTTGAGAGGGTTCAGCAAAAAACCAGAGCTATACATATATATATCTGATATATATCATCCTTTCTCTCTATATCTCCCTCTCTCTCTTCATTTTGTGTGTGTTTGAGGGCCTAAAGTGTGTGTTTGTTCTTAGTTTTGCACTAAAACACATAGCATTACACCTTACTTCAACTTTGAGAGACATTGAGGGTTTGTTCTTGAGGTTTTGGACTGATTTTGGTCAGAAGAGAGTGGCTGGACCTGCTGTTCTTGAAGTGTTCTTCAAGGGTAACACTTTTGGTTTATTTTCCCCAATCTTGCATTAGCTTTTGACTTGTCTTGCATGCTGATTTAAGTTTTGTGTATAACTGAAAAAAGTCTTGTTTTTAGCTCCTTTTTAAGTTTGTTCAAGAACACTTTTGTGTTTGGGGTTGTCTACCCTCTCTTAGGCCTTGTTTGGCCTTATTTTTGTGCATTTTTGGTGAGCTCCGGGACCACCTTGTTTGAACCTCCTCACCACTGAAATCTTGAGGGATTTTAGTGGTGAGGATCGTATCTTAAGGTCCTAAGAAGGAGAGGGCCATCCCCTCTCCTTATTGTCTTGATTACTTGTACTTTTAGCCTTACAAAGGGGCATATATTTGCACACTTCTTGAGCTCGGTTCAGGCATTTTTTCAGTGGGTTTTAGGACCTCCATAACCCATTTTCAGAGTTAGTTTTGCCATGTTAGGTGTCCTTGTTGCATGTGTGGAGTAACCCCCTTATTGGCCTTTCAAAGGAACACGCAATTCTTGCATGTATGGACCTTGTTTCCATGGGTTTTTAGGGTTTATTTGACATACCATGTTACTGTTTTGGGCTGGTTTGGTGACCTCTCTTGTGCTTTATATACATGTAATGTAAACCATGCCTACTAGCTCATATTGCATGATGTTTTGGCCAAGCATGCTAGCTTATTTTGGTTACACCTCATACATGTTTTAGCATTATTTTGGGCTGTATAGGGACTGTTTGGGGCTGGTTTCATCATTCGAGTATCGCTTTGCATGTTTATAGTGTATTGCATTTCACTAGCTTTAGTGCTTGAGTCCTTAACAATGCGTTACATGAGTGTTTGCATGCTTTGGAGTCATTTTGGGGTCATTTTGTATGCCATTCCAGCACTGGAACATGCACCATTGTATGTCATATGTCCTCCTTGCCATGCTTTGGTAGAGTTGCATTTTTGTATCTCAAGCTTGGTTAATGCATTGTGCATGCATTCTATGTATTTTGTTGCCTCACTTGCCTCATTATGGCCACTGATTTTGGCATGCTTGTGAGCTATCCATGTTAGTTTAAGTCTATCATCGCATGTTGTTGCATGACATGTTTGCTTACATGTTTAGGTTGCGTACCTAGTATACATTGCTCATTTGCATGTTCATGTTGCATACTTAGCCTCCATGCCTAGGTTGCATTGCATCGTGCATGCATCCCTTGCCTTTTGATCAAGCATGATAGAGGTTGAGGCCTTTGATGTGTTTTGTGTGTGCATTTCATTTGATATTGAAGTTGCACACTTGGCTTTTGGGTCATCATGCATTTGAAATGCGTGATTGATGGCCCGAGGGTCGAGTACCATACCCCTTTGAGTCATAAACATGATAAGGAATGTGGTGGTGCACACATTTGCTTGAAATGCATTGCCATGCCTTGTTTTGCCCTCTGCTGCTGTCAAAACAGGATTCTACAGGAAGCTTTGGCCGGCCGGCCATCTGCAGTGCCGACCGGCCATCCATCAGTGGCCGATGGCTTCACAAGTGGCCGGTGACCACTCACTTTTGGCCGGTGACCATCCCACATGGCCAGTGGTGTCCCCCAATGTCCAGAGAGTGCACCTCGGGACTTGTGCAATTTTTAGAGGAGCAGAGCAGGGTAATCAGAGGCAACTTGTGCATGGCGACGTATTTCCGAGCAAACCCGAGCATGCATGCATTGGACTCTCTTCCCGAGGCCTTTTACTGCTTTCCTTAGCTTAATTGGTTTGTTAATTAATTAGGTGGTCTGTAATTGTTTAATTAGCTTGTAGGTTAATTAATTTGTATTATTCTTTTGGTCCCTCCGAGCGAGGGCGAATTTGTAATAAGTGTGGGTGAGTGTGTGTATGTCTTCCAACCCCCACTTCTTTCTCCCTTTTACTTACCTGCTTTCAATGGTTAGTACTAGGGCATATTTATTTTAGCATACCTTATGCTATGCATGCGTGCATCCATACATTTGTCTTGCATGCACCGGGCTCGACACATCATGCTAACTGCACTTGTATTTCAATTCCAAGTTGAGTACTTGTTAGTTGCAGCATTTCACATGCCATCTTTAGGATAACCGAGCCTATTCTAGTTGCATCCTGTATGTGTTACATTAGCCATCTTAACATGAACTAGGATCATGCATATGATTACTAACTAGTTTCTGTTTTGGCTTGGAGTACTAGGTAAGTTTTTTTTTGCTTTAGCATACCGCACGCGTGTGAGTGTTGCCATGATAGCATGATTACCATGAGACTAGCTGCTTATGTGATATAACTGCTTGAATGCCTGTAGGTGAAGGTTGGATTGTTTGAGTTGGAACAACTCCTCAAAATCTACATTTTAAGCCTACTTGCGAGTAGCAAACCATCTTTCAAAAACAAACATGAAATGCTTTGTTCCAATTCAAGCGATCCAGTCTATACTTGTATGCTGTGCGCATCACATAGTAAATCTAGGCTAATAACCGGAATAAGAATGTATAATGTTTTCAAAACTAGATATCATGGTTAGTAGAGGCCGATCTTTGATCGGGCGAGCGGGGGTGCTCACGAAGTGACCTTCCCCAATCGTACTCAAGTTCCCGAGCCGAGACAACTTTGGTGATGACGGACACGTGGCCTTAGGCATGAGTCAAGGTTTCCTAAATTTTTCAAAAATAAAATATTTAGGTGGCGACTCTGTATCTGGCAAAGCAGTCCATGTTTGGCACTTCTTTCAAAAATTTATTTTCTCAAAAAGATTTGCCGGATTTGGACTCTTTGGTTCAAATTGAGAACCGTAACAATTTGAGTCCGAACTGTAGTAAACCCAAAATGAACAGAACGGGACTCATCCATCCCGGGATGTTCGGGGACGTCTACATAATGTGATAATTTATACTTATTTTTTGACCTTTTTTTTCTTGGGTGAATATTTTTTGACCTTTTAACCAAAAGTAAAAGTTTCCAAACGTAGCCTATGACTTTTGTGAAGAATTACTTTTGAAAAATTTCTCTACAGTTTGAAGCATTGAAAAATAATTATAAATAAATGATAAATTTTATAAATATTAATAATTTAAAATTAAATTTTTTTTTTTCATAAATCTATAATAAATTTTAGAAAGTATCACTTATTCTTAATTTCTCCAAATAATTTTATATATAAAAGTATGTTAAATTACTTTAAAAAGATAAAGGGTTAACACAAAAAGCTAATTTATTATTTTTATTTTTTTACATTTTTTTTTTTTATAAAAAATTAAAAGCCACAAACAAATCAATTTCTAAACAAAACCTTAATAGATATTAGAAAATCCGTCAAAATAGTCATTGAAAGATTTACTAAGAAATGATTGTCAAAACTATTTGTCGACGCTGATAGTGGTCACAAATGGTGTATGTGTCGACGATTAACACTAATATATGAGAGAGTAGAGATTAACACTAATATATGAGAGAGTAGAGAGACAAAGTTAAGGGAGAAATTATAGATCAATATATATATATATATATATTTTTGTGCTTAAACGATAACAATACACTCATAAAAGTAATAATAAAAATCTTGAATACATTATATTGCTTTTGACCAATATATTTTGATAATCATATTATTAAAATCAAAACAGAATATCACTTAACTAAGGGCTGATTTGGCATCTTATAAAAAAATTTAAAAGTCAAAAAGTTACAAAAAAAGAAAAAAATAAAAATAAAAATAAAAAGTTTTCATTATTCACACCAAAAATATATATATATATATATATATTTTATACAAATTGTGAGACAACTCACTCGTCTTTGCCTAACTTTGGTAAGGATAAATTACACCGGCGGAGGCAAGCTTAAGGACTGTGCTATTCGGCCCGTGGGGTCATCACGGGTCCTGTTTTAATAATCTGAACCGTTCAATGTGTAGAACTCGTTGAATACTATATGCCAATTAAAAAACACGTTGGTCAGATATCACTAATTATATGATCAAATCAATTTTTTATAAAAAAATGGATAGTGTTGTAGTTAACGGTTGAAAAAAACTAATCTGATCAGATAGCTATTGATATCCGATCAACGTGATTTTTTAGAAGCATATAATATTCGACGAGTTCTATACATTAAACGGTTCCAATTAGCAAAACAGGACCCATGGTGGGCCACCATAGGCCAAACAGCACCATCCAATTTATGCCCGAAAAGGAGAGAATCATCTCCTATCCTACACTCTGCCACGTTGCCCTTTACGCTTCCGATCGTACGGTCTATTCTATTACTAACTTCTCTTGTACACTTATTTATATAAATTTTTTAATACACATTTTTTTATAAAAAGTCAAAAAGTTAATTCAAACATCCATATTTTTTTCTCAAATTTTTAATCTAAAAAGATAAAAAAATATACTTATGTAGGACACTCCAAATAATCCCTAAGCTTACACACTCAAAGAAGTAAATTCATTATGATTTTTTTCATTTATTATCCGCACTTTGTCCCAGTGACTACCTTTCAAAGGTCGGTCTCTCATATGAAAAAGGTATTTTATTTAATAAGTGTATATGTGTTAAGATGAGAGGATATATCTTTCCACTTAGCATATAATTAAAATGAGTTCTAAAATGTCATTTTTTATTGGTTAAATACGTTTAGGGTTTGATCACATCAAATCTCGATTTCCCTTTTTATTAAAAGTTAATTAATAAATGAAAGAATAACGCTGCCTTATTTTGGCAATGTGGCGTACCAGTTACCTAAATTACTTTCTAATCACCTATAAGCCTTGTTCGCTAAAGATTATTTGAATTTAAAAGTTGATAATTAAGAAATAAAAACTAAAAATACCTCTCTTCTAATTTTTAGATAATCACTTCTTTTTTTTCCAACTTATTTAATTTAGGATTCTTTTTGGAAGATGATTAAAAGCTAATTAACTTTTAATTTATTTTGGGTTATATCACCTCTATATTTTTTTACACGTTTAAAGAAAAAAAAAATCAAAAAAAATTAAAAAATCAAATTTTAACTAACTTTTCAAAACAATTTAGCTTTTCTTTGGGAAGTAAGCTAAAAATTAATTGATTGACTTTTTGTGACTTTTTGGATCACGTCATCTTTTAACTTTTTAAATAAATAAGTTAACTTTAATCTATTTCCCAAATAGGCCTTAGTTTGGCAATTCAAAAATAATCTATCTTTTTATCTTTTTTTTATCATATCACCTCTCTACTTTTCTGCACATCTTTTTATAAAAAGACAAAAAATGTACTTATTTAGGTCATCCCAAACAACCCCTGATACATACTTCAAAATTAAAATAGATTATACTCACCATTTTAAGACCATCTCCAACATTTACTCACATATTTCATCAAATTTAAATTTGATAAAAAATGTCTATTTTTCTATTCTAAATGTGTTAGACCATTTCCAATCGTTCACCAAAACTGATATCAGATTTAAATTCTGATGAAAAGCGTACTGTTCACACCTCCAACCGTTCACCAAAACTGATATCAGATTGACAATTCATCAAATATTTCATCAGATTGAGGACGAAGAAATGAATTCATCAAAACACTGTTGCGGACCGTTAGAGGGGGATCCGATCGACCAACCGGTTACCCCGCCGGTTGACCAATCGGTCAACCAGTAAAAGATTCAAACAGTTCAGCAAAAAAAGTTCAAACCGTTAAAAAATAATAATAATAATAATAATTTGCCTAACCGGTCAACCAGCCGGTCGACCACCCGGTCATCCCGAAAAAAGTTCAGAAAATTCAAAAAAAAAGTTCAAAAAATTTAAAAAAAAATAAAATTTGGCAAACCGATCAAATAAAAAAGTGATTGTTTGGTTTGTTTTTCAGTAAAAATTTTGGAAAAAATTATTTACAAACAAATTTTCAAGAGTAACCAAATCAAACAATTTTTTTTAAAAAAAAAATCTCAAAATTTTGTTTGGTTACCTACTTTCTAAAATCACTCTTTTCCTCATATACATCAAATCAATCACTTTTTTTAAAATTCTCTCTCCCAAAATAATTTTCCAAAATCATTTCTGAAAAGGTAAACCAAATAAGTTTTCGTATCTTTTGGAAACTTGATTTTTTGGTTTTTTTTTAAAATTTTTTTCACTAAAAGACAATTGGTTACAAAATCAAAAAAAATAAATCCAAACAAAATATCACATCAAATCTCATAATTATTTTATTTTTTCTCTCACAAATATCACATCTAACCACAAAAAAATCTAACTATCTTTCCAAATATACAAAAAAAAAATTCTAATAATATCTTACAATTAAAAAAATTACAAAAAAAATTCACTCCCCAAACACCCACATGGTACGAGATCAAATTTTTACCCAAACCCAAATCCAAACCCGTGCCCGTGCCCAAACCCGTGCCCGTTCCCGTACCCGCCCATCCCGGTCCGGTGCCATCCTCCTCTCTCTCTCACTCTCGCTATCTCTCTCTTCCAATTCTAACCGAGTTAGGGCATTCGCAACAGAGTGGCAAGTTGGCAACTGTTACTTGCTTCCAAGTTTTGATATCTCAGGTTGATTTTGATTTTGATTTTGATTTTGATTTTGATTTTGATTTTGATTTTGAGCTAATGCTATATACTCTTCCTGAACACGCACATTCACACACAAATTTACATACCATTGTAAGCGATCATACATAGTATTGAAATTTGGATTATAAATTTTGGATATTGATACGAATAGGACCTGAGAAAGCAAGCAAGGCAAATATGCCTCGGAGTATATCGAGGTCACCGTCGTACAGACGGAGATACTCTCCGTCACCGGTGAGTTACAGGCACAGCCGCCGTACTGGAAGGGACCGAAGCCGCTCACCATATTCTAATTCTCACAACAACAGGTCTTCTCATTCATAATTCTCTACTTTCTCAAACATTTCATACTCAACATTTATATACATTGTCTTTGTAAATTGGACCTTATTTCATCATCCCTTTTTTATGTTTTAATTTTGGGTCTTTCTATAACACACACACACTCAAAAGAGCTGTATTTATGATATTTTGTGGCTTTTGATAGCACGTTGCGGCATAATCAAATCATTTTGAGTTAACAGTATATAAAAAAGAGAGACAATAATGGGTAATAAACAATTCAACAAACACAATAGGTCGTAACTAAGTCATTACCAACACTACAATGGGCCATAAACCAATACCGCAATAGCTCATAACTGTGTGTATTATAGAATTTCCCTTTACTTTTTTGTGTGTGTTAATATCTTGTTTAATTTAATCCAGAAATCAATTACAATGATTTTACTAATTCAAGTCAGAATTTTATGTGTAATGGAAATTTTAGCTCATCTTTTACAGATGCATCATTTTTCCTTTGGATGTGTATATCTGGAAATGCATCAACATTGATTGGTGAATTATAGGAAATGTGATTTTTTTGCCCTAGTCGGTTGCCTTTGAGGAAATTGATATGTGAAATAGATGGGCCTCTATCGGATGATGGTGTGCACCCTTGTGATTGGTTGCTCTGAAACATAGCATTCTTATTTGCAGTGTTGGAGGTGGTGGATTTAGGAGTTAGATCATCGAATTCAATTTAATTTTTAATGGATGTTTTGCTTGTGGATTTTGGTTTTATAGAATGGAAATGATTTTATTTTATTTTTTAAAAACTTGTTGCTTTGATATATCAAATGAAGGGGTGATATTTAGAAATAATGCTCATGGGATTTTGCATTTTATGCCCAAATCCAAGTCCGCAATCAGCACCACATGTCCAAGGTTAGTAGGGACAATGTGGAGACTGAATTTTTATTTAGCTAGAGTCAGTTAGTAAAAAATTAGTGAGATCAACTTATGATTCTGTAAAAACCATAATAAATCCAATCCTAAGGGGGTTGGCCTGGCGGTAAGGCCTCAAGTCTTAGGGATGTGCTCTCTCCAAGTTTCATGTATCGAAATCTCTAAGGTGCTAACAATTTCTTGGGGTCATCGGACTAGGGAAAAATCCTCGAATTAACCGTGGTGCACTTGCGGAAAACTTCTTACCGAGGGCTTGTGCACCCGTGGGGATTAGTCGAGTTTTGATTCAGACACCCCAGTGCCAATTAAAAAAAAAAACCACAATAAATCCGTTTTATTTTGTCACCAGAAGCACTCATAATAAGAAATATAAAAGCCATGATGAAAATTAAAACCCTAAACTAAAATACATTAATCCAATAGAAATTAAAAACTGAATAATTAATTTTAAAAAACATTTCCATCCAACAAGTAAAAATTCGAATGAATAAAAGTTTCTCTATTTTACTTACCTTTATGATTATGTTAGTCGAAGAAAGTGACTATAACAAGGATTAACACTATTAGACATTGGGTTCGGATTCAGATGCAAATATGCGTGCCGATGGTGGCTTGTCCCTGTTACTCGAGATGAGATTAGATAGATTTTTAGATCTCACCTTATCTATGTAAGAGATAAAGGTAGTTACCACTATCACATTATATTAGGATAGTGGGAGGTGATATACGGTGGACATATAGCTGAATACTATGTTGTCTTCAACTCTCTCTCCATTTACATCTTAAAAAATAGGGGTTCTCTTTGTTCTTCCTATCTGCCATTATTGAACTAAGAAAAACCTTGCACTGTGGAACGTGGGTTTTGCCCATTTAATTTGTACCGCAACCTTTTAATTTGCACAATATTTTTGATGGGTAAGTTATAGGAACCTCTTCCCCCTCCGAAAAAGAAAAAGAAAAGAAAAAAGGATTCCATTAAATATGCTCTTGTTTTCTGTTTCAAATTTCATTGGGTTCTATTAACTTGATTTCCTTATATTTTGCTTTGCCCTTGAGTATGGAACCTAGATTTTCAATAGTTTATTTATTGGATACTTTAGGTTGCTCATCTTTTTTAATGTGCATTCTGTGAAGACATTGAAGCAAAGTGAACTTTTTTCTCCGTGAAAATAAATGATTTGTCTTCATAATAATGTTCACTGCTTAAATCAACTTTTTCTAGAACATGGATTCATTTTTTGTCCAATTTACTTGCATTTTAACTTGTGGAGCTGTATATAGTATTGATAATTTCATTATATGCTTCATGACATTATGATTTGTTTGTGAGTTTCTGTTAGTTGGAGTGAGACGCTTAGAGTTAATGTGAATTAGCTTGATGATAATTATTCCTTGGCCATACATCGTCTTCTTCTTCTTCCCTTTTTTTTTTTTCCTATTTAATGGTTGTGTTGCTTCACATTCTAGTTTTTCCGATCAATTCATCAAAGGTTTCTATGATGTAATTCTCTAATTTCATCTGTATGAGGTGGGATTGCATTTGCACTCAAGATAGAGGAGGCATAAAGCATCAGTTGCCTCAAACTATCTACAATAATATTGGGATTGAACTAGTGAATCATGATGTTTATTTGCATAAGGAAATTGAGTTTAGAATCTTAATAAATGGAAACAAATAGTTGGTTCCCATACACACCTTAATTATCTTGGGGAAATAACTGAAGAATTGAACAAATCAACTAAAATGGTTAAAAAGAGGGTAACCCAGTGCATGAGGCTTTGTTTAAGTTGGGATATGGGGAGGGCAAGATGTACAAAACTAAAATGTTAGTTCAATTTTATTTTAATGTTGAGGTAACAATTTATGTTATCTTGGCAAACAAATATATTCGGTAGTGGGATTTTTTTTTTCCGAGTGGACATGGCATTCAAGATTTAGTTAATATTCTATAATTGTTGTTACTTCACTACATAGGCGAAGAAGCCGTTCTGGTACCCCACGTCGCCGTAGAAGTCGTTCACCTGCTTTGAGGCGCCGTAGAAGTCGATCTCCAACACCTAGACGACAGAAAAGACAAAGAAGTAGGAGTAACTTGGTGTCTCCTCCACCCAAGTCCCGCAGTCCAAGTATTGTATCAACTGAGCGAAAAAATGCAATTGAAAAATTGAGAAAGGAAGAAGAAGAAAAGAAAAGGTACATCCACTTTTTCTCGTGCTTATCATGACATGTGCTGTAGGATTTTTTATTTGCATTCTCTATCATGTTTTGGCAAGAAGTGACATATGTTATGTTGTATTTGCAATTATGATTTTCTTAACATGGATAGATTTTTGGCATTGAGTATACAATTCTATCTTCATATGGTTGATATATATTCCAAAGCATGAGACGTATTTAATATGAAAGATATCCAATTTTTGTAGTAACTGTTGTACTAGTTACAATTGGCCTGACATAGATTAATGTTACTGATTACATGTATTTTTCATACTTCCTGCAACTAAGCTTCATTCATAGAGTGTCATAGTTGTTAGGGTGTCTTACATATATTTTCATTGATTTCTAGCTAGGACAAGGGTCTAGGTCTAGCTTGCTGCCAAGTGCATCTTAGAGGTGCTTGGGGTTGTCTAGAGTGTCATAGAATGACATCAGGTCGTGGGAGGCTTATTCGTAGTGGCCTTGTTTTGGCTTGAGATAAGAATAATATCTGTTGCAATTTGCATTGCATCTTTTAGCAAATGCCCCATTCAATATTTTGTGTTCATGTGCGCGTGCATGTGTTTGTTCTATATATACATGATGCTTTTCAGTTATGTTTTGTATTTGCATTCTTCCAAAATTCAGAGACTGGTGAGTTTCTTTGTTGCCTATCTCATACACAGAAAATAGGCTATAATATTTGAATGTTATTAAAGAGCCATTGCAGCCTTGCAGGCAAAGATGTTGAATTGATGGTTTAAAATAATGTGGCTGTCAGTTGATGATAGGAATGATAATTAGATAACTTGAGCTTGAGTTGATTTCTTTCTTGGACTGCTTCTTTTTATAAATATGTGCTGCTGTTGAAAGATGAACATGCTTTCTCATTCCTTTCTTTCCTGTTTTGTACCCAAGAATCGAAATTATTATGCCTCTCACCAGGCAATGTGATTAGATTCTAGATTTACTTTTGCATCAGATTCGTGATTAGTTCTGAACATGCGACAGGGTACTTGACATTCTTCTTTTTCTGGCCTTTATGTGTGAAGGATGCTACTGCTATAGTTCATCTTGTTATATTTGATGATCAATTGGTGCATCGTTTATCTACTGTTCCCAGTTTTGAACTTCATATGTTATGGATCAGAAACAAGTTATAGAGGTATGCATTAACGGCATCAGCTTTTATTTAGCACGGTGATGGATGGGATGGTAATGAATAATGAAATTTTCTGTCACTTTTGGCTTGTTGGTACTGCTGTACTACTGTAATGGCCATTCCTGTAGTTAACTGTTTACATCTTCTATTAGGCTGCAACTAGAAGCGGAGATGAAACTATTAGAAGAGGAGACTACAAGGAGACTGGAAGAGGCAATTCGAAAAAAAGTTGAGGAAAAGTTGAATTCTGAGGAAGCTAAACTGGAAATAGAGAAGCGAATTGAAGCTGGTCGGAAGAAACTGTTTGATGATGTTGAAGCTCAACTTGAAAAGGAGAAGGAAGCTGCTCTTATTGAGGCAAGGCAGAAAGAGGTATGTGTCTTTGAGACCAGGTTCTAGTTTTTGTTCTCCTTTAGATGAATATAATTTTTGAGTAAAAATTTGAATGTTTTCTTGAAACCCCTTTCCCCTTTTGTTTGTCATTGTTGCTTGCATTGTGGTCATTTTTGTGATATCATAAAATCATATCCCACAGGAACAAGCTCGAAAAGAGAGAGAAGAGCTGGATAAAATGCTTGTGGAGAATCAAAGGAGGGTAGAAGAGTCTCAGAGAAGAGAAGCTCTGGAGCAACAGCGGAAAGAGGAGGAAAGATACCGGGAGCTGGAGATGATTCAGAGACAAAAAGAAGAGGCTGCTCGAAGAAAGAAAACTTGAAAAGGACGTTGAAGTGCAGATCAAATGAACAAAGAAGACTTCTTGTATGTCTGACTTCTCTTTGAAAAGTAGAGAATTTGGGCTATTGTTTTCCCAATGAAAACTTAGTACTTTACCAGAACTGGTTTTGCAGTAGAGGAACATTGTTTTTGATAACTGGATGTAGTGTAATATTGGAAAACTATGAGAAAGACTAATATAGTACATTTTCGAGTCTTACGATCTCTGAGTGAAGTTGTCAATATAGAGATGGTCTTTGATTCTCAGTTATTTAGTATGGACTAGGTGCTGCAATCTGCATTTGTACTCTGCACATTTGGCCCTTTGGTTGCAAATGGTAGAAAATTTGTGGGTTTTATTTACTGTTCTCAATCTACTATTTTTGTTTTATTGCAGTATCAATCGAAAATGAGTATATTTACATTATATCATTTTATTACAACTAAAGTTATCGGCTACATAAATTATGGTGACCAGATGTGGAAGCGAGCTTTTTTGAAGCTTGCCTTTGAACTTGTTGGAGCTGATTCGTCTCTTACTTACCGGAGGTTATAGAGTTTGTCAAATCTTCATATGCAGCCATACTACAGTCATTTACATAATTTTTGGTGTGTTTTATTTATTTATTATTGTTATAACTTTCATGTAACATTTTGTAATTGTATCTCTATAGTCTTCTGTAGATAGATGTGCAACTAAGTAAATATTCAGTGATTGCATATTAGTGACAGAAATACATAAGATGCATAGTGATAATCACCAAATCATCATGGGTTCAACTCTAGGGGAGTTGAATTAAGGGAGCAAGCATTTGGTGCTCTGCAAAATGTCAGGAGACTAACTCTCATATGTGCCAATTTAACAACTAACAACGGACTTTTTTTAATAAAAAAATAAAAAATAAAAAATGCCTGTTTTACGACTATCTATCGGCAGAGATGAAGCTAGATGTTGTGTATCCTGATATCATCACAACTACTTGAGGAATGTTCGGAGAATCGTTTTTAGCTTTCACATTCAATCCATGTTTGGATGGTAGGACTGGAGAGGCTGAATAATAATCTCAATATAAGTTTCTTTTTACTCTGTTATTTTAGTGCGTTTGAATGTGATTTTTAATTCGGTTTCCATTGTGAAATGAAATTACCACATTAAGAAAAAATATTATTCTCGCATCTTTTAATATGAATCTCATATTCCTTAAAAAATATGATTTATTTAATAAAACAAGTAAATGTGATTTATTAGCTTGAGATGTTAATATTGTACCGCGACCTATGGTCAACCTGACAATATTTGAAGGATGAACTTCTGTGTTATGCAATACTCTCATGTAATCCAATCTCCTTCTTCTTCTTCTTTCTTTCTTTTTTTTTATTTTTTTATTTTTTTTTAGTTTAAAGATTTAATTCATACACGATATTATAATGAAACTCAATAAATTATAATCATAGTAATAAAAATTAAATATAAACTTCACAATAAACTCTCCAAGTCGAAGAGAGTGCTCCAATTAATATACAAAAAGTAAGACTCACACGCAGGTGGAGATATTTGAACTACTGACCTCCTAGTGAGGTGTAAGAGTTTTGACCAATCGAATTAATCAATTGGATTCACTTAATCTAATCTAATCTAATCAAACAAAAGTTGCCTTGGAATTTTAATGTTTTGGAGAAATGTTAATGTGGTCCTCTTGAAAGATTTTAATTAAGCCAACATTTTATTCAAAGTGCAATAAGCGGAGTTTAACAAAAAGATAATGGTAATTGCAATTGTTTTTGTTTCCAAGTTTATTAAAGCAATTTAAGGGAATTTTTTTTTCCATCAATTGTAAGGCTCCATGAAATTACAAATTACGGAATGTTTTTGAAAGTTGGTAAAAAGTTAATTTTTTGATTTTTTTAGTCTATTTTGTCTTTTATGAGTAAAAAATATGAGAAGTGATATGACCCAAAATAAGTAAAAAGTTAAAAGTTAACTTTTTATTTTCTTCCCAAAACACCCCATACAAGTTAATTTTCTTTCTAATGTGTGAGAGCAATTTAAGAGAAAAGATCTTGTGGACTTGTTTGGAAAGTTAATTATTTTAATTGATTTTTTAATTTTTTTAACTATTTTAACTTGATTAAAAATGTTATTTTTGGGAACTTGGTTGATTTTTTTTTTAGTAATGTTAGAGATCTCAAAAATTATACCAAAGTTTCTATCAAATGTTTCACATGGGTGTGAGATCCACACAATGTGAGTCTCATGTGGGTCCCACCCTCATATAAGATATGTGGTAAAATTTTTGATAGAATTTTTGAAATCTCTAATATTTTTTTTAAAATTTTTATAATTAATTTGATGATTGTAAAAAAATAAATAAAATAATTATAAATTATATGTGATATTTTAACTTATTAACTATTTTAACATATTTTTCACCAAACTCTCTCCCGAACCGAAGCTCCCATATATCAATAAGACGTCTCATTATTGTGATTGTAACACATACTGACAAGTATTATTTTTTTAGGAAATCTTATGTGCATGTTTTAATAGGTAAATTTATTATTTAATAGGTTATGTGATAATTAATGATATTTTTCATCAAATATCATTATTAATTGTTATTTTTCAATGCTAGTTTGAAAATTTTGTCACAAAATTGTTACTAATTATAAATTTTAACGACAGTTTAAAAAAATCATTATAAAAAAAAATCTCTAATTTTCAAGTTTCAGGAATAATTTGAAAAATTAGTCAAAAAAATATTACTAATTGTAAATTTTAATAACAATTTATAAAAATTATAATAAAAAATATCATTAATTATTAATTTTTAATAATATATATAAAAAATTATCATAAAAATTTATTTTTAACGATAATTTATTACAACACAACAATTGACCCAAAAAAAAAAAATACAGGAATGGGACTGCAAAGTCAAATATATGCTGCCCATTGATTTCTTGCCACGTCAACCTTAAGAATAATTACATGTCGATGGGGAAAATTATTCTTTGCTCCTGGGGCAATATGATGTCATTGGTTGAATCAATATCATGTAGTGCTTCTGGCTATCATTGGCTGAATCAATGGGCCTATCACCTTTTTGTCTCCTTTTAAGAAACAATTTGGCACTTGTCTTTAGATAAATGGTGTGGACTAACACTCCTAGACCATGATTCGTTTGGCAAAGAGGTTTGGAATTATTTTAATTACAAAAGACAAAATAAATTATTTTAATTATAATAAATAAAATATTACATCTAATTTATAATTATTATGTTTTTTTTTCACAAAAAAAATTAAAAAAGTAAAAAAGCAAAAAAGCAAAAAAATCCTTCCCAAACCAAACTTTTTAGCTTAGGCTAAAATAGCTAAAAAAAGTTAAAAATTCAAAAAACCAACCCACTTCCCAAACAGATGCGATGTTTGAGAACTTGTTATTTTAGTAAGTTATTTTAATTTTTGACTATTTTAATAGGTTAAATTTTTTGTGTTTGAAAAGATGGTTGAATTTTTTTGTAGTTAGATGTGATATTTGTGAGAGAAAAAGTGAAATGATTATGAGTTTAATGTGGTATTTTGTCTTATTAACTATTTTAATTTATTTTGTCTTTTTTGTGAATTTTAGCCTAAAAAACAAAAAAAAATAGTCTTTGCCAAACAAGGCCAATTTCTCATTGACTAGGCTGTAGTTAGACTCAGGGGTTAAATGATCGAGTAGCAGATTATCTAAGGTTGAATTAAAAATTTAACAAATTTCAAAATATGTTTTAACTTGGCTTATTTATATAGCGAGTCAATCTCAAACGAGTTTTTAACAATTCAAACGCAAAGTAACTTGATTTTTTTTTTTATAATATATATAAATTTATGGGTAAATTGTACTGACACCTCCTAAGATTTGATCCAATTATATTCCATCTCTCTGACGTTCTAAAAATTACATTCTTACCTATGTGGTTAATAGTTTCATTTCACAAACCCCCTACTTATATAAAATGCAACAATTCTTAGTAGAAAAATAAATGAAATTACATTGAAAAAAAAAAGTAAGGCAAAGGAAAGGGGAAAAAAAAACAGAGGAAGTTAAGCAAAGTAAGAAGAGAGAGAGTGCATGAATTTAATATCTTCGTTCCGTCTAAATAATTACAAGGGAAAATTATGCAAATAGTCTCTGTAGATTACAAGTTGTGTCATTTTAGTTCCTCTAATTTCAATTTGCTTGATTTTGACCTTGAATTTTGAACTCTGTATCATTTTGGTCCAATTGAAAACGGAAGTTAAGAAATTGGACGGAAAATTCGCACATGAATGATATGTGATTGGTTTCCAAGGGCAAAATAGGCATTTTGCTTTCCCTTTTAGCTTATTTCATGCGCGTGATTGAACAGAGGCACCGATCACCGTCGTTTGCCGTTCCACTGCCTTTCTTTACCGCCGTCACAACTAAACAACAATCCTAACATCAACAGATCATTATAATTATCAAAAATTACAAAACAAAATCCAATTTTCAACCCTAAATTAAAAATCACAACACAAAGATATCTTTGAGTCCTCTCTATCAACAGTCTTCAAATCGGGTCACGAATCTTAGCAACCCATTTCTCCTATTTCCTCCGTCGAACCCCCTTGTAAGGACTCTTCGAATTCAACTTCTTCTTCGAATATTGAATCAAAACCCTCTTATTTATTTATTATTTTTTTTGTGAGGGTTTTTCTAGGTTGTTGTTTCTTCAGAAGGAACGACATCCTCGAGATCAATTTGATGAATGATTCGATTCTTATCTACTCTCATACCATGTTCTTTGTCTGAAGAACAATTAGTTGCATCTGGGTCGTAGCAAATTACTCGAAGCTTTTTCTAGCAATTCTTATCTACCCCCCCATCTCTCTCTCTCTCTCTCTCTCTCTCTCTCTCTCTCTCTCTCTCTTTCTTGTGTACAGATATATATACATATATTGTTGAGTTAAATGGGAGTGAGTTAACTCACTTTGAGTTAGGTTGATTAATCATTGAGTTAATTGAGAGTGAGAGCCAATTGACTTTTTTGCCCTTCAAAACTTTGCACATGTTGTCTATGTAGGCCTTTTTCGTCTAATTTCTTAGCTTCCGTTTTCAATTGGACCAAAATGATACAAAATTCAAAATTTAAGGTCAAAATTGAGCAAATTGAAATTAGATGGACCAAAATAACACAACGTGTAAACTACAGGGACCATTTGCATAATTTGCCCTAATTACAATGACAGGAGGGTTAGTGTAATTTCCCAAACGTCAAGGGGTGATATGTATTAAACCCAAACCTCAAGAGGTGTAAGTGTAATTTATCATAAATTTATCGAGTCGGGTAGTATATTGTTTAAGATTGACTTGAAAACTTAACGAGGTCTAAATTGTATTTATGTTTGGCTTGTTTACATACCCAGTTGATCTTGAGCGAGTTTTTAACAAGTCAAACACGAGTTCAACTCAAGTAACTTGGTTCTTTTAAGTGATCATGAGAGACACTTAAATGTCGTTGAGGAAAAATATGAAATTCAAGTAAATGGAATCACGTCAATTAGTTGTAGTAATCAAGCTTTATGTTTTTGGTTTTTGGTTTTTGGTTTTTGAAAGCGGTAGTAATCAAACTCTATTAACCTACTATCATTTATATATGGCTGGAAAAAAAAAATCTCATATAAACAAGAAATTGTTGTACTAGAGCAATACTTCATTCTATTTACTAATGTACATATTTACATTTGTTAGATTTTTATTCTTAGCAATCCTGTTTGACAAAACTCCTTTCAGTTGTAATTATATTCGATATTTTTATTTCAGTGAGGCTTGAGTTTTAGATGCGAATCTAACTCGGATTGAGCCTTACAGAGAAGTTTCAGAAGATAATTCTTTCATGTTTGCCACTTCGCTGACTATGTCGGGGATCGAGTGATCGTCACCATGGGATCCAGGCAACGCCCATGGCGGTTTGGGCAAGGCCAGGCAGGGTCGAAGGGTAGAGCCTCCGAAGCAAAATGCAAAAATGCATTCGAAGTTGCTTGTCCACTCGAGCGGAGAACGTTTGGTTCCAGAAGTTTGGCTTATCTGCAAAAGTACTAGAAGTTGGGATTTTACGCTTGAGCGAACTTTCCTGCACTCGAGCGAGATCCACTCGAGCAGCCATTCTTGTGCTCAAGTGGAGATCGTGGATCTGTTTTCTATAAATATGCAGTTCAATCAGATTTTAGAGTTACGGCTTCCAGATCTTCTTCTTAGATATTAGGGTTTATATCTGGAGCTTCTTTGCTAGTTTTTTTGATGTTTGTTTGAGTTTAAATTTGGTTTGAAAAGTATACATCAAAGGATTGTTTGTTTCGTTCAATACAAAATAGAGTATTATTCTTCAATGGATTTCGTGGAATTCAGGCCTGAAGTTTTGGTGGATTCCAGAGCGGCTTATCGTCGTGATTCGACATCGGCGTTGTGGATTCAATATTGGGTAAGACAATTCCGAAGTGAAAACAAGGCTGGAAGAGGCATATAGGGGTCGGTTCGATTCGGGCGTGGATTCGCTAGTTAATTGAGAGTACACTTGTGTAATTCCTTTATATCTTTTTAGTGGATTGTTTTGTGGCTTTTACCCGTGGTTTTTTAATCACAATTAGAGGCGTTCCAATTGTGATTTGTCTAGGTTAAATCGTTGTGTTGATTTGTCTTTGATTGTTTAATTGGGATTGCTATTTACTCGTTCAAATTAATACATAATCACAAATCAATATCTAGAAAATTTCTAGATTTTCCAACATTATCTCTTAAAATTCTAATACAGAAGTGTGGGTCCTAGAGCTTAAACCAATAGCTGTTACTTAGAGCATCATCACTTGGATTTATCAATATCAAATCATTGGAACATTTTATATATATTAATAATTAAATTTGTAAAATTTTTCATGAATTTATATTTTTTTTCTTCTACAATCACTGATATAAAATAAAATAACTCAAAAAAGTTATCCTATCGAGTATCACTATAGTATTGGTGATATGATCACCCATTACATAATAAACAAAATCAAGTAAAAAATGCAATCTTAATTCACATTTTCAATTTCTATTTACACTCACCACATTAATTATAACTATAACTATTGTATTAGTACACATGTGGGTGTAAATTGAAATTTAAGTGTATTTAAAAACTCCCCTAACTTTAGTCTTTGTCCCAACTTTAGTCTTTGTCTTTAATTTTTAGGTGGGTGGATATTTGTATATGGCATGAATTACACGACTTTTGAAGTTTGGGAACTTATAATTATTTTCATAATTATGATATAATTACATTAATTCTTTAAATTTTAGATGTATCACAAATTGGCCCGTTTGTAAATAGTAATTCTACTAACTTAGGTATAACTCGTCCAAATTTACCAAGAATTAGATTATATGATAGAAATTAAATTAGTACGACTTCACATATAAAATAAATTTGATCTAAAAATTAATTTTTTAAAAATAAAATTTTAAATAAAAAATCTGAATTTATGGTGCCATTGTTTTGTGAAAAACTGTTAATTGACATTTCTTGTTCACACACCAATCTTGTGCCATTTATCATTACTTTACAAGGGTGGGGATCACATTATCATTCCATTATTGTTAGAGCATCTCCAACGGTGACTCAGATTTTTCATCAAATCTGAGTCAAAAATGATCCATTTCACCAAATTTCATACTACTCACTCCAACGGTGCATCAAATCCGCCCGTGGGTCAATCGTTGGTTGACCGGTGGGTCGAAAAAATTCTGGATCCTCTGTTATCTGAATGGTCATATATATATAATATATATATATAACTGGGAAGTTTAAGATTCGAATTATTGAATTGTTTTTTTTCTTCATTGCTATCTGTTCATTTTCTGAGCTACCAAACAAGTGTTGTTGTAATTCCATGTAAGATTGAATATTTTCTGATTTACGTGTACTGTTGTACTTCACATGATCAATTGACAATTGTTTCTTTAAACAATTGTTTCTTAGCTTTCATAGATTAAACAATTGTTTCTTTAAAGAAATTCACCAAGGAAAGGAGAGATAAAGAAGTGAACTTTGTTGCAGCTTTCATTCTCATTTTAGGTTTCATTCTCATTTCAGAGCATTTGGGTCGACCGGTTGGTTGACCGGCCGGTCAATCGAGTAGGCAAAAAATTTTATTTATTTTTATTTTTTTTTACCTGTTTGAACCTTTTTTGACCAGTTTGAACCTACCTAATTTAAAGAAAATCGAAGGTTGGTCAACCGCCGCAATCTATCGGTTGACCGGTACCTCTTTTTTCAACGGTCCAAGAATGTGATTTCACCAAATCTGTGTCTCGTTCTCAGTTTGATGATTTTTTTGCTGAAATCTCATTTTGATATCAATCTGGTGCAACGGTTGGAGCATGAAAAATGGGTTTTTTCATCAAAATTTAAATCTGGTGCTGGGTTTGATTCACCGTTGGAGATGGTCTTAGGGATTGCAATAAACATTTTATCTATTTGTTTCTTATTTGGAGAAAATTTTGAGACTCTTTTAAATGTATGTTTTGTATTTATAGAGTGATCATTTAGTATTGATAATGATTGAAAATTTTATTAAAATGATAAATGATTAAGGCATCTTAACCTTTGTTTGTGAGTTTTAATTTATTTATAATAATTTATATTAAAATATATTATAAAAAGAATAAATAATTAAATTTTATTTTTTAAGCATATTCTTATAATAATAAATTTATTACTAAAATTTAAACCAAGACTTATATGTAAATAAATTCAACTTATAGAATTGACCAGTGATTATTTATCCTTATTGTTTTGCATTGCATTTATAATTTCACACAAGGGGTGGGCTCACACTATCACCTCATTAGGAGGACGATCATAAATGCCGTGTAGGGATTGGACTAGGTTATTTACACGAAGATTCTTTAATTTTAAAAAAGTATTATTTTGATTTGTTAAATTAAATTATAAAAATATATAAATGAATTTTTTATATTATTAAAAATATAACTTCATCTTCTAAATTATAAAAGCATAAAAATGAACATTTTAAATTATTGACGTATTTTTGTTAAGCGTCTAATTTGTATACTTTTATAATTTTAAAGATTCATTTACTATATACTTTTATTTTATTTTAGTTTTGATTTAAACCAAAAGAGTACACGACATAAAGGAATTAAAACAACACAAAACAAAAGAGGGCTAAGCTCCAACTATGACCAAGTCATTATAAATTTTACGCTTAAACAAATTTTATAGTTTATAACTATGAATATAAGTTGATTTCTAACTTATAAATTAAGTATCTTCTATCCTACTCAAAAAATAAGTTGATTTCTGATTTCTAAAAAGCTATAAGCTAAACCAAACACATCAAAATAGCTTAAATTAAACTGAAAGTTGAAATAAGCAGCTTTTAAGCTGCACCAAATAGGCACTATGTCTGCAACCAGCAAACTTGCAATCTCATCTAGGAGATCTTCTAGAACTCCCAGATTTTTAGTATGATTTACACCCATATTTGCAAGACCAGCATCACGCATATTGCCCTCTCTGAGAATATGCTTAACAGAGGAGTTACACATTTGAGTAAGAGCTCGTTTGGCATAAAAAAATCAAAGGTTTTTTTTTTTTTTTGACTAAAATAGCTACAAAAGAAAAAATATATTTTTTAGCTCAATAAAATAAAACATTACATCTAATTCATAATCATTTTATTTTTTCTCTTACAAAAGTTAAAAAAGCCAAAAATTCTATCTCAAACGAGATTTTTTAACCCCAGGCTAAAATAGTAAAAAATTTAAAAAATCAACCCACATCCCAAATTTGATATCTTCTAGCAAGGCTTTTCGAGAGAAGTGACTAGGAGTGATATTTCTCAATAGTTTAAGAGGTGAAAGTGATATTTCTTAATAATTTAGAGTCTTCGTATAAATAACTCATTAGACTATACTTTCAATAAATTTGAATTTTACTAATAAATGTCTCTATGTTTTAAAAAAAATAAAATAAAAGATATTTTTCATTAATTTTGAATTTCTTACCATTTGCATTACATTTACCATTCATCACATAGGATGGGCTCACACGATCACCTTATTTTGAGGTTCGGTAGTAACTGCGATAGAAAACTTGAGTCCACAAGAGGACTTTTGATTTTCAAAAAAGCTAGATCTTAAAAATTTTATCAAATATCTCACATGATATGAGACTCATATGATACGTACATTGTGTGGGTCCCGTATCTATGCAAGACATTTGGTAGAAATTTTAGTAAAATTTTTGAGATCTCTAGCATAACTCATTGATTTTTGATATATATATATATATATTTTTAAAAAAATAATATATAAGTTTATTTTATAAATTCATTTAGTAGAAGTAGTGATGTATTAAAGAGATGATTAGTTGATAATTAAAAAATATATAGAAAAAAAAATTACCTTATATATTTTAATAATTTACCGCATCATTGAATTTGAAATGTATATCTAATTTTTGAGTTAAAATAACATTATCTCTTTTTGTTTTTGTTTTGGCAATAAAAATGGGTATTTAAATCCTTCCATTACATGGGAAAAATTTCATTATACCATCAAAGATTATGAAAGAGTCACACCAATATATATTTATTTCAAATTCAAAAATACCTACGCGAGATTTTAAAATTTAAAATCTATAATATTTTATAATGTACAAGTCAGCTATTGGCAGCAATGATGGCAAAATTTCCTGACCTAATTGTATTAGTTCCCATCCCATTTTAATATAAATGGCTTGAGAGAACATTGATTGGGTATGATAAAATATAGTGGTAAGTAAGTTAAAATTATCAAGTTTATACTAAAGTATGAAATCATATTATTAAAATAATTGAATTTGAAAGTAAGAATTTTCTTACAAAACTCTAAAAATCCGATCTATTACCATCCCTAATTGGCGAGCTGACTTTTATATTTAATATTACAATTCCGATTCGTAGCTCGAATCTTGTGGCTCGAGAGTGGCCCGAATGTTGTTTTCTATCCTCTGCGGGCGTTTTTCCCTTTGTCTCCTTGCTTTGTTTCTTCTTCTCTTCTTCTTCTTGATTTTGATTTGCTTATAAGACTCTTCTTCTGGAGCTTCTATATCCACACACCATATCCCCTCTTCCCACACACTTAATGAGAGAGTGTGTTGGGAAGTTGTGTGTGAAGGGTGTGTATAGAGAGAGAGTTGTGTGTGTAAATAGATGCTCCCCTCTTCTTCTTGATTTTGATTAGCATCTTTACTGTTTGGGACAGAGCAAGAAGGAGAAGAGAAGAAGAAACATCATCATCTTTTTCGGATAGAAAACAACATCATCATCATCTACACTATTTATCTTTTCTTCTTCTCTTCTTCTTCTAACAAATCAAAATCAACAAAACAAAATAAATCAACAAAATAAATCAACAAAACAAATCAAAACCAATTTGTTCTTCTACTGTTTAGAGCTAACAAAACAAATCAACAGATTTGTTTTCTATCGGAATCATTTATCAACAAACTGTTGATCAACAAAATAACCAATTGTAGAGCTAACAAATCAAAACCAAATTAAAAATCTGGGAAAGCTAACAAATCAAACCAAAACCAATTCAAACCCAAATCTGGAAAAGCTAACAAACCAAACCCAAAAATCTGGGAAAAGAAATCAAACCGAAATCAGTGAACAAATTTTTTTTTCATCTTCATCAACATCATCACCAGCATCATCATCATCAACAATTTTTTTTTTTATCATCAAACACAGGTTTTCAAAATCAAAATAATAATAAAAAAAAAACAGAGATCTTTATCATCTTCTTCTTCGGATCATCATCTTCAGATCAACATCATCATCTTCTTCTTCAGATCATCATCTTCAGATCAACATCATCATCTCTTCTCTCGCTTTCTCTCACTCTCTCTCTCCCTCCCTCTGCTATCTCAGATATAAAAAAACAAAAAAGATTGAAAAACGACATCGTATAAAAGTTGGGCCAAATTCGAGCCTCACATTTCGAGCTACCAATCTTTAATCTTAATATTAATGCTGAAATGCAAACTAAATATAGAATAAAACACAAATATTTCGCAGTATCCCATTTTGTGTTTAACTTATTGTAATGGTGTATTACAACTTAATTTTTGGTTAAAATAATTAATAAAGACAAAAAAATAAAATAAAATAAAATAATTAATAAGATAAAATGTCATATCTTCTATACAACCATCTATTCAATTATAAAAGGGTTTGGTTATGGTGTGCAACTTACACCTTACACCTTATTCTTTACACTTACACCTTATACTTACACCTTTTACACCTTTTGTGTAAGTAGGCACAGCACACCTTACACTTACACCTACACCTTACACTTACACTTACACCTTACACTTACACCTTTTGTGTAAGTGGCGCATGGTGTGCAACCCACTTACACCTTTTGAGCATGTTTGATTGAGTGGATTAGAGCATGAGATTAGGATTATTAATCCGTGGGCCCAATTATCCTATGTTTGTTTTAATATTTTGGTTTAGGATTATTAATCCAATGGATAATTAATCCAACAAATTTGTAGGATTATTAGTAATGGGGTAGGGGTGAGATTATTAATCCAATAAATATTAATCCTATTGGATAGTGAATACCACACTAATTTAATAAGATTATTAATACTTCACTATTAATCTTGTGAATCAAACATGACCTTTGTGGGTTGCACACCTAAGAAAACTCTATTATAAAAATATCCATAAATCATCTCAAATAAAATTTTATTTCATCTCACAAAATAATCATAAAAAAATTAATTAATTAAAATAGTCAAACTTATATATTTAATTCACCTATGTCAAATTGGCCCATTTAAAGAAGTAAGGGGATTAACCAAATCTCGCTCTCTCATTACAACACAACACATCACAGTATCCAATTACTTCTTGACACGTGAGCAGGCCCACTTTCCTTAAAACAGCGGTCACGTGAGGCTCAGCTCACCTTATTTATTGCACGGTTAGATATGATGAAATTTTTTTTTATTAAAATAATTATAAAAATTTTATAATTTTTAAATTACACTTAAAATAAAATAATACATGTTAATTAAAATAATTGAAGAATCATAAATTTTTCATAAGTCTTCTACAAAAAAAATTATAATAATCCCTAACTTTTTCCTATTTATTCACACAGAAAGCAAGAACTTCGCATGCTTGTCTCATTCTTCTTTCGCTCTGTAACAAACTGCGCTCTCTCCATCTCTCTCTCTATATATAATCACACACATAAATACAGAGAGAGATAGAGATAGAGAGAGAGAGCGTTGCCATGGCATCTAGGGTTTGTGTTGGTTTGTTGGTGTTGGTTTCATCGATTTTGTTGTTGTTGTTGATGAGTGTATCGGTCTATGCAGAGGAAGGCGACCACGAGCATGTGTTGACGCTGGATCACTCCAACTTCTCTGATACTGTGACCAAGCACGACTTCATCGTCGTCGAATTCTACGCTCCTTGGTATATATATATATAGATGTATATCCATTTCTTTTTGCTTTATTCTATAATTTACAGTCCTCAATATCCGTTATGTGCATTTTGCAGATCTTCCTTTTAAAATGCTATACATATGTGTGTGTATATATATTATAGGAAGTGTTAAATATAATTTTGATTTTTTTTTAAAAAGATGTCCAGAAAAATAAATGAATAGATGTAATAAAAATAAAAATAAAAATTACAAAAGTGAGCTTTTTTAATATATGTCAAATAACCTCTTACTGTAGCTTCGGTTGCTGAATTATTAGAATTTTCTGGTTTTTTTGCATAGTTAAAATATTTGTATCTATAAAAATAGAGTCTTGCTACGTCGCTTGAATTTGGATGCCTCCGAATCCAAAAGAGAAGGAGATCGAGAGGAGGCAGAGGCGACGAAGAAGAGGAGGGCACATTCAACAGCAGCGGCCGGCGGAGGTAAGGCGGCGAAGCACCATTTCGTTGATGGAGTTCGAACCAAAGAACGGCGACTTCGACTCTGACTCCTGCGATGGACAACCACCGTCGCACCCACCGTTGATGGCGATCGACGATTGTCTTCTCTCTCTCTTCCGCTTCTCTCCTCTCCGATCGAAAATGGAGAAAAAAAAAAAAAAAATCCAAAACGACGTCGTTTTGGGAATTAGGGAGATTAGTAGAGGCCAAATTCGAGCTCTCAAACATTATTCATAAAAATATTAGGAATCTCAAAAAAATTATCAAAATTTTTACTAAATATCTCCCAAATGTAAGTGATAGAAATTTTAGAATATTTAACATTATTTTATTTTAATATGCATAAAATCTGATTACATGAATGAAGATAATTTGGATGGGTGTCGCCAAATGTATGGGGTCATATAATGTGAACACAACTCTCTCGTATAAATGGGTCCCACCAAATGAGTGGGGTCCACTTTAAAGGGATTTGTATTTTCGGAGTATTATGTAGGCTTTGAATCTTTTAATACGGGTAGAATTGGAAAAATTATGTTATGAATCAGATCTTCAATTTACCTACTCCTACGTGTGTGTATGTCACGTATTTATATGTACTGTTCCGTTACTAAATTATTAAGTTTTTATTATTTTATTATTTACGTTTCGAATATATGAATGTTTCGAACTATAGCTGTTGACCAACGAAATGACGGAAATGAATTCATTTAGTCAATCCACTTGATTAGGACACGAGCTTTTGGGTGTGGTTGGGTAATCATTTGTGAAGTTGTTGGTCCATCCGTGTAAGAATCGGAAGGGACATTTTTTTCTTCCTCTTCACAATTCAGATTCATATATATATATATGTGTGTGTAATATAGACCTTAGTGCATATGCTCCAAATCAAATTTTATTGCTCGATGTATGTTATTATATACATGTCCTGAATTGTTGCTGAGTTCTAAAGATTAGTCCTTTTTTCTTTCTTTTTTTTTTCTTTTCCTGTGTTCAAACATGAATTTATAGATATAGTGAATGCCTGTGTTTTTAGTCAGATAAGAAAGGGCGAATTACACTAACGGTTCCTATAGTTTGAGTTTTGTGTCATTTTGGTCTCTAATATTTTAATTGTGACACATTTAATCTTGAATTTTGAATCTTGTTTTAAATAAGGACAATTGAAGATACTATTACTCAATTTTAAGGACAAAATCGTCAAATTGATAAAATATAAACTAATTTGACAAAAATAAATGTCAAAAAAATATTTTTGAATTTTTAAATATTATTTCTACTTACTAAAGATAAAATTATGTAAATTTGATAAATCTTTTAGGCATTTATTTAGTTATTTAAATTAGCAACTTGATTTTTATTATGTGTTTGGATGATGATTATGTAATGGGTGATTGTTTTTATTTTTATTAAATTAGTTTCGATTTTTCCAAAAGTTAAAAAATGGCGACAACTTTGATATCATTATTAAACCAATCCATTAAATCAAAAAATCTAAAACTAAAAACGTTTCATACATTATATATAACGATTACACATTAAAAACCTAACAAACACCTATTATATAATCATCATCCAAACTCATAATAAAAATTAATTTAATAAATAAATAAATAAATATCTAAAAGATTTATGAATTTTACATAATTTTATCTTTAGTGGGTAGAAATAATTTTAAAAATTCAAAAGTATTTTTTTGACATTTATTTTTGTCAAATTAGTTTATATTTTATCAAATTGACGATTTTGTTCTTGAAATTAAGCAATGATATGTTCAATTGTTGTTATTTGGAACAAGATTTAAAATTCATGGTCAAATGTGTCCCAATTGAAAAATCAGTAACTACGAGTTCTAAACTATAGGGACTGTTAGTATAATTTGCCCATAAGAAACTAGGATGAATTGGCATTTGATGGGTCAAAAGTATGCTTATTAATATTTAAATGATTTGTTTTGTAATTTTTTTTTTAATTTTTTTTATTTTAATGTTTTGGTCCTCTTCTGTGATAGAAGTGAGAACTGGAAGGGATCAACCAAGAGTGATGCAACTGAGTTGTTTGGTTTTTGTATAGAGATCTTTGTGGGATTCTGGAGGGAATCTCAATTGATCTTTTCTTCCTTGTCACATCATACGTGGGATCTTTCTTTTGATAGATAAGAGAGGACTCCCCCTTGAACAGATCTTTCTTTTAATAGATAAGAGCTTCCCCGGAATAAACTCCTGTGAGAAGCCCTTACCTGTTTGATCTTTTATAAAGCCCTTACTCCAATACAACGTGCTCGTGCTTGATTGTGTTGTGATTGACAAGTAAATCATTCCATTTCAGTCACTCCAATACAGATATAGGCATGTAATGCATGTTTACCCCTTCTGAGTGTGTGCACATTATGGGGCAATTGATTGTAAATTTGAGAATTTTTTATAATGACAGTTTATTTGGAATTTGCACTGTTACTTCATTGTGGCATAATATATAATCTTTCTAAAATGTTCTCTTGCTGCCCACCTTGGACTTGTGGAAGTTGCTACATGTCCCCCAACACTTTGTTGTGCTTGTAATTTATTACATAATTATATTTTGTTCTCTGCAAAGTATGCTCAATCAAAAGCTATCTAGATGGCGAGGATCACATCTCAAAATTTGTCACTGGGCCAAGGCTCTAAGAAACAACTCAAGTTTCAAATCCATTGTTATCCAATTTTGAGGTGATTATTGGATAAATGTAAAATCTAGCACACCTACATCACTAATATTTTGACTGAAAGTCCTGAACTATAATAAAAAAAAAGTGTCAGCTCAAAAGAAAACTTAAAATTCTTTATACTTCTCTAATTTGATTATTTGGTTAAACACAACAGACACTTTCCTTGTTAGGCTTAGATTTCGTGCATTAGCAGTTAGAGAGCCCAGGTTTTGGATACAAAACTACAACCATTACTTCGACTTGGTTTCATCAAGCATCTGAATTATCAGCTCTGGTTATATCAGCATGTGCCTTTTGTTTTATGCATTAGCCCTGAATGTTTAAACATTTGTCTCAATACTTGCAGCATCTTATTTAAATGAACTTATGTATAAATCTATGTGCATAACTGCATGCTTGTAGAAACTTATTTGCCTCAGCTTATTTGTTTAATTATAAATGTCTTGGTCTATTTTTTTGGTTTAATACACATTCCCTATCCATGTGACAGGTGTGGACACTGCAAGAAGCTTGCTCCTGAGGTAATCACTTCTCTTGAAATGTCCAAAGAGAAAACTGTTTCATTTTCTGTTTACAAAATGCAGCTTATAGCATGTTTAACTGATAGTATTTTTCAAATGCAATGTATTTTGTTATATGTAGTATGAAAAGGCTGCTTTGGTTTTGAGTAGACATGATCCTCCAGTGACACTGGCTAAATTTGATGCAAGTGATGAACCAAACAGAGAACTTGCCAAAAAATTTGAGATTCAGGGCTTCCCCACTATTAAGATCTTAAGAAATGGAGGAAAGAGTGCTCAAGAATATAATGGCCCTCGTGAAGCTGAGGGTATAGTAGCTTACTTGAAGAAACAGGCTGGTCCTGCTTCTGCTGAAATAAAATCTGCGGAAGATGTTATCAGTCTTATTGATGAAACAAGAATTTTTGTGGTAAGTATTTCATGGTGGTTTGATTTTCTTGGAGTTATTTGTATCAATTAATTGTAGGTACTACTGAAGTGTACATGTATTTTTTAGGTTGGAGTGTTTCCCAAATTTTCGGGAGAAGAGTTTGAAAAGTTCAAAGTTCTAGCTGAGAAGTTGCGTTCTGACTATGATTTTGGTCACACTTCGAATGCCAAACTCCTTCCACACGGTGGATCAGTTAATGGGCCAACTATTAGGTTACTTAAGCCTTTCGATGAACTCTTCATTGATTTCCAGGTATCTTGATTTATTTGTCTTGACATTCTCAGTTTCCCTTTATTTTCCATTTTGGCAACTCCTCTAATCACAGTGAGCTGTTGTGCTTGCAGGATTTTGACGTGAATGCTCTGGAGAAGTTTATTGTAGAAGCTAGTGTGCCTATTGTGACTGTTTATGACAAAGACCCAAGCAACCATCCATTTGTTAATAAATTCTTCAACACTCCAAATGCTAAGGTTCTCTTATTTGTTCTCACAACTGTTTAGTAATATTGATCAAGATGTGTAAACTCTAAACCCAAGAGATTCATTTTTCTAGATCTTAGATATGTAATTTCCATCCACAAATTTCTCGAATGAAATTTCTGGAAACAGAAAAGGAAGAAAAGGAGAAAAAAAAAAGACTGACAAAGAAAAGGTACTTTTTGGATTTGAGATTTTTTAAAATTAAAAAAAAAAAAAAAAAAAAGAACTTAAAACCCCAACTTATAAGAAGTTGAGCTTATTTTGCATTTGCTTTAATTCTTGTTATGAATGATTCTAACATTAAAAAGACATAATAATCTTGACACTTCCATCATTTCTTAGCACAATAAAAACATTCACAAGAAAACCTTGAATCTTAAACAAGTGATACAAGGTATGTATCTACACACTTATTATAAAGAGGAAGAGAGAGAGAGAGAGAGAGAGAGAGAGAGAGAGAGAGAGAGAGGCACTGTCGTTTGTTACTGATTTGATTAGTATTTGGGGTGATGTCACACATTTTTGTTGTTTGACTAACACATTTTTCTTACTTCTTTTCTACTTGCTGAACAAATGTGCTGACGATATTATATTTTTTTCTGTGGAATCATCCTTTGGAAAATAATTCAAAATGGGTTAGGCAATGCTGTTTCTCAACTTCAGCGAGGAGCATCTTGATGCTTTCAAGTCAAAATACAAGGATGTTGCCACCGCCTATAAAGGAAAGGGCATAAGCTTTTTGTTGGGTGACAGTGAGGCCAGTCAAATTGTATTTCAGGTTATTTCTTTCCCAGTTCTCTGTCGTTGGCTGTTATGGTATTTTAACCTATTTTCCTCACATTTTCAACTGTCATTTTTATCCGGAGACAGTATTTTGGACTGAAAGAAGATCAGACACCTCTCATCTTTATACAGAAGAAAAATGGCCAGAAATATCTTAAGACAAACTTGAAACCCGGTCATATTGCAACTTGGTTGAAGGAGTACATGGTGATGCTTCTGTTTCTTTTTCTCATTGATAATTGCTCATGATAATGATAATGACAACTATGTTGAATTCTTGGTTACACTGCAAAGGATTTTCTATCCTGGATTACCTAAAATGACTTGAAACTTTTGTAAATGAGGTTGCAGGATGGTAGCTTGAAGCCATTTGTAAGATCAGAGCCAATTCCTGATGTTAATAATGAACCTGTTAAGGTGGTCGTCGCTGACAGCCTCCAGGACATGGTCTTCAACTCTGGAAAGAATGGTGCGTGCTTGTCAACTCCTTCATCCCATAATTCCTATATATATATATAGATTAAACGGAACTGAAAAATTCAGGTGAATTAGAAATTTGGAGTTGCCAAGTTTCTAATTGACCATTCTTTAAGAAGTGTTATACAGCTATGGAGAGGATATTTCTTTCTGTTGCTTGTGTAAATTATATGAGCTTCCATGGCTGTAAGATTCACACTTTTTGACTTTCTGTTGGAGTTAGGTTAAGCACAGAAGCAAATTGAGCTGATTTCCACTTTTTTGGTTCCCTTCTGTTGCTCTTTCTTAGAAGACCTTTTATAATCTCTGTTCTTTTACAGTTATGCTAGAGTTCTATGCACCATGGTGCGGACACTGCAAGAAACTGGCCCCAACCTTGGACGAAGTTGCTGTGTCATTTGAAAATGATCCAGATGTCATCATAGCAAAGCTGGTAAGATTCATTTCCTCCCAATTTAGCAATGCATCACTCATCCTTTGTCACATGGCAAGTGAGACTTAAACTCATGATTTCATTTTTAAGTGTTTGCAATTATGGACATCCTCCATTATGTGTAATGTCACTTGATCCAGTTATGGTAAAAGGGCACATCATCACAATATTGTTCTAGGCTGTGTTTTGATCTTGGATTTGAGTAGGGATTTGCGGAATGAAAGAAATGAAAAGAGAAGAGAAAAATAAATGAAATGGAAGTTTAAAAAAATTTCCCCACTTTTTCTGTCCTTTTTATTTTCCCTCACAGATCCCTCCCCAATTCCATCATCAAAACACAAGTGCTTGTATGCTATCTCAAGGCAGATCTACTGAAAATTCTTGTAGCTCATAATTTTTCCATTTTTAGCCTCACTACTAATGATTGGCTTTTCTTTCTTTGTGATTTTCTTAGGAGGCTCCCAAAATATGTCAACCCATAATTTTATAATTTCTCAGTTTGATACTTTATCTTTAGCAACACAATAACCATATTTTGTTGATCATTTATAACCGCGTGCCTGTTATCTTTACTTTCACTGCTGGTTCCCTTGTATTTTTATTTATAATTATTAATTTTTAAGTTTAATGCATCTCTCTGCAATTATTTTCTAGGATGCAACGGCAAATGATTTGCCAACTGACGCCTTTGATGTTCAAGGTTTCCCTACTATATACTTTAGATCTGCTAGCGGTAACTTAATGCAGTATGATGGCGGCAGAACAAAGGAGGATATTATTGAATTTATTCAAAATAATCGGGATAAAATTACCCAACCAAGTCCAGTAGAATCATCTCCAGGGAAGAAAGACGAGCTATGAAGAAGGTAACTCCCATACTTCATTTGTTTGCGACTTTCATTTCTAGAATTGTTGTTTTGTTTACTGCAAAAGAGTGCTACATTCACAGCGAAAATGGCTGTGTACCTATTCATCAAATCAATGTAGGATTTGAGTTTCTCAAATAAGATCTATTTTCTTGGATTCAAGGTTGAGATGGGAAAAGTTTGGTTGTTTTAAATTTAATAAGGTGTTGTGTTGGCTAAATTTGTAGTAGAACACAACACAGATTGTGATGGTATAACGTTCAACATTGCTATTTTTGTTTTCATGTTTTGCAGGTTGCAGATTACTAACTAGCATTGCGGGTTTCAGTTAACAATGTCAGCGTGCCCTAGAATCTGTGTTATGAATTTTGCTTCAATAGAAATAAAAATGAAACTAATACTGTTTCATGCTGTTCTAGTTTCAGTACTCTTTGGTTAGTGGTGTTGTTCAGAGCTGCAAACTGGATTTCATGACCTAGAATCTTGTTTCATTGTCGTTTAAGAGCTTCACTCATCAACCACTTCAAAAAATAACCCCATCGCTTTTCTCCATCTTTATTCTATACTTCGACCTCTGTTTTAATCCAAGGCGCCTCTTACAAAAAGAACTAATTACTTAACCGTCAGATAGAATTTTACCAATATGCCTGATCGACTAACAATCAATCTAATTTTTCACAAATCAAAATACAGTTGACAGATTGACCAACAATATATGGAAATGTTTGATTTGAGCATCAATACAAATCATGCAATTGATAAATCCACACCCATTTTTGAATGAATCCAGTCTTTCAATTGTGTAGATACCACTAGAATAATATTACGATAATGTTTTTTAAAAAATAAGTCTCATTAATGAATTTTATGAATTGAAATGAATAGTGAATATAACAAACTCAAGATACGAATTTTTAAAGCTGAACAAAAGTACACAAACATTGAAAATTTCAGCCACCGAAATTAATGTGAAACAAAATGTTTGCATACATAATACAAGCGTGTGTATATATGTGGACATTAATTCTAAAAAATAATTAGGATTGGATGAGTTGGTAAGGTAACAATCTAAGTGGCCTAAGATCTCGAGTTTGAAACTTACACCAATCTCGTTATAGCCTTTGACTAAAATTGAAGGATGAGCAATGAGTTCCTTAACATGCTCTCTACGTTGGCTTGTAAGGTCAGATCATAAATAGACTTAGCCTTAGCCTGGAGTTCCCAAGTCATATAAAAAAAATAAAAAAATAAAAAAAAGCTCACAAATTTTGGTATTCATAACACTACTAAAATTATAAGGACATTACATGAACGGACACGAAATAATTTTTCTCGTATAATCCTATTGATCAAACTTGCACTCCTCCAAACGTCGTCACTTTGCTACCTGCAAACACACGTGAGCTAGCTAGGAGGTGTATGCTAGAAGCCCCTCCGATGCCTAGGTCAGCAAGTAGACAATAAACAATAAGCTCTATGTATTTTTGAGTAAGAATTGCAATACCTGCATATAAGTTCTGTCATGAGCTCTTATAGACTCTGTGTGGCACAATCCTAATAGAATTCTATCTCTCCTTAGTAGAGTCCTCTTAGGAATCACATTCCTAAAGGATAATACTTATCCTTAGAACACCCTTCTCACTATTAACCAGGTGAGATGGTTCAAACTCTTTTGCTCGGCTGTCATTGCAGTCAACTGAGCTATCTCGGTTCTATGCTCTCCTTGGTAAAGCTGTGATAACCCTAGCTATAGGATGGCACCCTGCCGAGCTACACATAGCTCGATTCTCTTTATTGACAACATCTTGGTCCTTTCAAGGACCGTCTTCAGATAGCTAGGTCCAGGCCCTAGCAATATATCTCTGACTGGCTTGATGCTTGTTTGACCCAAGACTGAGCTACCTTTCTCACTTACGCGGCCCAACTTCCAAGGATAATCCTACCTTGATCGGCCCAATTTATCTGCACAAATTACCCTCTCAATTTCCCTTTAATTCCATCTGCAAAGCATGATTGGGATTACTTTTCTTAAGCCGAGCTAAGAAAGATACAATTCAACTGAGCTAAAAATATTTGTTCAGTCTCACGATCTGCCCGATTCTAAGAAATCTTATCAGTTGCTCTGTACGTTGCTCCACTACTTTAGCACATTTGATACGACATAATTCCTTGGATACGTGGTAGGCCCCCATTGGTCGAGTACCCCTACTATAGCTGTCTTGCATTGTCAAAAATTTGAATAGTCCCACCATTCTTGCTTCCACTATATAGCTTTACTTATTCAAAGGGTCACCACTCAGAGCTACAGCCTCTCGATCCTTGCATTCAAAGCCCAAGTCTGAGCATTTTTGCCATTGAATCAAGCCCACCACTGCCGTTGGAGCATTTCCCACCGACTGGAACTTAGTTCTGCGCTTGAATCTGTAAGTCCTTCACTCCTCCTGACATTTTTCTTATAAACATTCATGTTGTTCTTCATGGGGTTGCTAGTTCACTGTTTAGGCCAAAAAAAAAAAAAAAACACTTTAGAATAGAAATCCGCTAAAATGTACACAAAATGAACTTAGAGGTGAATTAGGGCCCCTACAAATACTTGAAATCCCATATTTTAAGATGAACTCCGTACAGTTAAGACCAAAAGTAGTCAGAAATAGCGTTTTTGATCCAAAATTAGGCTACAACTAATCAGAAATCTGTTTGTATAAATTTGAACAAGCCTAAGTGAGTGAGGGACATATTTCATAACAAGAACAGGGCTAAAACCTTGAACTGCCAGTGGGTCGAATTGTGTCTAGCTCATGATCGAGCTAAGTCTCTGCACACGCACGCTCCTGACCGAGCAAACTATTGTCTTAGCTCGGTCAACATCTAGGCATATCACATTTTATTTTTTCACTTTGCAAACTTGACTAGGTTGTCTAGGCACACCATTCACTTTGCTCCTCTGACGGTGCTGTTGAACCGAGCAACCAAACAACGCTGATCGATTCAGTCGAGCAAACCACAATAAATCCTAACTTAAAACCAATGGGCAAATGGTTAGCTCGCCAAGGGCCATAGCCGAATTTAGGAGGGATTACAACATTCCTGATGACATGTAGTTTACCCTATTCGAGTAAGATGCTATAACCTGGGCAAATCTGGTTTTTGCCTCTTCACCGTACTGTCGATCGTAGAGGGTAGACTCTGGTTCCCAGTCCAACCCTTTATTTGTAAATTCCTTAGGCAGACCAGACTCTATCCCACCTAGGTGTCCACCAACACATATAGAATTATAAACGAGATTGTCGAGCTCAATCGCCGTCTCCGCCTCAACCTTGGATTGGCCTAGATATTCCATCAATACTCACTTGGTCAGAATGATGATGGTTGGGTCTACTACCTCAAAGTAAAGAGAGGCCGAGAGAAACTTGTCAAAAAAACGCCAAGCAAATAGTTAAATGATAACGACTTTCTTTGGTGTTATCCCAGTCAGGCAACCTAAAAGGGGGGTGAATTGGGTTATTAAAAATAATAATTTACAATATTAAAAAAATAATAAATACAAAATTCAAAACAATGATTATCAGTATAAAAGTAAGAGAGATAGGGAGAGAAAATCAAACACTGAGATTTATAGTGGTTCGGCATGCCAAGCCTACGTCCACTCCCAAAGGAACCTCCTTAAGAATTTCTTCACTATCAAAATGAATCAATACACTACCAAAGCTTCACCAAGGTAGTGGATTTTACGCAGGTCTTACTTTTATCTATTGAGCCTTACTCAACAATAAATGTCTTATCCTTACAAAAGTCTCTCATAAAATAATGAATAAAAATAAGAGGTACTTTAACCATCTTTTTCAATAATTTTCTCACAAAGAGTAGATATAAAAGTGTAAGAACAAGGACTACTCTTAGATTTGAAAGTGAAAGAGCAGAATATGATATACTCAAAATTTTGAAGCACACAGAATTTTTTCTCTTCAAGTTCTCTAATTTTTCTCCACACACAACATTTCTATTTGTACCAAAAAATCTTCCCGTTGAAGAGACAAACGCTCTTTCGGATTATGAGAAGTCAACACAAAGCTCTATCATTATGAGTTCCTTGAAGTCAAAAGCCATGTGAAAATTGTGTCTATTTTGTAACTTTTTCTTTTTCTTTTTGTAAGCAAATTCAAACCAACTTACAATTTTTTCTTTTTCATTCTGCAAGCAGAACATCGTCAAGGATTTGTTTACAATAAAAAATTAAATAAGTCTTCTTCTGCAATCATTATAGTATATCAATTTCAAGATTTTGACTATATATATATTTGATACACCGTACTACCACCGACTATTTATAAATCTTTAATATATTCAAAAGATGTTTTGTATAAATCAACTATGTTTATAATCGATTCATTCAAATATGATTGTAAAGTAAATTTGAATTTAGTGCAATATGTATTAAAATGATATAATACAAATTTACTCAAAAGAGACAATCACATCAAATTTTTCAAAGGATGAATAGTGATTAAAACATGAATAGTAAAATTTTCAAAATATTTTTATTTAAAAAATATTTATAACAAATGTATCATAAAGTACGTATATTTTAAACAGATAATATTTTGTGTCAAATATGTATATTATTTTGTGTCAAATATGTCAAAAAATATTTATAACAAATGTATCATAAAGTAGGCATATTTTAAAGCCATCATCAAAATTAAACAACATAATTAACAATCTCCCCCTTTTTTATGATGGCAATACATGAATGGATTTGACACAAAATTGAAATCAACAAAATATTTGATGATTTTGCCATATAAAATATTTGATACATGCACAACAATTCACAGTATACATGCACAACAATTCTCAGCAATTCAATTCATATTTTTCTCCCCCTTTGAAGGGAGAAAAATATGGAGATGGGAAGGTGGTAGAGAGAAAAAAAATGGCAGTGATCAAAACAAAAATCAAACAAACACATGTGAGAAAATAACTGAGATGCAAAAAAATAAAATAAAATTATAATAATGGTGCTTATGTCTTGTTGTGATCTTTGTGGGGGATTTTGTAGCATCTCTGGCGCACAAAATGTTGAAAAACATAATATTTGAGTAGATATGCATCGAGTATTGGATCGGTGGAGTCTTTAAAAAATGACAAGGATGATAGGCAGAGATACAAAATTGTCAAGTGTTGGGAGAGAAAAATTTGTTTGACCTTCTTGTGTAATCATGTCATTCCTTACCTTAGCCATTAATGGTTCAGACATGCATAAGGTGCCTGTAATATAGGCAAATGAGAGGTTACCAATGGTGCAATCACATGCTATTCCTGTAAATGACAGTCCTAGTGTTGTTGGTAATCGGAATGATATCGATGCTATGAATAACACTGTGACTCTTAGTACACAGGAAATGACTACGGTTTCCAATATGGCTCACGACTCCAAGCAAGAATACAAGAAAATCAGCAATGGAGAGACGAGATGTGCTTGTTAAAACAACAACTGGCTAAGATTCTTCAGGAGAAGAGAGAGCTAGAAAGGAAAAATTCACAGTTGGAGAATGCCAAGACTCACAGAAGTCGAAAATAGAGAGAGACATGTAAAGGAGGCTCATGAAAAACTGTTAAGCGAAGTTAAATGCAAAAAATCTGTGAAGCCTTTTGAAAACTTACATGTACTCGAATAATATTTTCTCCTTCTGAAATAAAATTGCACTTTAGAGTATTTGGTTGCCGAGCTTTTGTTTACATTCCAAAGGATGAGAGGTCCAAGCTTGATAGTAAGTCAAGACAATGTATTTTTCTTGGCTATGACCGTGATAAATTTGGGTATAGATTATGGGATCCGGTCGACGAGAAAGTCATTCGAAGCCGTGATATTGTGTTTCTTGAAGACCAAACAATTGAAGACTTTGGCAAAGGTGATCAACCGAAGCCAAAAAGTAGTGATCTCATTGATATGGATCCATCTCCTTCATCTTCAGTGGATAATGAAAATGGGAGAGATGTGCAACCACCTATTGAAGATGCAGAGGATGATACTAATCCTAATGAACTTGAGCTAGAAATTGAGGAAGAGCATCCAACCTAAAAACTGCCACCCCAACTTGAGTTGAGAAAATCTACAAGGGACCGGCAACCTTCGAGAAAGTATCCTCCCAATGAGTTTGTGTTGATTTCCGATCAAGGGGAGCTTGAGAGCTACCAAGAAGCAGTTAAGCATGTAAAAAAAGGTGATTGAAAAAAGGCCATGGAAGAGGAGATGAATTCCTTACTTGAAAATCACACTTATGATTTAGTGAAGTTGCCTAAGGGGAGGAAAATTCTAAAAAATAAGTGGGTCTTCAAATTGAAGAATGATAACAAGAATCTGAGGTACAAGGCACGTCTTGTTGTGAAAGGCTTTTGGCAAAAGAAAGGCATTGACTTTGATGAGATTTTCTCACCGATTGTGAAGATGTCTTCTATTCGTTACTTGGCATGGCTGCAAGTATGAACCTTGAAGTTGAACAACTTGATGTGAAGACTGCATTTCTTCATGGTGATCTTGAAGAAGAAATTTACATGGAGCAACCATAAGGTTTTGTGGAAAAAGGGAAAGAAAAATTTGTTTGCAAATTGAAGAAAAGTTTGTATGGTCTCAAGCAAACTCTGCGGCAATGGTATAAAAAATTTGACTCTTTCATGATGAATAATGGTTTTTGTAAAACCACTTCAGACCATTGTGTGTTTGTGAAAATTTTTCCAGATGGCAAATTTATTATTCTTTTGCTTTATGTTGATGACATGTTAATTGTGGGTCAAAATTCTACCATGATTAACAGGTTGAAATTCGAGTTGAGTAAGTCTTTTGCTATGAAAGATTTGGGACCGGTAAAGCAAATACTTAGTATGAAAATTGTTTGTGATCGCAAAGAGGGGCTGATTTGGTTGTCTCAACAAAGCTACATTGAGAAAGTTCTTAAGGGGTTCAACATGGATAAAGCAAACTCGGTTGGTTGTCCACTTGCGGGTCACTTCAAGCTTAGTTCGAATCAATGTCCTACAAGTAAGAAAGACAAAGAAGAGATGTTGAAAATTCCTTATGCTTTAGCAGTTGGTTCTTTGATAAACGCCATGGTTTGTACAAGGCCGGATATAGCTCACACTGTTGGTGTGGTGAGTCGGTTTCTCTTTAAACCGGGTAAAGAACATTGGGCAGTGGTAAAATAAATTCTAAGGTATCTTCGAGGGACTTCGAAGGTGTGTTTATTTTTTTGGGGATGGTAAGCCGATGCTTGATGGGTTCACAGATTCTGATATGGCTAGTGATGTTGATTCTAGAAAATCTACTTCGGGATATTTGATGACTTTTGCAGGGGGAGTTGTGACATGGCAATCTAAATTACAAAAATGTGTTGCTCTCTCAACTACCGAAGCTGAATTTATTGCCATTACGGAAGCTTGCAAAGAAGAGTTATGGTTGAAGAAATTTTTGCAAGAGTTGGGTTTGAAGCAAGAAAAGTATGTGCTTTATTGTAATAGTCAAAGTGCTATTCATTTGAGTAAAAATTCTACTTTTCATTCGAGATCGAAACACATTGATGTGAGATACCATTGGATTCGTGATGTGTTAGATTCGAAGATGTTACAACTCGAAAAGGTTCACACAGATGATAATATTTCGGATATGTTGACTAAGACTTTGTCAAGGGACAAACATTTAAAGTGTCGAACTTTGGCAGGTATGGTTGATGTCTCCACCAAGTCTGTAGAGGGAGAATTGTTGGGTATACCTCCTTATTGGAGTTTGAGACCTAATTGGTTTGTTAAAAGAATTTTAATTTGGCTTGGTTTTCGATATAATATATAAAATATATTATATCTAATTTGTGGAGACCTAATCTAATTTGGTAACAACTAGGATTTTGATGAAATAAGCCCAAAATTTTAGATATATATTGTTCAATAATATATTTGAAAGAGATACATTGTTCTCTTCTTCCGAAAGTGTGGCTGTTATAGAATAATTGATTGGAAAAGTCAATTCGGGGGTCAAGGTGTGGCTGTGTGTATTGCTTTCATAAACAAGCAATAGTGTGCTTTCATTGGTGCTCTACTTTGAAGCGTTCGGTCTTGTTTTGGGAGAATTTTTTTGAGTATTCTTCAACTCTCGTTCTGAAGATTTTTGTTCATCTATTTGGTGAGATATTTCCTCTTGTTTATTTGTGATTATTTGGAATTCACCTAAGGGTGATTTGTGAGACTATTTGTGTTTTGTTTGTAACCATTTGGAAACTTATTTAGTTGATAGTGGAATCGGATTTCGATCCCGTAGACATTCCTCATATTGAGGGAACCACGTAAAATTATTCTGTTGCTTTTGATTTAATTTTTTCCGCATTAATTTTTATTCCCATTAATTGATTTACTTGTGGAAAATCATATATTTTCCCCAACAGTTGTGGATGATGGAGCTGGTGGTGGACGATGGTGAGGATGATGGTGTCTGAGGATGAAAGGAAAAAAGAGAGAGTGAGAGAGTGAGAGAAAGAGAGAGAGAATCAGAGCGAGAGTAAGAGAGACAGAGAATATATTAAATATTTTTTATTTTAATTTTAATTTTATTTTGATTTTAATTTTAATATTAATTTTATTAAAAAAAATAAACATCATATAAGAGTATTTATCATACCAAGTTTAGTTCTAATATAATAAAATTGTTCTTCATTAAGTGGCTTGGTAAATATATCAGCTAATTGACAATTTGTAAGCACAAATTCGAGTTCAATGTCACCTTTAAGTACATGACCTCTTAGTAAATGATGCCTTATTTCAATGTGTTTAGTACGTGAGTGCTGAATAAGATTTTTTGAAAGGTTAATGGCACTTGTGTTGTCACATTTTATAGGAATATGATCATAGTGAAGTCCAAAATCTTGAAGTTGTTGTTTCATCCAAAGCAATTATGCACAACACCTAGTGGCGGCGATGTATTCTGCTTCAGCAGTTGACAAAGCCACTGAGTTTTCTTTTTTGCAAAACCAAGAAATGAGTGTCCAAGAAAGTGACACGTACCATTTGTATTTTTTCGATCAAGTCTACATCCCGCAAAGTCGACATCTGAGTAACCAAAAAGTTTAAAAGTGGTTCCCTTAGGATACCATAATCCCAAATTTGGAGTGCCAACAAGATATTTGAAAATACGTTTGACTACGGTAATGTGTGACTCTTTCGGTGCGAATTGAAAACGTGCACACATACAAACACTAAACATTATATCAAGTCTACTTGCAGTAAGATAGAGTAAGGAACCAATCATATCTCGATATTTCTTTTCATCTACAGGTTTACCTTGCTCATCTTTGTCGATTTTTATTGATGTGCTCATTGGAGTTGCTGTAGGCTTTGATGATTCTATTTCAAACTTTTTGAGTAGATCCTTGATATATTTTGATTGATTTAAATGGATTCCATTATTAGTTTGTTTAATTTGTAGACGAAGGAAGTAATTTAACTCCCCAATCATACTCATTTCAAATTTACTCTGCATATCTTTAGCAAACTCTTTGCACAAATTTTCATTAGTGGCACTAAAATAATATCATCAACATAAATTTGAACAATTAGCATATCCTCCTTTTTGGTTTTTATAAAAAGTATTGTATCAATTTTTCCTCTAGAAAAACTTTTGTCAAGTAGAAAATTATTTAATCTTTCATACCATGCTCTAGGAGCTTGTTTTAAACTATATAAAACTTTTGAAAGTTTGAAAACATGATCCGAATATTTATGACTTTCAAAACCAGGAGGTTGTTCAACATAAACTTCCTCCGAAATGTACCCATTTAAAAAAGCACTTTTAACATCCATTTAATTCAATTTGAAATCTTTAAAACATGCAAAAGCAAGTAACATTCTAATAGTTTCAAGGCTAGCAACCGGTGCAAAAGTTTCATCAAAATCAATGCCTTCTTTTTTATTATAACCTTGGGCTACCAATCTAGCTTTATTTCTGGTAAGAACTTCGGATTCATCCATTTTGTTTTGAAAAACTCATTTTGTTCCAATAATTGGATGATCCTTTGGCCGAGGGGTCAAAAACCAAACTTTGTTTCTTTCAAATTGATTTAATTATTCTTGCATTGCTAAAATCCAATTTTCATCTTTTTGAACTTCTAAAAACGATTTTGGTTCAATTTGTGAAACAAATGCTAGGTTACCACAAACATTTCTAATTGAGGAACGAGTTTTTATACCTTCCACTACATCACTGATGATAAGGTCTTTAGGGTGGCCATGAGCATACTTCCATTCCTTTGGTAGATTTGATTCGTTTTTTGGATGAGCATATTCTTCTTGAAGATTCTTCATTGTAATTTCTTTTTCGTGCTCTGAAGATGGATTTTTTTCATTTGTTATGTAAATGCTCTCCATTCTTAGATGTGTTTCTTTAGTATCGTCACTTACAAGATTCTTGGAAACAATGTTGTTAGATTCATCAAAGGCAACGTGTACAAATTTTTCAACAAGTAAAGTTCTTTTATTGAATACTTTATAAACTTTACTAGAATTTGAATAACCAAGAAATATAGTTTCATCCAATTTAGTATTAAATTTTCCTAAGTTATCTTTATTGTTATTCAATACAAAGCATTTATAATAAAATGTACGCAAGTGACTAATATTAGGTTTTCTACTTTTCCAAATTTCATAAGGGGTTTTCTTAAGAATAGGTTTAATCATAGCACGGTTTACAGTATAACATGCAGTGTTAAAAAAAATATCTAGGTAAATTATTTTCACAAAGCATAGTACATGCCATTTCTTCAAGAGTTCTATTTTTTCTTTCCACCACACCATTTTGTTGAAGAGTTCTAGGGGTAGAAATTTTTTTATCAATTCCAAACTCATCACAAAACATAATAAAATCATCATTTTCAAATTCTCTACCATGATTACTTCTAATACTATAAATATTAAGACCTTTTTTCATTTTGAATTCTTTTACACAACTTTGAGAAATTGTAAAAAGTTTCATTTTTATGTGTCAAATATAAAACCCATGTATATCTAGTATAATCATCAACATAAATAACAGCATAATGTTATTCTAAGTAGGCAACCCAAGAGGAGGGTAAATTGGGTTATTAAAAAATTTTACAATATTAAAATTTATAAACACAATATTCAGAATTTTAACAAATAAAAAACAGAATAATAATTATCAATATAAAAGTAAGAAAGATAGGGAGAAAAAATCAAACACTAAGTTTTATATTGGTTCGGCACGCTAGGCCTATGTCCACTCCCCAATGAACCTTCTTGAGAATTTCTTTACTATCAAAATGAATTAATACACCACCAAGCCTTCATCAAGTTTGTGAATTTTGCACAGGACTTACTCTTATCGATTGAGCCTCACTCAACAAAAAATGCCTTACCCTTACAAAAATAATGAATAAAAATAAGTGGTACTTAAATCCTTTTTTACGATAATTCTCTCACAAAGAGTAGATATGAAAGTGTAAGAATAAAGGCTACACTTAGATCTGAAAGTGAAAGAGCAAAATACAATATACTCAAAATTTTGGAGTACACAGAATTTTTTTTTTTTCAAGTTCTTGATTTTTCTCCACACACATCACTTCTATTTATATCAAAAAATATACCCTTTGGAAGAGACAGACGCTTCTCAAGACGTCAGCTGAATTAATTTGGAAGAGAATCACGTGAAAGGGAAATTTGCAATCTTGCAAATTTGAACACTTTTAGGCTTTAGTCAAAATTATACAAAAAACCAAAAAGAAAAGTTATTGGAAATGATGTCTTGTATGACTTTCCACGTGCCAACATGCATATATGTAACATGATATACTCAAATGTAGTCTAATTGCTTCCGTGATGTATTCTATTATATACATTATATAAAATATTATAATCAAATATTTGCATACATAATAAAATATTTTTTTTTATAATAGATATGAAACTATATATATATACCTATTTTAAATTTTTGTAGAGATTTTAAACTAAACATAACATACCACTCCATGTGGGTATATCAATTTTGTCAAAAGAAGACAAGTCCCTAAAATCACATTTGTCAAAATGATATAACTAATCAATTTTAATTTTATCAAAAAGTGAACAGTGATCAGCCAACCAATTAATCAATTTTGTCAAAATAATACAACTAATCAATTTTAAATTTGTCAAAAAGTGAATAGTGATTAGCCGAATTTTTTCAAAATCATGAATAGTAATATTTTCAAAATATTTTCATTTAAATAAAATTTATAACAAATATATCATACAACTTATATTTTAAACAGATAATATTTTGTGTCAAATAATATAGAATATGTATATTAAAAAATCCAAAATTTTCAAATAATATTTTAGACATCATCAAAATTAAACAATATGATTAACAATCTCCCCCTTTTTGATGATGGCAATATTTGCATGGATTTGACACAAAATAAAAATCAACACGTTATTTGATGATAATTTAAAGCACATGCATGCATAGTAATTCAAAATCATATGTGTTCTCCCCCTTTGACATCATTAACATAAAATATGGATATAGGAAACAAACACATTTAATAAACGAATCTGAGATGCCAAAAATATAATGGTCCTTAGGTCTTTTCAAGATCATTGTGGGGATTTTGGAGCATCGCTGGCGCACAAAATGTTGACAAACAAAAGATTTGAACAGATATGTAACGAGTATTGGATCGATGGAGTGTATAAAAAGTGATAAGGATGATAGACAAAGATACAAAATTGTCAAGTGTTGGTAAAGAAAAATTTGTTTTACCTTCTTGTGGAATCATGTCATTTCTTACCTTAGCCATCAATGGTTCTGACATGCATGAGGTGTCTGGCAAATGAGAAGTTACCAGTGGTGCAGGCACACGCTATTCCTGTAAATGAGGGTCCTAGTGTTATTGGTAATTGGAATGATATCGATACTATTAATAACACTATAGCTTTGAGTACACAGGCAATGACTGCAGTTTCTAATATGGCTCGACGACTACAAGCAAGAATACAAGAAAATCAGTAATTGAGAGATGAGGTGTGGTTGTTAAAACAACAACTGGCTAATATTCGTAAAGAGAAGAGAGAGATAGAAAAGAAAAATACACAGTTGGAGAATGTAGTGCAATATTATGAAATGGTTATAATGCCAAGACTCACAGAAGTTGAAAATAGAGAGAGGCGTGTAAAGGAGGCTCATTAAAAGTTATTGAGAGAAGTGAAATGAAAAAAAAAAATTGTAAAGCCTTCTGAAAACTTACATGTAATCGAGTAATATTTTCTTCTTCTAAAACAAAATTGCAAGCATTTCTTCTTTTTTAAAATTTTTTTTAAGTAAAAAAAAAAGTTCCATCTTTGCAAAAAAAAAAGGTTAGTGCAGATAAGGAGTAAAAATTATATATACTCACCTAAAATGATGCACAGGATATAAAAACACCTTTAAATTTATTTTTATTTTTATATTATTAATCTCAAAATATTGCATAATATGAGTCTCCCCCTAAATTAATGCACTAAAAATTACATAAATTGGAAGAAACAGATTACCAATCTATAATACTAAGGGCCATTAAGATTCGGCTATAAACAACTACACCAAGTGCACTAGCATAAAAAGAGAAAACACAAATAAAAACAATTTCTTCAAACAAGGTAAAAGCAATCATTATTAAATCTGAGAGAGTTTGAAGCACATACAACAAGATAAAAAATATAACATAGTGCAAAATTAATTTTAACATATTAATCGGCGATGACCTTGATGATTAGAGTGAATAGAAAAGATTGTGTAGATCAGCGATGGATTTTGGTAGATCGGTGATGGATCTTGGTAGATCAGTAACTGATCTTGACGGATCGGTAATTGATCTTGATGAATTAGAAATGATTTTGAAGATTGGTGATGGAAGTAGAGCAGTGATGGATTTTGGTAGATCGGTGAGGAATTTGGGTGAATGATGGTAGTAATGAAGGTGATAGATGATGTTGTAGATGGTGGAGCTGGTGGTGGATGATGGTGAGAATGAAGACGTTGTCTAAGGATGAGAGGAAGAAAGAGAGAATGAGAGAAAGAAAAAAACAGAGAGTGAGGGAGAGAACGAGTGAGAGATAGAGACAGAGTGGATGAGAAAGAGAACCAGAGCGAGAGAGAATATATAAATATATATAACCTTTTTTTCATTTAAATTTAAAATTTATTTATTTATTAAAAAAATAAAAATAAATAAATATTATATAGGAGTATTCATCATACCAAGTTCAGTTTTAATATAACAAAATTGTTCTTTATTAAGTGGCTTGGTAAATATGTCAGTTAATTGATGATTTGTAGGCACAAATTCGAGTTCAATGTCACCTTTGAGTACATGATCTCTTAGAAAATGATGCCTTATTTCAATGTGTTTAGTGCGTGAGTGCTGAATAGGATTTTTTGAAAGGTTAATAGCACTTGTGTTGTCACATTTTATAGGAATATGATCATAGTGAAGTCCAAAATCTTGAAGTTGTTGTTTCATCCAAAGCAATTATGCAGAACACCCAGCGGCAGCATTGTATTCTACTTCAGCAGTTGACAGATCCACTGAGTTTTGTTTTTGGCAAAACCAAGAAATGAGAGTGTCCAAGAAAATGACAAGTGTCACTAGTACTTTTTCGGTCAAGTCTACATTTCGACATCTGAGTAACCAAAAAGTTCAAAAGTGGTTCCCTTAGGATACCATAACCCCAAATTTAGAGTGCCGACAAGATATTTGAAAATCCGTTTAACTGCGGTAATGTGTGACTCTTTCGGTGCAGATTGAAAACGTGCACACATATAAACACTAAACATTATATCGGGTCTACTTGCAGTAAGATAGAGTAAGGAATCATACCTCAATATTTCTTTTCATCTATAGGTTTACCTTGCTCATCTTTGTCAATTTTTATTGATGTGCTCATTGGAGTTGCTGCAGGCTTTGATGATTCCATTTCAAACCTTTTGAGTAGATCCTTGATATATTTCGTTTGATTTAAATGGATTCCATCATTAGTTTGTTTAATTTGTAGACCAAGGAAGTAATTTAATTCTCCCATCATACTCATTTCAAATTCACCCTACATATCTTTAGTAAACTCTTTGCACAAATTTTCATTAGTAGCACCAAAAATGATATCATCAACATAAATTTGAACAATTAGCATATCTTCTTTTTTTATTTTTATAAAAAGCATTGTATCAATTTTTCCTCTAGAAAAACCTTTGTTAAGTAGAAAATTACTCAATCTTTCATACCATGCTCTAGGAGCTTGTTTCAAACATGATCCGGGATATTTATGATTTTCAAAACCTAGAGGTTGTTCAACATAAACTTCCTCCGAAATATACCCATTTAAGAAAGCACTTTTAATATCCATTTGATACAATTTGAAATCTTTAAAACATGCAAAAGCAAGTAACATTCTAATAGCTTCAAGTCTAGAAGCCGGCGCAAAAGTTTCATCAAAATGAATGCCTTCTTCTTGATTATAATCTTGGGCTACCAATCTAGCTTTATTTCTAGTAACAACTCTGGATTCATCCATTTTATTTCGAAAAATCCATTTTGTACCAATAACGGGATGATCCTTAGGTCAATGGGTCAAAAACCAAACTTCATTACTTTCAAATTGATTTAATTTTTCTTTCATTGCTAAAATCCAGTTTTCATTATTTTCAGCTTTTAAAAACGATTTTGGTTCAATTTATGAAACAAACGCTAAGTTACCACAAACATTTCTAATTGAGGAATGAGTTTTTATATCTTCCGCCGTATCACCTATGATGAGGTCTTTGGGGTTGCCATGAGCATACTTCCATTCTTTTGGTAGATTTGAGTTGTTTTCTGGAAGAGCATATATTTCTTGAAATTTCTCCATTGTCATTTCTTCTTCATGTTTGCATAATGGATTTTCTTCATTTTCTTTTATGTAAATGCTCTCCATGCTTGGTTGATTTTTTACAGTATCATTACTTACAAGATTTCTGGAAATAATGTTGTTAGATTCATCAAAAATAACATGTACAGATTCTTCAACAAGTAGAGTTCTTTTATTGAATACTTTATAAGCTTTACTGGAAATTGAATAATCAAGAAATATAGCTTCATCCGATTTATCATCAAAATTTCCTAAGTTATCTTTATTGTTATTTAATACAAAGTATTTACAACCAAATGCACGCAAGTGACTAATATTAGGTTTTCTACCTTTCCAAATTTCATAAAAGATTTTCTTAAGAATAGATCTAATCATAGCTCAATTCACAACATAACATGCAGTGTTAACGGCTTCCGCCCAAAAATATTTAAGCAAATTATTTTCACAAAGCATAGTACATGCCATTTCTTCAAGAGTTCTATTTTTTCTTTCAATTACACCATTTTGTTGAGGAGTTATAGGGGCAGAAAAATTATGATTAATTCCAAATTCATCACAAAACCTAATAAAATCATCATTTTCAAATTCTCTACCATGATCACGTCTAATGCTACACTTATTAAGATTTTTTTCATTTTGAATTCTTTTACAAAGTCTTGAGAAATTATAAAAAGCTTCATTTTTGTGTGCTAAAAATAATACCCATGTATATCTAGTAGAATCATCAACACAAACAAGAGCATATGATTTTCTTCCTAAACTTAATGTTCTAGATGGTCCGAGTAAATCAATATGCAAGAGTTGAAGCGATTTAGTAGTTGAAACGATATTTTTGGATTTAAAAGAAATTCTAATTTGTTTTCTAAATTGGCATGCATCGCAAAGTTTGTCTTTTTCAAAAATAATTTTTGGTAAACCAATAACTAACTCATTTTTTGAAAGCTTGGTGTGTGACTGATTTTCTGACCACACTGCCAACTTAGTACTCAACTGGAGAACACCGGCAGAATAAATGGTACCTGTCTGACCTGCAACAGAAAGAAGAGTCTCCGGCGGTGGCTCGTCCACCCGGGGGTACTCCGACGATCAAGTCAGTACTTCATATCTCTTAAAGATAACCAATAGTGCTTAACTCACTAGACAGGATATCAAAAGCCACACCTTAGACCCATGGGGGTGCCTCCCTTTTATAGCCAACATAATCCTAGTCTCAAGTAGAAGCCTAGCTCTAATGGACTTAGGATTACTGCTAACTTGGACTCCCAGTAGGATTAGGATAAACTCTCTAAGAGTCTTATCTTTACCCAAACTGAAGTCTTCTCCCATTTTAGGACTCTTGTCCCTTATCCGCTTATCTCGGATTCCGGTATTCTCACAGATAACTTCGGCCTAGCCGAGATCATCTCGGCATCATGACCAGGACACGTGACACCTCGGCTGACACTTCGGTGTCACCTCGACCACGTGTTGTCATTCAAAAATTATGTCCCCACAACTGCTCCCTAGGTTCTATTACCTCGGCATCTTGAGGTGATGGAACCTATATCGGTACTTTCCAGTATGTCGGCTTAAAGTATCGCAATCAAGATCATCGTTAAGGTCGACATGTCTCTTTAAAGAACAAGAATTTCAAGAACCCGTTCACGCGTATGAGCTGTCATACATAATCTTGGTTTAACTTCAACTTGTAAATTGCTACAAATTTCAACAAATGTTAAACATCATCTCGGTTTAACTTCAACTTATAAATTACTACAAATTTCAATAAGTGTTAAACATAACATCGGTTTAACTTCAACTTGTAAATTGCTACAAATTTCAACAAGTGTTAAACATCATCTCGGTTTAACTTCAACTTGTAAATTGCTACAAATTTCAACAAGTTTAAACAATAATCTCGGTTTAATTTCAACTTGTAAATTGCTACAAATTTCAACAAGTGTTAAACATCATCTCAGTTTAACTTCAACTTGTAAATTGCTACAAATTTCAACAAGTGTTAAACATAACATCGGTTTAACTTCAACTTGTAAATTGCTACAAATTTCAATAAGTGTTAAACATCATTTCAGTTTAACTTCAACTTGTAAATTGCTACAAATTTCAACAAGTGTTAAACATTATCTCGGTTTAACTTCAACTTGTAAATTGCTACAAATTTCAACAAGTGTTAAACATCATCTCGGTTTAACTTCAACTTGTAAATTGCTACAAATTTCAACAAGTGTTAAACATCATTTATAACTCTCTGCCCCCTAATGTGGACTTATGTTCACATTAAGCTTGTGCATGTGATCTTGTTTGCCGAAGTTGGTTTCAAGCCGAGGTTGTTAGCCTTGATTTCTCTGTTGATCTTACTTGGTTTCAACCTGAGTTTGATTCTGATGACATGGCAAGCCTATGTTACTCCAACTTAGTTCAACTCCATTATATGCAAGATTCGACTCTGCCATATAATGAGTCTAAGTTATTCATCATTACCTCGGCCTCGCATCGGCGAGCCATTTTTCTTCTCGAACTTAAGTGCCGAGATCTTGTCTTCTAGAATCTTGGATCTGCTCACTCAGGTTGAGCTCTTCTCTTCTCGGACCTATTCATCCAGGCCGAGATCATGTCTTCTGGAATCTTGGATCTGCTCACTCAGGTTGAGCTCTTCTCTTCTCGGACCTTCTTATTTAGGCCGAGATCTTGTCTTTCGGGATCTGGGATCCGGGGCCTGAAATCCAAGATCTGCTCACTTAGGCTGAGCTCTTCTATACTTGAATGTCATCTCCTTGGGAGCGCTCATGCCCCCTGTTTTCACGTCCCTTCTAGAAGGGTCTTCATTCCTTTTATGTCAACAGACTCTCTATTTTTGCTAAACTCGTCGTTTTCAACACGTTGATCTTGTACGGTGATGGCCATCTATTCTCCTTTCTTTCCCACAGACGGCGCCAAATTGTGTGAGTGATTTTTTGACCACACTGCCAACTTAGTACTCAACTGGAGAACACCGGCAGAATAGATGGCACTTGTCTGACCTGCAATAGAAAGAAGAGTCTCCGGCGGTGGCTCGTCCACCCGGGGATACTCCGACGATCAAGTCAGTACTCCATATCTCTCAAAGATAACCAATAGTGCTTAACTCACTAGACAGAATATCAAAAGCCATACCTTAGACCCATGGAGGTGCCTCCCTTTTATAGCCAACATAATCCTAGTCTCAAGTAGAAGCCTAGCTCTAATGGACTTAGGATTACTACTAACTTGGACTCCTAGTAGGATTAGGATAAACTCTCTAAGAGTCTTATCTTTACCCAAACTGAAATCTTCTCCCATTTTAGGACTCTTGTCCCTTATCTGCTTATCTCGGATTCCAGTATTCTCACAGATAACCTCGGTCTAGCCGAGATCATCTCGGTATCATGACCAGGACACGTGACACCTCGGCTGACACTTCGGTGTCACCTCGACCACGTGTTGTCATTCAAAAATTATGTCCCCACACTTGGAAATTAAATCAAAATGAGCATGTCCTAATCCTTTATGCCAAGGCCAACCATTATTATTTATAGCAGATAAGCATTTACTATTAAAATGAGAAGACAAATTATACAAATCAAACACATATACATTCTCATGTCTATAACCTACAAATATAGTTTTGTTTTCTAGTGTGTTTTCAATAGTGCAATGAGTTTTCTCAAAAAAACTCTATATCCTTTATCACATAATTGACTAATACTAAGCAAGTTATGTTTTAAACATTTAACAAGTAAAACATTTTCAATGATAGGAGAAGGATTTTTATCAATACTTCATACACCAATGATTTTACCCTTACTATTATCACCAAAAGTCACATATCCACCATCCTTTGGTTAGAGTGTGACGAACATAGCTTTATTTCCAGTCATGTGCCTCGAACATGCACTGTCGAGATACCATCTATCGTTATTGAATTTTATCTTAAAACATACCTACAAAAATTTGATTTTTCTATTGGTACCCATATTTTCCTGGATCCATAAAAGTTAGATTTTGATACTTTTGAAATGTCCTTAAAAACCCACATTTTTTTTATTTTACCAAAAGGATTTTTTTTAACAGAACATGAAGGTGAAATATAACATTTTGTACCACAAAAATGATATGTGAGATGAGAGTGACTAGAAGATGCATGCATAAAACTATTTTTGGTAGTTTTTACTTTTGAAAAAGGTTTATATCCAATTCCAGCTCTATCAAAAATACAATTTTTATTTTTAAAAATTTTATCTAAAGTCTCTCTTCTTTAAGTGAATTTTGAAAGAGTATTATTCAAATCTTCGATATTTTCTTTCAAAACAATTTGCTCCTTTTTTAAAGACTCATTTTCTTCTTGTAATACAACTAATTTTTTATCAGAAATTGAAAACTCTTTTCAAGTTAAAATATCATTTTCCTTTTTCATTTTCATGGCTTCATTTTCTAAAGTATTTATCTTGGAAGTTAAGGATTCATTTTCTTTTGATAAACCTGATATCACTTTTTTTTGATAGTTACTTTTCAAACTAAGTTTCACAAATTCAACATGTAATTCATTAAAAGCTCATTGTAATTCATCAAACGTAAAAGATTCGTCATTTACCTCATCTACCTCATCTTCGTTTTTAAGTGCCATTAAGCATAGGTTAGCAACCTCATTTTTGCAAATTTCGGTTTCTGAGTCGTTTTCATCGCTATCTTCTCTCCATGCTGCAATCATGTCTTTCTTCTTGTCTTTCTTGAATTGTTTCTTAAGTTCCAGACATTCTGATTTGTAGTGTCCAGGTTTGTTGCATTCGTAGTAGGTAACTTCAGATTTTTTGTAATTTTCTCCCCTTTGAAAATCCCTATTGTTGAAATATTTTCTGAAATTTTTTTGCACACCTTGTTTCTTTTTCACAAACCTTTTGAACTTCCTAGTGATAAATGTCATTTCCTTATCATCATCCGAATCATCTTCCTCATCCTCTTGATGTTTCGAGGTGGATTTGAAGGCTATTCCTTTCTTCTTGTTGTTGTCCTCCTCTTCTTTTCCTTCTTGCATTATGAGCTCATGAGTTAAGAGGGATCACATTAACTCATCTAGACTTAGCTTTGATAAATCCTTGGCTTCGGTAATGACAATGACTTTTTTCTCCCAACTTTTTGGCAATGACCTAAGCACTTTCTTACAATTTCAGCATTAATATATATTTTTGTTAAACCATTAATAATATCAGTAAAGCGAGTAAACATTTGAGAAATAGTTTCATCAGGCTTCGTTTTACAGAGTTTATAATTATGTACTAGCAAACTGACTCTAGATTCTTTAACTTGTTCGGTTCCCTCATAAGTCACCATAAGCTTATCCCAAATTTCTTTTATAGTTTTACATGTGAAAATTCTATTGAATTCGTTGGCATCGAGGGCGCAATACAACATGTTTGTGGCTCTGACATTAATTTGGGCCATTTTAGTATCTGATTCATTCCACTTATCTTCAGGTTTTGGTACCTTAAGGCCATCTACGGTTTTGGTAGGAATTTTTGGACTATTGCAAATAATTTTCCGACATTCGTAATCATTAGATTGAACATGTATGATCATCCTAGTTTTTCAATAGCTAAAATTTGTGTCGCTAAATAATGGTGGTCTATTGGATGCTTGTCCCTCAGGTAAGGAATAACTAAGGCATGCCATGATCTACTCTAAGATGGTTTAGTCACACAAACTAGATATCTAGGCTCTGATACCAATTGTTATCCCAAGTAGGCACCCCAAGAGGGGGTGAATTGGGTTATTAAAAAATTTTATAATATTAAAATTTATAAACACAATATTCAGAATTTTAATAAATAAAAAATAAAATAATAATTATCAATATAAAAGTAAGAGAGAAAAGAAGAGAAAATCAAACACTAAGATTTATACTGGTTCGGCACGCTAGGCCTACGTTCACTCCCCAAAGAACCTCATTGAGATTTTCTTTACTATCAAAATGAATTAATATACCACCAAGTTTTCATCAAGCTTGTGAATTTTGCACAGGACTTACTCTTATCTATTGAGCCTCACTCAACAATAAATGCCTTACTCTTACAAAAATCTCTCACAAAAATAATGAATAAAAATAAGTGGTACTTAAACCCTCCTTTACAATAATTCTCTCACAAAGAGTAGATATGAAAGTGTAAGAACAAAGGTTACACTTTGATCTGAAAGTGAGAGAGCAGAATATAATATATTCAAAATTTTGGAGCACACAGAAAATTTTTTCTCTTTAAGTTCTTGATTTTTCTCTACACACATCACTTCTATTTACACCAAAAAATATACCCATTGGAAGAGACAGACGCTCCTGAAAACGTCAACTGAATCAATTTGGAAGAGAATCACGTAGAAAGGAAAATTTGCAATCTTGCAAATTTGAACACTTTTAGGCTTTAGTCAAAATTGTACAAAAAATAAAAAAGAAAAGCTATTGGAAATGATGTCTTATATGACTTTCCACATGCCAACATGCAGATATGTAACATGATATACTCAAATGTTGTCTAATTGTTTTCGTGATGTATTCTATTATATGTGTTATATAAAATATTATAATCAAATATTTGCATACGTAGTAAAATCTTTTTTTTTTTATAATAGATCTGAAAATATATATATATACCCTTTTTAAATTTTTGTAGAGATTTTAAACTAAATATAACCTACCACTACATGTGGATATATCAATTTTGTCAAAAGAAGACAAGTCATTAAAATCACATTTGTCAAAATGATATAACTAATCAATTTTAATTTTGTCAAAAAGCGAATAGTGACCAGCCAACCAATTAATCAATTTTATCAAAATAATACAACTAATCAATTTTAAATTGTCAAAAAATGAATAGTGATTAGCCGAATTTTTTCAAAATCATGAATAGAAATATTTTCAAAATATTTCCATTTAAATAAAATTTATAACAAATATGTCATACAACTTATATTTTAAACAGATCATATTTTATACCAAATAATATAGAATACGTATATTAAAAAATCTAAAATTTTCAAATAATATTTTAGACATCATCAAAATTAAACAATATGATTAACACATAAGATTTTCCTCCCAAACTTAATTTTCTAGATGGTCCAAATAAATCAATATGCAAGAGTTCAAGAGGTCTAGTAGTTGAAATAACATTTTTGGATTTGAAAGAAATTCTAATTTGTTTTTCAAATTGATATGCATCACAAAGTTTGTCTTTTTCAAAAACAATTTTTGGTAAACCAATGACTAACTCATTTTTTGAAAGTTTGAAAATTAAATCAAAATGAGCATGTCCTAATCTTCTATGCCAAAGCCAACCATTATGATTTATAGTAGATAAACATTTAATATTAAAATGAGAAGACAAATCATACAAATCAAAGACATATACATTCTCATGTCCATAACCTACAAATAAAGTTTTATTTTCTAGGGTGTTTTCAATAGTGCAATGAGTTTTCTCAAAAATAACTCTATAATCTTTATCACATAATTGACTAATGCTAAGCAAGTTATGTTTTAAACTTTCAACAAGTAAAACATTTTCAATAATAAGAAAAGGATTTTTACCAATACTGCCTACACCAATGATTTTACCCTTACTATTGTCGCCAAAAGTCACATATCCGCCATCCTTTGGCTAGAGAGTGGCGAACATAGTTTTATTTCCGGTTATATGCCTCGAACATGCACTGTCGAGATACCATCTATCGTTACTGGATTTTGTCTTGAAACATACCTACAAAAATTTAATTTTTCTAATGGTACCCATATCTTCTTGGGTCCATAAAAGTTAGAATTTGACACTCTTGAAATATCCTTAGGGACCCACATCTTTTTTATTTTAGCAAAAGGATTTTTTTTTAACAGGACATAAAAGTGAAATATAACCTTTTGTACCACAAAAATGACATGTGAGATGAGAGTGACTAGAAGATGCATACACAAAATCATTTTTGACAGTTTTTACTTTTGAAAAAGGTTTATATCCAATTTCGGCTCTACCAAAAGTATGATTTTGATTTTTAAGAATTTTATCTAAAGTCTCTCTACCTTGAGTGAATTTTGAAAGAGTGTTTTCAGGTCTTCAATATTTTCTTTCAAAACAATTTGCTTCATTTTTAAAGATTCATTTTGTTCTTGCAATACAATTAATCTTTTCTCAGAAATTGAAGACTCTTTCTGAGTTAAAATCTCATTTTCCTCTTTCATTTTCATGGCTTTATTTTCTAAAGTATTTATCTTGGAAGTTAAGGATTCATTTTCTTTTGATAAACTTGAAATCACTTTCTTTTGACAATTACTTTTCAAACTAATAAATTTAGCATGTAATTCATCAATAGCTAATTGTAGTTCATCAAACGTAAAAGATTCGTCATTTACCTCATCTTCGTTTCCAAGTGCCATTAAACATAGGTTAGTAGCCTCATTTTTGCAAACTTCGATTTCTATGTCGCTTTTATTGCTATTTTCTCCCCATGCTACAATCATGGTTTCTTGTCCTTCTTGAATTGTTTCTTAAGTTCCAGACATTCTGATTTGTAGTGTCCAGGTTTGTTGTATTCGTAGCAGGTAACTTCAGATTGTTTGTGATTTTCTCCCCTTTGAAAATCCCTGTTGTTGAAGTTTTTCTGAAAAAATTTCACACAACTTGTTTCTTTTTTACAAACCTTTTGAATTTTCTAATAATGAATGCCATTTCCTCATCCTCTTAATGTTTCGAGGTGGATTTGAAAGCTATTCATTTCTTCTTGTTGTTGTCCTCCTTTTTTTTTCCTTCTTGCATTATGAGCTCATGAGTTAAGAGAGATCTCATTAACTTATCCAGACTTAGTTTTGATAAATCCTTGGCTTTGGTAATGGCAATGACTTTTGTCTCCCAACTTTTTGGCAATGACCTAAGCACTTTTCTTTCAATTTCAACATTAGTATATGTTTTGCCAAAAGAAGTTAAACCATTAATAATATCAGTAAAGCAAGAAAACACTTAAGAAATAGTTTCATCAGGCTTTATTTTAAAGAGTTTAAAATTATGGACTAACAAACTTACTCTAGATTCTTTAACTTGTTCGGTTTCTTCATAAGTCACTATAAGTTTATCCCAAATTTCTTTTGCGGTTTTACATGTGAAAATTCTGTTGAACTCGTTGGCATCTAAAGCACAGCACAACATGTTTGTGACTTTGACATTAATTTGGGCCATTCTAGTATTTGATTCATTCCACTCGTCTCCAAATTTTGGTACCTTAAGGCCATTTACGGTTTTGGTAGGAATTTTTGGACCATTGCAAATAATTTTCCAGCATTCATAATCATTGGATTGAACATGTATGGTCATCCTAGTTTTCCAATAGCTAAAATTTGTGCCGCTAAACAGTGGTGGCCTATTGCATGCTTGTCCCTCAGGTAAGGAATAACTAGGGGTTACCATGATCTAGTCTAAGACGATTAAGTCACACAAACTAGAGTCTAGACTCTGATACCAATTGTTATCCCAATCAAGCAACCCAAGATGAGGGATGAATTGGGTTATTAAAAAAAATAATTTACAATATTGAAAAATAGTATATACAAAATTCAAAACAATGATTATCAATATAAAAGTAAGAGAGATAGGGAGAGAAAATCAAATACTGAGATTTATAATGGTTCGGCACACCAGGCCTACGTCCACTCCCCAAGGAATCTCTTTGAGAATTTCTTCACTATCAAAATGAATCAATACATTACCAAAGCTTCACCAAGCTTATCGCAAGTCTTACTTTTATCTATTGAGTCTCACTCAACAATAAATGCCTTACCCTTACAAAAATCTCTCACAAAATAATTAATAAAAATAAGAGGTACTTTAACCTGCTTTTACAATAATTTTCTCACAAAGAGTAGATATGAAAGTGTAAGAACAAGGACTACTCTTAGATCTGAAAGTGAAATAGCATAATACAATACACTCAAAATTTTGGAGCACAAAGAATTTTTTCTCTTCAAGTTCTCTAATTTTTCTCCACACACGACATTTCTATTTATACCAAGACAGATGCTTCTTCGGATTATGAGAAGTCAGCACAAAGCTCTATCATTATGGGTTCCTTAAAGTCAAAAGCCATATGAAAATTGTGTCTACTTTGCAACTTTTTCTTTTTCTTTTTGCAAGCAAATTCAAACCAACTTACAACTTTTTTTTTTTCATTCTGCAGGCAAAACATCTTCAAGGATTTGTTTACAATAAAAAATTAAATAAGTCTTTACCTGCAATCATTATAGTATATCAATTTCAAGATTTGGACTATATATATATATATATTTGATGCACCGCACCGCCACCGACTATTTATAAATCTTTAATATGTTCAAAAGATGTTCTATACAAATCAACTACGTATATAATCGATACATTCAAATATGATTGTAAAGTAAATTTGAATTTAGTGCAATATGTATCAAAATGATATAATACAAATTTACTCAAAAGAGACAATCACATCAAATTTGTCAAAGGATGAATAATGATTAAAACATGAATAGTAAAATTTTCAAAATATTTTTATTTGAAAAATATTTATAACAAATGTATCATAAAATATGTATATTTTAAACAAATAATATTTTGTGTCAAATATGTCAAAAAATATTTATAACAAATGCATCATAAAGTATGTATATTTTAAAGACATCATCAAAATTAAACAACATGATAAACTTTTGGGTCTCTAGAAACTATGAGGACCACAAAGCCCAGATACCGAGCTATAACATTAACTAGAATAAAGGAACAGCTGGTGAGAATAGCTTGGTCTTTCCTCTGCTATTTTAACGTTTTCGGCTGTGCTAACATTTATTCTTTTTTGCAGATCTAAACTGGTTAAAGGCTGATTATGCTTACGCCAATCAGAACGTACTTCGCGGCGCACTAAGATATATGCAGAGGGACTGGACTGAGCTCTTGGGCTTCAAACCAACTTATCGCTGCAGCAGTAAGCAACAGAGCAAGGTTACCAACTTCCTTTTGGAGTCTTCGTCCGAGCCAGACCCAAATATTTCCCAAATCAATCTTATCTCTCTCACCGAAGAATAAGAAATGGCAAAAAGAAGAGTCGTGCGAGCTCTTATCACTGAGCAAACCTCCGCTGCCTCTGTCAAGGTCTAGGCCGAGCAAGTTCTAACAGATCAACTGCGTGAGACTGTCGTTGTCCTTCTAACCACTAGGGCAACCTCATTTCGGATCAACAAGTGTGCTCGCACTTCGTCTACCGAGCAACAACGCCTGGTGGATGAGGAAAAGACCGCGCTTCCTAAGGTCGAACTGCCCGAATCACAGCTTGCCCGTTCTGGCCGAGTTGGCCCTTTTTCCCCACCAGTGTAGGCACTAGTCATGACCTTCAAAGGCCGTGCTATGACCACCACCAACTCTGTGAGCACCGAGAATGACCATACGTTGGCCTTCAATCTATCTAGTAGCTTGTGTCTGCCAGCCGACATGGAGCGGCACGATCAGCTGACCGAGCTGAAAGCTATTCGATTAACTACCAAGTCCTTGGTGCTGGTAAGCTTTGAGCTTTGTATTTTTTTTCCCATTTACTAAAAATTTTTGCTCGACCTATTTAATCAATTACTGGCCAAATTGTAGGCCGTGTAGAAGAGCCACGTTGCTCACCAACGTATGCTTGAGCTAAGAAAGATAGCTCGGGTGGCCATTGCTGACGGTGAGGCCAAGGATGCTGAGCTGAAGGCGCTCAAGGCAACTCTGGTCGAGTTGTGCGCGAAAAAGGAAAAGCTGGCCAAGCAAGTCCACAATGTCGAGGAGGCCAAGCAAAAGACCCTTGCCAAGAAGAAAGATCATTACCTGCGTGAGCTAACCAAGTTGAAAAAGAAGAAAGGTGCCAAAATAAAAACTTTGGAGAAAAAGATGAAGGATGACGAGGACCGTGGTTACGCTGAGGGCAAGCAAACTTACGTCCAACAATGTGAGATAGCTAATGATATCTTCTTCAAATACGGCTAGAAGGTAGCGGCAAAGAAACTCGGTTAGGCTCCTGACTCTGAGGTTTTCCTCAATCCTCCTCCCTACTACATTCCAAGCTATATGGCAGCATATGCTAGCGCCATGCAATAGAAATTTCTACAAGTGGAGGAGGAAGATCACCTGGTGCTGAACGATGTTCCTCCATCAACTGGTGATCTCGGTCATGAAAGCTCATTGCTAGTTCGGTTAGAAGTGCCAAGCCAGGCCGAGCTAAGCCTAGTCGTCCAAGAAAGCATCATCGATCTGACACTAGACAGTGGTGCTGGAGCCGAACTAGGAGGTGCTGAAGTCGGTGCTGGTGTAAACATCGAGCTGGATGACTTGTTCGGCTGACCACGATGAAGATGCTCTTGTAAGGTTAGATCATAAATAGACTCAGCCTGGAGTTCCAAGTCATATATATATAAACTCACGAATTTCAGTATTCATAACACTACTGAAACTATAAGGATATTACACATCAGTGGTAAGTTTAAAAATTTATTATAAATTCATGAGAAATTTTATATTTTTAATTATTAATATTTATAAAATTTATCACTTATTTATAATTATTTTTTAAAAATTACCTTGAAATGAAATTTTGTCAAAGTTGGTTGCATTGCAATATCAAGTCAACGTGGCTGATCTGGATGGTGAGTCGACTCACCATCGTGAGCATGGTGGTTGAGGTTATTAGCATCACTCTTCTTCCCCCACTCATGAAGCCTCAAGTGTAACTCAGCAGCAGCAATCAAGAAATAAACGACCTGGATTGCACTCAAAATATCCATCACCTCCTTAAGCGTTCTCAGCCGTAGATCATCCACCTTCTATAGAACACCTTCCATCACTTCCCTCTTGAGCGCTAAAGTTGACTTAACTCGCTTCTCTTCCTTCTCTCCTCTTTTGCTACCGCCACGCAGCATCTCGCTCACGGCTTGTGAAAGCTCCACCATAGACAAGTCCGCCAAAGTCTCTTGATGCTTAGCCATCTCCTCGGTGATCGCTTTCTCTTCCCTTATCGTCCTCCTCTATATCTCGTCAAAACGGCTAAGTTGAGTTGAGTCGAGGAAAGATCTCCCAAATCTCCTATATTGAGTCCGCGAATCAACTCGTCGAGTCTGGCCTCGAGTTGGAGACCAGATTTAGAATAGAGTAAGTGAAAAGCCATGATAGGTCTCCAACCTCCGATCTAGAGAAAAGCATTCTCCAAAGTGCTCCACCAGGAAGGTTTGAGCATGGACAACACATTATCTTTGGCCCACCGAGATTTGGCTCGGTAGTAGTGCTTGTAATGTTGAATGACTCGGTCGATGAGTTCCTAAGTCGACTCAATTGTTGTTGTTGTTGATGTTGATGATCTTGTTCTGTCATTGTTATGGTGGTTTTTGGAAGCAGAAACGAGATTATGAAGATGCTGATCTTGTTCGATGAGCCAACCCTCGAAGAACTTGTAGAAGGTTTCGCATTCTGGATTGTTGTTTCTAATGGGACGTTGTTGTGCCATGTAATAATGTATGTTCAACCATTGTTGCTGCGCAATGGTGACATCTTGCTTTGCTATTTATATATCACCACTACCTAGCGTTAAACAAACCAAGATATTATTATTAAAAATTTGTTTATTATTCACTTTGATAAATTTATTTATATATATTATTAAAAAAAATCAAGTTATATGACCTAAACTTATACATTGAAAATTTATTCAAAGTCGATTATCTAAGAGCTGCGAGCTGCCAACAGATCGTTGTCGTAGTGGCTCGTTGCACTAGAGCTCCTCAACTCCATCGCCGATCGGGCTCTGGATCGCCTTCGAACTCCCTTGGTTTCAGATCCAGAATCACCGTAGCCTTTGCGTGGAGTTTCCTTGGTTCTATGTCCAAATTAAGTTCTGGATCATCATATCATTCACATGGAGCTCCTTTTCCAACCTCTTCAGGTACTCATTTCCCCCCTCTCTCTCTCTATATATATATACTGAACTCTCACCTATATATGTATATATCGTTATCGTTAGGGTTTGCGATTGATTTACTTTCGATTATGAACTTCATGAGGTTTACAAATTGTATCATGAAGGAGATAGTCAAATAACTAAAAAGCTTAGATGTTTGGCTCGTGGTCGAAATAGAATTTTTACGAAATATAAGCGATACTTGATACATGGTTTTCGGTTCCATACTAAGGTGATCGAGCGAAAGAGAAAAACTCAAAATAATGGGATTATTGTCATGGCAAAAACATGAAGCCTTGCAAGTGGTAGAGATGGAAATCCTATCTCAAGAGATGTTACATTTTATAGTGTCTTAACAGATATAATTGAGTTAGATTATTTGTTTGGGAAGAGGGTTGTGTTATTTGAAAGTGAATGGGTGTCACAAGCAAGGAAAAGACAAGATAAAGATTGCGCACTAGTCAACTTTGCACGACTAATGAAAGATACTGAGCCTTTTGTGTTGGCTTCTTAAGCAGAACATGCAATGTATGTAGAAGACCTCAAACACAAAGATTGGCAAGTTGCTATCAAGATAAATACGAGAGATTTTTACGATATGAATGTGGGGTCTTCTGTGGATAATGTGGAGGCATGCTTGTAGAGTGTTGTGTGCAATACACAATGGTAATGGGGACAATAATTTTAATTTGGTTAGGACAGACATGTCTGTTGCAATTGTAGACGCACCACTTTCTCAGGTGTTGAGAGACAACGATGTTGATGATGATGGAGATGATGATAGAGACGAGAAAGAATTAGATTTTATGTGACTGTTAAACTTGTTGAACATTGCTAGTTATTTATATTTGAAAACAATTCTATAGTTTCCTTTCCCTCTCTTTCTTTATCATTGTTTTTGTTAATTTAATTGACTGTTTGAAAAATGAATAATGCATTTTTAATTTAACTATGCCATTTTCATATGTGGCTACGAAATATTTATTTACTATATGTTACATTTACTCACTATCAACATAGTAACGCAATAAAGGTGACTACACAATTTTCTTTGTTAATTTTCTTTAAGTATTTTGTTCATTTGCAAATAATTTATTTGGATCATTCTAAGTTTACAATTTGATTTGTCTATTTTTCTTGAATCATACTAGGATTCATCTGTAAAGCAAAAAGCCTATGGACCCATATCTTCAGTTTCGCTCAGGCAATGTTGGTGAGTTTAGTGAGTCAACTCTATCTGAGATTCAGCCAAACTCTAGTCAATCCAATGATAATGCAGGTATGTAAGTTCAAACCTTATAAAAATGTCATATTATTTCTTCATATATACTTTATTATTATTATTATTATTATTATTATTATTATTATTATTATTATTATTATTATTATTATTATTATTATTATTATTATTATTATTTATAGCATTTTTTGTAACTAGATGGTGCTAGTGGACAAAAGAAAACTAGAGGTCCCACTGAAATATGTAATATTTGGGGTACTTGTGATGATGAGCACTTAACAGTCAATTAGAACAAACTTGGCCAACCTGATAACAAATTGGCAACAAAGTTATCATCGTTCATTGGAATTATTGTGCGTGATGGAAAAAATGCACCACTCACTTACAAGAATTGGTATGAAGTCCCAGAACATTACGAAGATCACATATGGGCCATTGTACAGGTAAATGACACAATATTGTGCAAAGATCACATGTGAAAAATAGTTAACATGAGTAATATGATTAAAACAACACTTTTTATAATTTTTTGTATTATTAATTTTTAATGTGGAAATTTTAATTTTCTATTATTTTATTCTTCGCTCTCTCTCTCTCTCTCTCTCTCTCTCTTTTCAGTCAAAGTTTGATCTTCCAAGTCATGCTTGGACTTGGGTTATGAAGTGTTCTAGCAAGAAGTTAAAAGACTGAAAGGCAAACATAAAGAAAAATTATTATAAAGGCCACTTGAGTTTTGACCAACAAAAGCATTATAAAGATAGTAGAGTGTATGCTGATCAGTGGGAATACATTATTAAGTATTGGGCCATTGAAGAAGTAAATGTATACTTGATCTGATCATTATATGTTCTTTTACTTGCAATAGTTTGGGCACCATTAATTTATACATTTGTAATTTTAGGCACAAAGTGATAAAAACAAAGCAAGTCATGCAAAGTGAAAGTATAATCATACTACTGGAACAAAAAGTTTTCCACGTGTTCGAAAGGAGCAGGTTAATTAAGCTTTTCATGTTGTATATAATATGAAAATGTATGCATGATGTGACAGAATGATATAATTTATCTTTTGGAATACATTATTTTGTAAAAGAATAAGTTGGGACACTCTCCAACACGTGCTCACATGTTTAAAGTGTGTTATACAAAGGAGACTAGAACCTCTGAGGCAACGAAAGCAATGATAGTATGTATCAAATAATTATATGTCCATTTGAACTTGTAGATTAGTTAAAATTCCAACATTATAGTGTTGAGTGATTGAAATGTATATATTAAGTCATGTTTATTGCAACCTTATAGGATGAAATGAATGAGAGAACAACTTTAAATGCAAATTTGTCAAATGAGGGCCCAAATGATACATTTGGACAAGTAATGGTTAAATAAAAACATGGACGAGTTCACATATATGGATTAGGTGTCTCCCCGTCTAATTTATGAAGAGATACATCTAGTCATAAAGCAAACCAAGACACAACAATGGATGCTATGGAAGCTGAAAATTCAGAGCTAAGGTCCAAAGTTTCCCATGTTGAGCATGCTCCGAATAACTTGACAAACACATCTAACCAGTTAATTTTTTTAATAGAATTTATAAATTATTAATGTTTTCCTACACATATATATACATATATCTGTGTGTGTGTGTTTGTAAAATTAATTAGTTCAAATTTGGTTAGATCACAACATCTTCTAGTCCTCTTGACATGGCAGCTCGACATCAAGTATGGTCCTTGTCATCGATACAAGATACCTCTCTTACTCAGGTACCCACTAAGAGCTAATCATATATATCACATTACTTCCAACTTTATTTTAGAATAGCATGCAAAACTTGTCTCACAATTAACCAAAGAATGAATATTGTGGACCTAAATTCCATTGTTTAAATCTAGACAAAATGTGCTACATAGTAAAAATCATGACATGACGAATAACTTGTGTTTTTATTTTTTATTTTTTATTTTTATTTTCTTGTGAAGCTTCAACAAGACATCTCTCAATCATTTATTACCGCATGGGCTCTTTTTGATTCCCTGAAAATCTTGCTTAAAAGTAATTAGTTGATTGTCATTTTTCACAATTACATTTGATTTACATTGTTAAGTTTAGGGGATCCTGATATTGATAATGGGCATGGTTTTGATTGTTGTAAATTGATGCCTTTGGTTGTTATTGATTTTTTAAGCTATTGTTTGATATGATCTAAAGACTTACGGTTGTTACTTTTATATTATTTGTTGTAGTATGGTGAACCAATTAAGTGATTAAATCATGTAGCTTGCTTATCTACTAGAGAAATGCATATCACTTTCAGTTGTGATCATCTTCACTATGGCACTTTGTACTAGTTTATTTTTTAAATATTATTTATTAATTGTAAATATATAATTACTTGAGTAGTTAAATCTTAATTTATAGGTGGAAGATATAGTTGCTCTAAAAAGTATCATTAAGCCAACAGAAACAGTAGCAATCGGAGTACTTAATAGCACAGACCTATCTAAAGAAGTAGAAGGGGAAGAACTAGGATCTGATTATTAGGAGGTACATGTTCAAGTGCCAGTTAAACCTAACGAGAGCTTGATCCGATCATATGGTCTTGTCAAAACAATTGGACAAGCTATTGGAGCTCATATTGCTTGGCCTGCTCCATTTGTGGTATATTTCTTTCGTAAATACTAATTTCATTAACAAATTTATGTTAACTTAATATAATTTCAATTACCTTTATATGTTTATCTTTTGGATGCAAATTTCGCAAGTTATGGATGCTAGCCGAGAATATTCATACAAGTGAGGTTGAGAATTTGGGAACTGAATTTGTTTTGATAATTTGTCTTTCCGGAAGATCGATATCACTACGGCTTTTTAAAACTTATGGTTGGAATAATTTTCTTTTAAAATTTTTTGGCTTTAACTTTGTTAGTGTGGTAAAATATTTTCTAATTTTGAATATGATTTTTATTGCAATATAAATAAATTTATATTTTTAGATAAAAAAATAATTGTGGTTTGAATTATTATTTTTTTTTGTTTTGTTTTGTTTTGTTTATGATGTGATGATCCTATGGTGGTAATATTTGTTTGTTATTATGAAAATATTACAGGATGAATGGATGTCAAATTAATATAGGATGTGCCAATTAACATTCTATTGTTTGTAAAATCGATTCAATTTTTACAAGCATGTACGCATGCTTAGTTGTGGCTTTTAAAAGTGTCAATGAAAAGAACATATAAATGGTATTTTGTAATAGTGGTAGTAGCTTTGCAAGGTCTCACTGGAATAAGCTCCAATGGCACTTATATCCATTTAATGGCAGAAATGAATTGGATTTAGTGGCAATTATGAAGTTATGAAAAATATCAATTGTGGCATAACATATGCTATTAAAAATCCATATAGTGGCATTTTTAAGATTGTAAGTCTTCTTTAATAGCACTTGATAGCGTCATGAATAGTGTCTACCATGACATTAACAAGTCACTGAAAGTCTTTAGCCCTGATGGTGTAATAGCACTTACAAGTGTCACTAAAGTACCACTAAGTCTTTTTTTTAATGGCGCTTGATAGTGTTACAAATAGTGTCTATCATGACATTAAAGTGTCATTGAGAGTTTTTAGCCATGATGGTATAGTGGCACTTTCAAGTGTCACTGAAGGGCCACTAGTATCTACCATGGCACGGGTATAAATGACACTTGTTTAAAATGTCACAAGACTAAAAAATGTCATTAGAAGAATAGTTTTGTAGCACTTTCAAGTGTCACTAAACTAAAAAAATGTTGTAGTGATTATTTGAATTGTATAATTGGTTATACAGGTTGATTCGGTTTCTATATACACATTACGAATCTATGCAATTTGGGAAGATTTAGCTTAGATCTTGAAATGTCCTCTCATCTTTTTTTTTTCTTTTTTTTTTTTTTCTTTTTTTTTTGGTGTTGTAGTTGTTCATTGTTGCTGTTGCTGTTGCTATTGTTGTTGTTGTTGTTGTTATTGTTGTTGTTGTTTATTCTTATAGATATATATATATATATAGAGAGAGAGAGAGATGTTGTTGCCTATACCTTGGTAACCATTTGGCAATAAAGATCTCTCTCTATCTGTTGTTGTTGATAGACAAATGTCAGATATAAACAGATAAAAAAAATTGTTATTTGTTGAACAAATTTGTTAAAAAAAATTGAACAAATAATAAAAAAAATAATAGAATTTCAATAGATAATTTGAACAAATAGAATTTTTGAAGAGATAAATTTCAATAGATAGATTTTATTTAGACAAAAATTAAACAGATAAAAATTTTGACAAATGATAATTTATTCAACAGATAAAAAATTTTAACACATAAAAATAATTTGAAATTTACACAAATTAAGAATTTTTTTGAATAGATAAGGAAAAATTTCAACAGATAGATATAAATTTGAACAGATAGTCAGTGAAAAGTCAAACAGATAAAAAAGTGAAGGGGAAAAATTAAAAAATAAATGTCATTCAAAACAAATAAAAGGACATCTTATTAAACTATTTTAAAAATGGTGGACCTTTCACCAATAAAAAAAATACACTTAACCTAATACCTTAGACACCTTCTAAATTGGATTTATCATCAATTTTCTCTAAGAAGTATTAAATTTCAAAATATTTATAATCTCAATGCGTTCTTTACTTGTGTTAAAACATCAGATAATGTTATGGTATGCAAAACTTAATCCTATTAAAGTCATAACTAAAAAAAAATGACTTGTAATCAAAGACCATATTAGATATAACCAAATAATGTCATAACTAATATGACAATGAGTTATATCTAATGGGGTATTTGGGATGATCTAAATAAGTATATTTTTTTAATTTTTACAAAAAGATGTGTAAAAAAGTAAAGATGTGATATGATCCAAATAAATGCATTTATCTAAATAAGTGCACTACATAACACTGACACTTATGACATTGAGTACGATTTATCCAAACTTAAAATATTCATCCTATTAACCACATGACTAATTTGGAGAGAATCAAACCTGCAATTTCAAAATTTATACATCGAGGCCTTACTAGATTGGCTACACCCAGGGGTAGAGGGACATGAGGGCGAGGGGGGGTCACGTGCCCCCCTTAACTTTTCATTTTTTTTTTTTGGTGGGAGGGGAGGGGGGGTCTGTGCTGTGTGGAGTGTGTGTATATTAAAGATGAAATTTGCTACTCTTAGGTGACGCAATCACCAGTGCCTCCGGCATTTTTTTTAATGGACATACATATGAGCAATGATTGAGATTCCACTCTCACAATACCCTACAAATCTGAGCCACTCATAATGTGGAATCCACACATATATGAGTGGGCCCCACACATACATGGAGAGTCAGGATCACTTTGAGAGTGTGAGGTCATCTCCTAATGGGATCCCAAACACAAATAGGTTAAAAATTAATTTTTTTAATTTTTTTTAAAAAAAATAGAGAAATAATATAATTAAAAAATAAAAAAATTAACTTTTAATTAATTTTCTAAAATAAACCTATATAGTGGTATATGTACCATCGACGGATCTGTTGTTAATTATGAAGATAATAAATTTTATTCCTTTCCATTTTAAAATATTAATTTCTTATTTTATTTTTTATTATCTTAAAATATTAATAATTTTTTTTAAAAAAATCAAAAATTAAAATAACATGAATTTTTTTATTTTGCTCTTATTTTAAATTTATTAATATTAGTATACATAAAAGCATAAAATTAATGTTCTCCAAATGGTTGATATATTTGTAGCTTGAGGGAGAAAAAGGCGCAATACTCAAGAAATTACAAACTCACATCACTATCGAGCTAAATTATTCTACACTGTTTTGGATATGCAAATTCAAAAACTAAATGCTCGTTTCACTAAGTCGAACACTAAGTTGTTGCTTTGTGTGGCACATTTGAATCCATTTAGCTTTTTCTCTAGTTTTGACAAAAACAAGTTAATTCATCTTAACGAATTTTATCCCAAAGAATTTCTTCAATGGAGCTCATGGTACTTAATGATCAACTTGATACATATATTATCAATCTGCTATCTAGTAGTGAGTTTTCAAGGTTGAATAGAATTGCTGATCTTGCTAAGAAAATGGTGGAGATTGGAAGAGACAAAGTATATCCAGTGGTATATTTGCTCTTGACTTTAGCATTAATCTTACCTGTTGCAACTGCTACTGTTAAGAGGGTATTTTCAACTATGAATATTGTGAAGAATCAGTTGCGGAACCGAATGAGTGATGAATGGATGAATGATAACTTGGTTGTCTACATTGAGAGAGATATTTTTGATGGCATCAACAATGATACTATCATGGAAAGATTTCAAAAGATAAAAACTCGTCGGAGTCAATTGTAAAATTTTAAAATTAAAAACTTTTTGTAATGAATATTAATTTTTAATGTTTAATATTAACTTGAAAAATTATTATTATGTTATTGTTATTGATTGGGGAAAAAGTTTTTGAGAATATAATTAATAAGTGCCCCCCTATATTAAATTCCTGGCTTCACCACTGGCTACATCCATTGGATTACCTTAAAAAAGTTAATTTACCCTTTTTCATATAATACTGTTGGCACCATAAAATATTCTTATTATTATTGTTATTATTTTCAGGACACGTGGCATCTTCTTATTCACTTGAAAGTTAAAAGAAGTTATGGAGATGATAGAGAACATGAAGGACAAAGTGGATAAGTGGAAGGACAAATGGCAAAATAAGAATGAAGATGAGAGAAATGGGTAGTTACTAGGTAGCTATCGCTATATTTTTTTCCTCTATAAATAGCCATCAATGGCTATATTGTAAGAGGTCCAAAATTCAAATCAAAGACAATTGATTTCTATTTTTCTTGTCATTTATATTTTATGCTCTTCATTTTCGAAGCATAGGAGTAGAGGTAAGTTCTCTGCACTTTATTTTATGCAGTTCCTTTTCGAAGCATAGGAGTATAGATAAATTAATGATTAGTTTGATTGTTCACTCAATCATCTTTCTCCTTCTCCCTCTTTCTTCTTTTAATTTTTCTTTTCTCTACACTTGGCAATTTTGAAGTCCTCTTCGTTGAGGCAAAAGAACCGTCAACGCAATCGCTTGATAATTGATTTGAATTTAATCTATAAAGATTTTTCAATTCTTATTGACACGTTCGCATTCATAATATTTTTCTTTGTAGAAAAAATAAGCCAACAAATACCTTCAAGAATCTTTAGATAAAACGAACAAAGAATGTTGATATTAGGCACTGCTATAAATAGGCCAATGCGAAAGCAACCAGCCGCTTTTGTCCCCTCCAAGTTGCTTTATGGTAGGCGATTTTGGTTGTTTCGGCTTACTTCTCCACCCTGCTAAGCGTCCCTTCTTTTTGTATTTTTTGGTATTTGAAATTTTAAGATATATGAAATTTTAAAATATTATTCAATAATTTGACGAAATATCGTGCCACACTTGATTTATCAACTTTTGTAATCTAGTGAAGGATTGATTTTTGTATCTTTTATCTTGGAGTCAGCTCTAGTTTTGGACTTTTGTTATTTATTCTATTAATAAAATCAATTTTCAAAGTTGCTAATATATAGCCCACTGTTTTCTAAGGAGTGTCTATCTACATACTATTGAAAAGGGTTGAGTTTTTTTAAGGGAGAGATACTGGTAGGTCCTTTAAATTTGATTTAATTCCCATGAGGTCTTGAACCAAAATAATTTAGCACATCTTCTCATATAACCCTTGACATTCAGCCCACATGTAGAAATCACTCAACCGTTCCACTCTCTTTCTTTCTCTCTCTCTCTCTCTCATAACCAGCCACCAAAGACCACTTCCGACCTTTGACAATATTTTTTTTGACTATTTTCCATTTCCACCATGTTAATACCACTATGCTGGCAACAAGAGAAAAATAGAAGAATATGGATGAAGAAAATGAAGGACAGGGATAATGAGTCATATTCAGTGATAAATTTAGTCTTCAAAATCACAAATCACAAATTAACATAAGATTCAAAGACATACTTAGTGATAAATTTTCATATTCAGTGATAAATTTAGTCTTCATAATCACAAATTTAGTCTTCAAAATCACAAATCACAAATTAACATAAGATTCAAAGACATACTCAGTGATAAATTTTCATATTCAGTGATAAATTTAGTCTTCATAATCACAAATCACAAATCACAAATCAACATAAGATTCAAAAACATACTCAGTGATAAATCACTACAAGAAATAACACCTTTTCTGACCAAAAAATTGGTCGCTAAAAGCCTATTTTTAGTCAGCAAAAGTAATCCACAACCAATTTTTTTGGTCGCTACTTTGGTCACCAATTGAGGGTCGGCAAAAGTAATTCGCGACCAAAATTTTTGTTGGTCGGGAAAAGTTGGATTTGGCGACTAAATTTTTGGTCGCTAACTATATCATTACTGCGACTAATTCATTTTGTTGCTAAAATACTTTGGTCGCGAAAAGTGATATTTTCCCGACCAAATATCTTAGTTGCCAATTGTCACATTCCACGACCAAACAGATTAGTCGCCAAAAGTCGAGGAATCACCAACTAACAATTTAGTTGCCAAAAGGTACGGAATTGCCGACCAATGATTTTAGTCGCAAAAGTGTAGAATCTGCCGACCAATTTTTTAGTCGCCAAATCTCTTTTTTTTTAAAACAATCAATTTTTGTTTATAAACATTCAATCCAATATAGAACAAAATTCATTCAACCCAACCACAATTAAGGAACAATAACATTTAAAAAAGAAAAAGCTTAGGAACAATAATTAACAAATTTTCTTTCTTGTAACTTCAATAAATCATCAAACAATAATTGAATTCCATTTAAAATAAAGATGAAAATATGTAACTGTAGTACAGCACAGGACATATTCAAGTCAAATTGAATTTAGTAAGCATGTCTTCTCAAAAGCTTTATTCTCTTTGAAGTCCAACATGACACAAAACTTGAAGCCTTTCACCTTCTTTAATGATTTAACATATCAACTTGCTCGGCAATTGATCCAAACTAACATATCAACTTTATGGATAATTGACCCTCCACCCTTGCATGGCTGAATGAAACAGCCACTTGGAAGCAATTCAGCTCTCTCAAATTTTTGCATCACCAACTGTCCCAAAAGCATAAGTTTTAGAAAATAGGCGGAACAATGTATTCAATTAAGTCCAAACTCGATTCATTTGGTAATATTAATGACCTCAACTAATACAAAATGATGTAAATTATGTATAAATGTTTTTGAAATTAAACAAGAATCAGAAAAGATAAGAAATTTCTCTCACAATAATCGAACAAAAGGTAGTAGACAAATTATGCAATAAAACAATCAATTTTCATCACATCACATGTCAGAGAAATCTAATCTTACTAGGTAGATCAACAAAGATCTTCTAGGCTGGCTTGAGAACTTGGATCTTCATGTTCATTGGTTTCAAAACAAACACTGCCATCATCATGCTGCATAAAAATCAACAAATGAGCAGTACAACATAAATGCCGATTTTGTTATTGCCAGCTTTATGATATAAATATATCTGAATATACTAGAGGTCTGCCTAACCTTTTCAGGCTGCAAAGGTACTTCTTCATACTTGTATGCATTCTCTAGCATGTCAAAATCAGATGGACCAAAATCAAGGCCTTCATTATCATAATCATTGTCATCATTGGGATCACAAAATGATTCACAAGTTTCACATCCTCCATGAATAAGTGAATTTCTCAACTGTAAATAAAACATCAGGAGATTGGGATTCCTGTTGTCTCTCTGAGGCATGACGCTGTGCTTTCCATATATCATTGAGTTCAGAATGTATTTTCACCATATACAGAGGTTTAATAATTAGAACAAATCTAGAATGAGTATACCCACCAGGGAGTAGAGATAGATGCAAAATAGGACAATCTTAAATTCCAAGAAAGACACAAGCAAGCACAAAACCGCAAATGGCTAACATTAATATGTGAAGTGGCCAAACACAAGAGTGCATGCAAGTCACTGATCAAGTTGGGTTTCTACTAGCCGAAGGTATTGTTCTTCCATTCTGTTATATACAAACCCAAGTAGTACATTAAGAATCCATTATGGCCTTTGTCCCAAAAAACTTACTTCTATGGCTTTCACTGATGTCATTTCTCCATCGGGGCCTGGCCAGCTTAGCATGCTTGAATCCTCATAAAATTTGTAAAAAGATTCAGGTTCAGTAAGAAGCACTTTGTAATAGCGCTCCACAAAGGCATTTGCTAAAACTTGTGCCATGTGAGCAGGAGGAGAACCTGTTGTCTGTATTGCCATCTCTATTGAAATATAACATTGAAACATCATTATCATAATGACAATTTTTATAATTAAAAAAAAAAACTGATTTCATTTTCTTTTTCTTTTTCCAGAAAACTAAACATTAACAACACTAGTCACTTCACTCTTAAAAACAAGAAAAACATAAAGATACAAATTATTATTGATACAATGTAAGATTAAGGAAATACGAGTAGAAATTATTGTACACAGATGTGCATATACATACATAATATATAAATTGGGGAAAGTTGAGTTTTGACAAAATTGCTAACCGGGAAGAGAAACAAAAAATGGAAATCAATACAAAATGAAAATAAGTCTTGAAATTCAATAAAAAAATTCAAACTTACGCATATATGCTCAGTGTGATTGGACAAACTGAACTATGCAACAAACCCTATCTCCTAGATCCTCACCCCACCTCCATAATCCCACTTATAATATAAAATCCTGTGTGTATATCCTAGTACTGAAAACAGATCACTATGAAATAATACCACAGAATTAATTTGTGAAAAGAAAATAAAATCAAACTCCCAGATCAAACAAAAGAAAACCCAAAAAGGTATACATTAAACACTAATTTTTTTTAAAAAGAATGAAAATATTAGTTTCACTAGAATTTAAGCCTTTTCCTTATTAAAATCGAACTTAACCAAACACCAAAAAATTGAAAAAGCTATCTTTTAACCTCTGTTTTAAATTAAACAAACCAATCTATGAGAATCAATAGACTAATCTAAAAGATAAAAACAGTGCAACATTATTTCAAATGAGATTAAAAAAAATCATTTTAAACCCTATTTTTAATTAACCTAATCAATCGAACAATGTAAAAGATAAAAACTGAGGCTATCTCTTAAACCCTATTTTCAATTAACCAAACTAATTCGAGATAACCAATGGACCAATCTACAAGATCAAAACTTCAACTTAGTGAAAATACATTACTAAACCCATATATCATATTTTCAGCTTAATATTTATCGCTTTACAGCAACTTCAACTTAGCACTCTCTACAAACAATTTATGTAGTATGGTGTCTCATGCTTATGACATAGCAAAGCATGGGATATTGAAACAAATGGATGAAACTAATGTTTTAAAGAGTAAATCCAACCTCAATACTCTTAGAAATTTGGGGAATATGACACTAGATTCCAGTGCTTTTTATTTCTTTCCTTTTTTTCCTTATAGTTTAACTATAAAGGAAAACTTGATTTTAAACCACAAGAGAAAGGGAAAAAAAAAAAAAAAGTCATTCACATTTTTATAAGCATGTGTTCTTCAAATTTTCCACTAGTTTCCTTAGCCATTTTGATTAATGCAAGAAGTAAGACTAAGCAAAAGCAATTATGGAAAAATTCAAGTGGAACCAAATGCTGATGCCTCATCAAGTAGAACCAAGTCATTCACATTTTTATAAGCATGTTTCTTCAAATTTTCCACCAAACCCTACTAATGAAACAGGGAAGTTAATCACATTTGAATCAGGACACTGATGACAGAAACAACAATGTAATTCACTTATCTTAAAAGGCCATCACTCTGCAAATACTCCTAATGAACTAGTGATGGAGCAAGAACTTTTTGTTCTTTTCTTTCTTGTTTTCTTTTAACTACTTTTTATTTTTTTTATTTTGATTGTTAGAGGTTTATTATGCTCGGCAATTTCCAAAGACAAAACTTGGGGATTTAGTCTACAGAGCATAGCCTTGGTTAATTGGTTTCTAGTATAGATTAAGACCGCGTTTAGATCTTGGATTTGGGTAGGCAAAGGAAATGGGAAGGAAAATATTAATGAATTTTAAGCTAATTTTGTTTCACATTGTCCACTACTTTTCTTTTCCCTCCTCAAATCCCTATCCAAATTCATGACTCAAGCACAACATAAGTGGAGTGTTGCTGATTGAAAATTGACATCATCAGTGCAATCATTGCTCTGTACTCACACAACTATATTTTTCCTGAGTATATTGCATAAGTGGAGTGTTGGGATGTGTTTTAAAATTGACCTAGCATGTTGCCTCAAATCAATGAATGTCATGAGTGTTTCATAGGTCAAAATGCAATTGCATTAACATGGGGTCCTAAATTTTCTAATGTTAAACAGTGCAAGCCTAGGTAACATGATGCAATTTTGTGAGATCTAGAATCTTAGCTAAAGGTTTGATTTTAAAATAATAATAATAATAATAATTAAAAGCGATTTTAACTTGAAATCTGAAAACAGAGTAAAATTAGCATGAATTCCAATCACTGTGCCCACTGATGTTCAATGGGAAAATGTTTGGTGTAGAAGCATTTTGTGGTATTTTACATGTTCATGCACAGTTCAACTAACCACAACAAGAAAAACCATAAAATAAGATCTATTAGTGTATATTTTGGAGAAACTAGAGTTAAGCTGCGATTTAAATAAATTTCAGGTTAGAAACACGCACCATCTGAAATACACATTCCCTAAAGAACTGGGCCAGCTAGGAACCTGCAAGAGCAAACTGTGAGAGAAAACAGTAGAAGTGCTGCAGTCACTCAACCCACAAACTCACCCTCTCACACAATATAATGGGGTGGACTCACATCACTCAAGCTTTGACACTAAATTTTTAGCCCTAGCCACAACCAGGCTATCAGGTAGGTCCTTGAATCGATCAATAATAGCCTCCTCTCCCCCTTCCATTTCAACAATGTCCGACCACTTAGTCTGAAATAGGTTGAACACTGAAGTGCAGGAGTGGATATTTCCTCTTGAGCAAGTTCAATGGGTACCAGATCCTTCCTCGAAATCCCTAACATATTTGCAAACAAATGGTGTTGAGCCTAGCCCGCAGGTCCTCAATAGCCTGAGACTGAGAAATTACCACATCCGAACCCCGATTTGAAACCCCACCTCTAGTTGAACCTCGCTCATCAGGACCAAGAACATCTATCGCAACAATTTCTTATTGAAGGCCCTCCATAGAAGCAGTGAACGACCTCGAACTAGGGCTAAGACTCCCTTCACCCCCCATCGTCAATCTGTCAACACTAATTGAAGGAACCTCCTCAGAGGAAATTTTCGATTCCCCTTGCTCTAAGCTCAAACCTCGATTCAGTTTGCCCCAAACCAAATAACGCTGGTGATTTCGAATCCCTAACCACATCCTTAGCCCTAGACGAAACCCCTTTGGTAAACTGTGGAGACTCCATCGGCATCAATGAGCTATTGAAACCCTAGAATTTTAGGAATTCCAGAGAATAGAAGAGCTTCTTTGTGACGCCTTGAAAAAAAAAAAATTTTTTGAAACATCATAAGATTTAAATAACAATAAATTGCTAGATAAATAAGATTTAAATAACAATAAATTGCTAGATAAAATTTTAACTACTAATTAGGAAATTTTAAATTCTTACATAGTCAAAGTTCAACAACAAAATAAAACTACAAGTTCACACACAATGTCACAACATTGTTAAATACTATTACAAGAGATGACATGATTTTATTTTGATAAAATATTGACTCTAAGTTAGCCAAGGTTCGATATTAGCAACTGCTCCAATTTCAGCCTCAATCCCTTCTTCGACATAATCTGGCATGAAGCGCCAGGGCAACAAAATATATGCCATGAGTTTTCCAACACAGTAAGAAAACATAACCAACCTACCATTCTTTTTGAGGGAAAATAATGAGATTATAAACACGAGATAATAATATAATTGTAAACATAATTTACAACTATTAAAATAATTCAAATAATTTTAATAACTTAGGTAACCCTTGAAATCTCACCGAAGAGGTTTAACTTACCAACCACTAAGTCACGGCAACGGTTGATTTGGAAATCCCCCCTTAGTCAACTATTCAAGAACTACCAAAGATGCCCACGCTCGAAGTTATATACCCAAGCCGTGACATTCGTGGTCTGCCCCAAGGGAACGGTCTGCCAAGGGTACGTAACTTCCCTGCGTGCCACCCGCACATCTACCCTTATTACAAAACCAAATACCGATAAGGGTTCAAATAATCCATGTGCCATCTTAGGGTTTCGCGACACAATTTACTTAAAAATTATTAAAAACCAGGGCTCACCCTGAATACCGGGTATTAACCCTCTATCAGTAACTTTATATATATACCATTAATCATTTCGGTTAATTTATATATTAAACACAAATTATTCAAATCTCAATCAGCAATAATGTTATACCAACTAAAAAAAAACTCCCAACATTATACATGTCACACAAAAATAATTCAATGTACAAAATTTAATAGACAATTAATTTAAACTATGGTATGAACATAATAACTTAGATACAAGAAATAAACCATAATTACACACATGCACAAATTTTTGATTTACCAAATTAGACTAGCACATTATTAAATAAATCACAACACACCGATACATGGATTACTAATTTATAATAGTTGATGGATTAGACCAACACAATACTGAAATGATGATTTTATCCTGTCCAGAAAATTTTAGATTGTAACTTAGGTATTAAAAATTATAAATAAATTATTTACACAATCCTAAAATTCGTGCAATTGAACAGAATACTCAATAGGGATGTTTAGGTCACTTTTCAGAAAGAATTTCAGAAAAAGAATGGTATTCTTAAAATTATTTGAATTATTTTAATAGTTGTAAATTATGTTTACAATTATATTAGTATCTCGTGTTTATAATCTCATTATTTTCCCTCAAAAAGAATGGTAGGTTGGTTATGTTTTCTTACTGTGTTGGAAAACTCATGGCATATATTTTGTTGCCCTGGCATTTCATGCCAGATTATGTCGAAGAAGGTACTGAGGCTGAAATTAGAGCAGCGGCTAATATCAAACCTTGGCTAACTTAGAGTCAATATTTTATCAAAATAAAATCATGTTATCTCTTGTAATAGTATTTAACAATGTTGTGACATTGTGTGTGAACTTGTAGTTTTATTTTGTTGTTGAACTTTGACTACATAAGAATTTAAAATTTCCTAATTAGTAGTTAAAATTTTATCTAGCAAGTTATTGTTATTTAAATCTTATGATGTTTCAAAAAAAAAGTTTTTTTGGGCGTCACAGTTTGGTATCAGAGCCTAGGTTTGAACCTTTGGGCCATGGGTAGTAATTTATTATTTTTACGTTTAAGAAAACCTTACGTTAATTTGTAATTTTCAGTGACTTAACTAAGTTAGAACCTTTTTATTTATAGGATGCCAGGGTCATCAGACATGAACTCTAACGAGGAAAATTCGGTGGAAAACTATGACATAGAATCTGACCCAAGTGAAGAAGTGGAGATGGCTATAGAAGACTATGAATCTGAGCCTGAGCTTGACCCTGAACCTGATCCTGAACTTAAGTCTGAACCTGAGCTCAAAGAAGTTGAACCAATATACAACCCCCTGCAGGTTATTGTGATTGAGTTAGACACTGAAGAGAAATCTATAGAAGGCAATACCAAGGAGAGCACTAGAGATGTAGGAGCCGTGTTTGAGGGTTGGGATGTGCGAAATGGGTTACAGATTAGTTCTTTTGTATATGTCAGACTTTATCCCCTAGGAGGTTGTGCTTGGAAAGTTGAGAGTTGGGTGGGTACCTATATTGGACCTGTCCAGATTCTAAGACAAGAGACTCCCTGGGTATGTCAACTAGGCCCCTTCCCAGATGGTTTCACCGATAGGGTAGGCGACCTTTTTGACATTTGGAGCCTTCAGTATATCATGCCCGACCCAAGCAGAATTGTGAGGAGAGATGGGTCAGTGGACTTCAAGAACTGGAGGACCTATTGGGAGGAGCCGGTGCAACTGCTAGGACATCGTGTGTGCGAAACTGCTATCTTCATGAGGGTGTTGTGGCAATTCATGGGGCTTTCCAAGCCACATGGAAGCCGGAAGCCCTTGTGAGGAGAAACTTTCCTTGGCTATTTTAAGAGGTCTTAAGGGAATTATAAACTAGGCTAATTGATTGTTTTGTATGCTCACATGTAGAATTGTCTAGTTTAGAATTGTGAGTGTAGGAGTTAACTCGGATTATAGGGGCTATCTTTTGCCCGTAGTATGTTATTTAATCCTTTCCTTTGTTTTACTTGTATTTTTCTAATTATAGTTTATCTAATCTAATTAATGAAGTTTCCTTTTTTTTTTTAACTATTCTTGCACATAAATATAATAATAATAATAATAATGATAATAAATAAATGAACAAATCACGAATTACTAAAAAAAAAAATCCCATCATGCAAAATGGCTGGACGAACAAGAAATAATAACAATGGTAATGGTGAAGGAGTGTCTGATGGCGATGTCGCTCGAATTATACACGCGATTTGCTAATAGAGTAGGCAATATACCACCCCGAAACCAAGATCAAAACAAATCGGAAATGATAGCAAAATTTGAAAAGCTACATCCCCACAAATTCCTTGGTGGATCAAACTCCCATGAAGCTGAAGCTTGGTTAAGACAAATTAAGAAGTTGCTAGATACTTCTGACATCCGAAATGAACAAGATAGAGTGACCATGGCGGCATTTCAAATGGAAGGGGAAGCAGATCATTGGTGGGTAGAGACATTAACTTGGAGACAATTCGAAGACCTATTCATGGAAAAGTATTTTTCTAACTCGCTAAGACAAGAAATGATTCAAGAGTTCCTCCAACTGAAACAAGGAAAAATGTCAGTCGCTCAATAGGCGAACCGTTTTGAAGCTCTTTCACGGTACGGTTCAACCATAGTAGCAAATGAAGAGAATAAGGTTAGGCGATTTGAATGGGGTTTGGACACAGACATTAAAGGAAGATTGATCGCAATGCAACTTTCCACCTATGCTCAAATGGTAGATCGAGCTTTAATTGTGGAACGAGAGTTAGCGGATTCCGAACGCATTCGAAATCAGCGATCAAGGAACAACAACCAACCACGCGGAGGAGGTCCAGCCTGCAACACCAGAAACCATCCTGCACCAGCACCTTATGCCAGAAAGATGCAGCAGCAACAAAGGCAGAATCGAGGAAACCAGCAAGGAGGAAACTTTGTGAATTAGTGGAAAGGAAAATGTTTCAGATGTGGTCAACAGGGGCATCGTCGAAGTGAGTGTCCTCAAGGTGGGAAGTATTTTATGGATCAACGAGTCGCACAACAATACAACAAATGCCAACTAGGGCAAGGTTCTAAGCCTTCTCAAAATACTCAAACCAACAAGGGGCAACCACAAGCCTCTAGAAATGTAAGCCAACCAAGAACACAACCACAAGGAGTTGGAAATGGAAAGAAACCAGGAGGGACTAACCAACAGGCAGTAGGAAGAATGTATGCTCTCCAAGGAAAAGAGGATATTGGTAACCCACCTGTAATTCAAGGTATTTTAATCCTTATGAATTCTTGGGTTAATGTATTGTTCGATTCTGGAACTTCGCATTCTTTTATATCTACTGCATGTGTATCAAGTTTGGGTTTGGAACCCGAAACGTTAGAGATAGCTATAAGTGTTGCTTCACCCTTAGGGGGCCAAACCCGAGTAAATCTAGTATGTAAGTCTTGTGAACTAGAAATCTTCGGTTCATATTTGATATGTGATCTAAGGGTTATGGATATGTCTAATTTTGACATCATCCTAGGAATGGACTGGTTGTCAATTCATCGAGCCATTATTGATTGTTACCGTAAGACAGTGACAGCATCCTCCCTTAATGGCACGAAAGTTCAATTTAAAGGAGATAGACAAGATTCTCTAACTTCAACGTGTCGCAAGTCGCGGTGGCATGACCAACTGACTAGATGGTTGGCAAGTTTAATTTTGGAAGACGAAAATCGAAAGGATCCGGAATTACCCCATGCGGTGTGCGAGTACGCTGACATTTTCCCTGACGAATTACCGGGATTACCCCCAAAACGAGACGTAGATTTCACAATTGAGCTTCAACCTGGGACTTCACCAATTTCAATAGCACCACATCGTATGGTGCCAGCTGAACTTCGAGAATTGAAGGAGCAGTTACAAGAACTATTGAGTAAGAAGTTCATCAGACCAAGTACGTCTCCTTGGGGAGCGCCAACATTATTCGCGAAGAAGAAGGATGGGACCTTAAGATTGTGCATCGATTATCGACAACTAAATTGAGTCACCATTAAAAATCGATATCCCTTGCCCAGAATTGATGACTTGTTCAATCAATTAAGAGGTTCAAAATGTTTTTCCAAAATTGACCTTAGGTCGGGACATCACCAACTTCATGTCAAAGGAGAAGATATACCCAAAACTGCGTTTCGCACCCGTTATGGCCACTATGAGTTTGTGGTATTGCCATTTGGTTTGACGAATGCGCCTGGGGTATTCATGAGTTTAATGAACAAAATTTTTACACCTTATTTGGACCAATTTGTGGTAGTATTCATTGACGATATTTTGATATACTCACGATCGGAGAAAGACCATGAGCAACATTTGAGAACCGTTTTGCAAATTCTAAGAGAGAACCAATTATATGCTAAAGCTAGCAAATGTGAATTTTGGTTGAAGGAAGTAAAATTCTTAGGTCATGTTGTGTCTGAATCAGGAATATCAGTGGATCTTGCTAAAGTAGAAGCAGTAATGGGGTGGAAACAACCTAAAAATACGTTTGAGATTCGTAGTTTCTTGGGATTAGCAAGTTATTATAGGAGATTCATTCAAGATTTCTCCAAATTAGCCAAGCCGATGACACGCCTAACGCAAAAAGGAGTAAAGTTTGAATGGAACGAAACGTGTGAGCAGTTATTTCAAGAACTCAAGAAGAGACTGACAAGCGCTCCTATATTAATCATACCCCGAACGTGACGTTGGGTACACTGTTTATTGTGATGCCTCTAAAGAAGGGTTAGGTAGTGTGTTAATGCAAAACGGGAAGGTAGTAGCTTACGGATCAAGACAATTGAAGAATCATGAGAAAAATTATCCTACTCACGATCTGGAGTTAGTGGCTATGGTCTACGCACTTAGGACTTGGCGACATTACCTTTATGGCGAAAAATTTGAGATATTTACCGATCACAAAAGCTTGAAGTACTTGTTCACACAAAGAGATTTGAACATGAGGCAGAGACGCTGGATGGAGTACCTTGAAGATTACCAATTCACCTTGTCTTATCATTCCGGGAAGGCTAATGTTGTAACAGATGCACTAAGTCGAAAGACAAGAGAGATTGTAGCCAACATATCAATTAAAGAATGGGAAATGGTAAGCACCGTGAATGGGTTTAAGGAATGGGTTTAAGTTACAACCAGAGACTCAGAATGGGAAGGGTAGGTTGTTTACAATAGTTACCACACCCCAACTTCTTACCAAAGTGTTGGAAGCCCAAAGATTTGTTCAGGAGACCGACTTCATCAAGGCCCGATTAGTGTTCGGGGAATCTTCACCGGATTGGACGCTCCATCAAGATGGTAGTTTAAGGTATTTAGGTAGAATTTTTGTGCCAAACATCGAACAATTTAGAGAAAAAGTACTTAAAGAATTTCACCATTCGGTTTTTGGGTTTATCCAGGAGAAAACAAGATGTATCAGGATCTTAAGCCACAGTATTGGTGGAGTGGAATGAAGAAGGACATTGCTCAATTCGTATCTAAGTGCTTGATGTGTCAGCAAGTGAAGGCAGAACATCAAAAGCCGGTAGGGAAACTCCAACTTTTACCAATACCTAAGTGGAAATGGGAACACATAACAATGAATTTTGTAACGGGATTACCCTGGTCGTTGCAAGGCCATGATGCCATTTGGGTGGTGGTTGATCAATTAACTAAGACGGCACATTTCCTACCAATAGGACCAGCAGGCACACTCGAATCTTTAAGTTATTATTTATTCGAGAAATCATTAGATTGCACGGAGTACCAATCTCAATAGTGTCAGATCATGATTCTCATTTTACGTCACAATTCTGGCAAAGTCTGCAGAAAGCCTTGGGTACAGAGTTGTGTTTAGTACAGCTTTTCACCCTCAAACTGATGGTCAATCAAAAAGAACAATTTAGACTTTAGAAGACATGCTTCGAGCTTGTGTGATGGACTTTAAGGGTAGTTAGGAGAGACACTTATCACTAGTCGAATTCTCTTACAATAACAGTTTTCAAGCAAGTATTGGTATGGCACCGTATGAAGCTTTGTACGGACGGCCTTGCCGGTCACCAATATGTTGGACAGAAGTCAGAGAAGCACCTCTTTTAGGGCCAGAGTTAGTTCAAGAAACTACCGAGAAGGTGAAACTAATTAGGCAAAGACTTGAGACCACTCAGAGTAGGCAGAAAAGCTATGCAGATCAAAGGAGAAGACCTTTAGCATTTAAAGTTGGAGATCATGTGTTTACAAATGACCGCCGAGGAGTTGTTCGTTTCGGAAAGAAGGGAAAGTTGTCACCTCGCTTCATTGGGCCTTTCGAAATCTTGGACAAAATAGGAGAAGTGGCATACCATTTGGCTCTACCACCTCAATTGGTTGGAGTACATAATGTTTTCCACATCTCTATGCTACAGAAATAGGAGCCATACTCTTCTCACATCATCAATTTGGAGGAAATTAATCTTGATAAGACGTGAAATTTGAAGAAAAACCTGTCAAAATTTTAGATCATCGCGAGAAGAAATTACGAGGTAAAACTATACCGTTGGTTCGAGTTCTCTGGAGACCTCGTGGGACAGAAGAGTCAACGTGGGAACGAGAAAATATGATACGTGCCAATTACCCTCAACTTTTCAAGTCTAAAGGTACGAATTAATTTCGAGGACGAAATTTTTTTTAAGGAGGGCAGATTGTGAAAACCCATATTTAAATTATTCTTAAAAGAAAATAAATTAATTAATTAATGTTATTCAGAATCTACCTAAAATATATAATAGTGTAAAAAAATTAGTTTTAAATTAACCCAATTCTATCACTAACAAAGACCTTATTAAGAATAATAATTTATTGATGCTCAATATTTATTGTTATAAACAAAAATAAATAAATAAATTTAAAAAAAAAAAGAAAAAAAAAAAGAGAGAATCAAATTCTCGGTAGCAGGATGTGCCACCTGCTAACTTACATTTAAGCATGGAAAATTTCATCACATCATGATTCTTGGGTTAAGGAGAATTGTAGTGGAGAGTATAATGAGAAAGAGAAAGAGAGAGAGGGAGTAAGAGGGGGGAAAGCTCAGTAAAAGTTGATATATATATACTAGGAAGGCTTAGCTCATGCATATCTGTTCCTTGGATGGGTGAAATTAAGGAGAAAAAAAAAAGAATTCAGCAAGAAGAGAGGAAGGTTTAGGAAGCAAAATTTTTTTATCATTTCATCACCCATTTGAATCCTACTATTAAGTAAGAAAACCCTCTCAACCCTCTAATTTCTTTTTATTAATGAAGTTTCAGATTATGTTCTTGTGATTAAAATGACTACTCATAAATAGAAATTTTATATATATGTGTAGGAATTTTGTGATGTGTATGTCAAGTGTTTGAAGATGTTGATAGTCTTAAAATCATCTTATTATTGTAAAGAAATAAGCTTGCATGTGTAGTTTATACATTTAAAGAGAAGATTGAAAATAATCTGTCTGTTTTGAATCTACCAGAATGTTTGCCCGAATTTTTAGACAATTTTATACTCAAAATTTCGAGATGATTTCTTCTACAAAGTTGTTGATAATGATGTCTAGTCCATCCAGGAATTTTGGTAACAATTTTTGAGCTTTCTACAAATTTATACAAAATTTTAACTAAATCTGAAACTGTGTTGAAAATAATATGTTTTGAATCTACCAGAATGTTTGCCCGAATTTTTAGACAATTGTATACTCAAAATTTCGAGATTATTTCTTTTATAAAGTTGTTGATAATGATGTCTAGTCCATCCAGGAATTTTGGCAACAATTTTTGAGCTTTCTACGAATTTATACACATTTTTAACTAAATCTGAAACTGTGAGATAGATTTTACTATGTATTTGAAAATTTATTTAAAATTCTATACTAAGCCAAATCTGGTAATTTCTAACTAAAAGATGAAATTTGAGAAGTCTAGTTTCATTATAAATTTTTAGATTATGGATTTGATCTATAAATTTAAGCATGGAATTAATGTAAGGAAATGTGACAAATCTGTGTCATAAAAATTGCTGGAAATTTTACAGGATTATTTACATCTTCTTTTTAAATGTATAAACTACACATGCAAACTTATTTCTTTACAATAATAAGATGATTTTAAGACTATCAACATCTTCAAACACTTGATATACACATCACAAAATTCCTACACATATATATAAAATTTCTATTTATGAGTAGTCATTTTAATCACAAGAACATAATCTGAAAACTTCATTAATAAAAAGAAATGAGAGGGTTGAGAGGATTTTCTTACTTAATAGTAGGATTCAAATGAGTGATGAAATGATAGAAAAATTTTGCTTCCTAAACCTTCCTCTCTTCTTCTCTTTCTACTGAATTCTTTTTTTTTTTTTTCCCTTAATTTCACCCGTCCAAGGAACAGATATGCATGAGCTAAGCCTTCCTAGTATATATATATCAACTTCTGCTGAGCTTTCCCTTACTCCCTCTCTCTCTTTCTCTTTCTCTTTCTCATTATACTCTCCACTAAAATTCTCCTTAACCCAAGAATCATGATGTGATGAAATTTTCCAAACTTACATGCAAGTTAGCAGGTGGCACATCCTGCCACCGAGAATCTGATTCTCTCTTTTTTTCTTTTTCTTTTTTTAAATTTATTTATTTATTAATTTATTTTTTGTTTATAACAATAAATATTGAACATCAATAAATTATTATTCTTAATAAGGTCTTTGTTAGTGATAGAATTGGGTTAATTTAAAACTAATTTTTTTACACTATTATATATTTTAGGTAGATTCTGAATAACATTAATTAATTAATTTATTTATTTATTTATTTATTTTCTTTTAAGAATAATTTAAATATGGGTTTTTACATTCTCTCACTAACCCATGCCACTAATGGTGTTCTTTGTTCTTCCTTTATGATTAGAACCATTGGCTATAGATAGGGGTGTGCAGCGGATATACCGATCCGCCAAAACCGATCGAATTGAACCGATCTGCCGCATTTTGGACGGATGCGTGATAGTGAGCGGACGGTTGCAGATTAATTTTCTCCAATCCGCTAATTTGGCGAACAGATGGCGATTTTGAGATTCCTTTGGCCGCAACCGAACCACCAAACCGCAAACATCCCTAGTAATGTATAAGACTTTGTATTTTCAATTTGTTTAAATATTTTGTTTGTGTTTTCGATTGAAAAAGAATTTAAATATTCCGTTGAAAAAAAAGTTTTCAACTTGAATATATTTTTTGAATTGAAAAAAATAAACGTATTATTTATCTATATTTTTTAGTTTTTAAATCTAACTCTAAAAATAATAAATAAAAAATATGATATATGCTAGTTGGTTTTTGTTTTCAAAAACATATATAGATATAATAATACAGAGACATACAATTTCTACAACTGCTCTATTCATGGTTTTGGTAGTTTGAATCGTTTTTATATTTTAAGAACCACAAATTGTAATACTTTATGTGGATGAATCATGTTGTGATTGTAATATGTGGATGAGACATGCAGTGATTGTGATATTCTAAAGTTTCAAACTTTTTTTCTTTAGATGAGGTATGCAATAATTGTAATATTTTTTTAAGTTATTAACTGTAATACTTTCTTCTTTTTTTTCTTTGTTTTTTGAGGAAGTGCACAAGTTGAATTATGTTGAAAATTTATAAAATTTTAAACCGCCAAACCGATTCGCATCCATCCGCCAATCCGCTCAATTCACATTCGCCGAATTGGCGGACAGATGTGGATTGATTTTCTCCAATCCGCCAATCTGGCGGACGGATGGCGAATTGGAGGTTCTATGGCCGCAACCGACCCGTGCCCACCCCTAGCTATAGATTGATCTTGAGAGTCAGGGCTTTTGATTTTTTTTTTTTTTTTTTTTTGATCTTGGGAGCCAGGGCTTTCAATTCCCACCTCCATATTTCAAATTTCCCTCCCAAACTTTTGGCGACCAAAAGACCAGATTAGTCACAAAAAAAGTACCTTCGCCGACAAACTTTTTTAGTCGCCAAATCGCAATCAACGGTGACTAAATTATTAGTCGTTAAAAGTACTAATTTGGCGACTAATTTTTTTTTGTTGCTGAAAATAAGCTTTTGGTGACCAATTTTTTGGTCACCAAAGAAAAAAAAAATTTTATTTTCTATTCGGCGACTAAATTGTTTTAGTAGCCAAAACTCAATATATGGCAACTAAAATATTTTTGGTCGGGGAAAATAAGTTTTTGGCGACTAAAATTTTGGTCGCCAATTCCACAACCAACTTATTTTTTATCTTTCGCAACAAACTTATTTTTTGGTCGCAAAAATGTGACCTTCCGTGACCAAATTTGTAGTTGGTCGCCAAAAACATACCACTTTCTGCGACCAACTCATTTTTTGGTCGACAACATATGACCTTCTGCGACCAACTCATATTTGGCCACCAAAAATAATGATCATTCACGACCAATTAATATTTGGTCGCCAAAAGGTAACTTTAGCTACCAACTTTTATACTGGTCGCGGAAAGTAGTCGCTAAAAGTGCAGATTCTTGTAGTGAATTTATCAATGATAGACACATTCAATGATAAATTTGTCACTCACTGTTTGTTAAAAAATTACAAAAAGAAAATCTCATCATCATCGTCACAAATTAACACAAGATTCAAAAACATATTCAGTAGTCAATTTAGCAGTGATAAACACATTCATTGATAAATTTTTTACTAGTTGTTTGTTAAAAGATTACAAAAATAAAAAATAAAAAAAAATCTCGTCATTATCTTCACAAATCAACACAAGATTAAAAGAAATATATCAGTGATACATTTATCACTGATAAAGCAGATTTGGTTTAAGAGAAATAGAGAGAGAGAGAGAGAGAGAGTGAGTGAGAAAAATGGAGGTGAGATCTGGAGAATCAATGTGCTTGTAGTCGTTTGAAGTTGATTTCACTGTAGAAACAACTAAGTCAGTGTAAATTTAGGATGTTGGAGTATAGATCGACGATGGCGGAAGTGGTTAGTAAATAGTGGCGGTTGATCTAAGATGATGAAATATAGATCAATGGAGGTGGAGATAATTGGTGAACAATGGTGGTGGTAGTGGCTGGCGAAGGTGGTGGTGGTAACCGATCGAGGTGGCGGTGGTTAATGACAGGTGGCGATGGTGGTTGTGGGTGAATGGCCATGGTCATAGCTACAATGGTGGTATTTTCTAGAGAGAGAGAGAGAGAGAAGAAGAAGAAGAAGAAGAAGAAGAAGAAGAAGAAGAGTTTTGGAAAAATGACCAAGAGAGAAGTTAATACAAATTGAAAAAATTAATGAGTAATAAATATTATAAACAATTAAAGAGTTAAAAAGTGTTTAGGATGATTTAAATATCAATTTTTACCAGTTGGTAGCAGGGGCAAAATCGGGATAAAAAAAAATATAGCAGGACTCCCTGGTGCATGAGATAGAAACTTCGGACCTAATGACTCATAGATTCAATTATTAAGACCGGCTGGTAAAAATCCATTTTTTCTGTGTTAGGTTCACAATATGATAGAATTTGAGGAGTTTGTAGGGCCCAATATGAGTTTTGTTTTTTATGATTCGAACCGTTCATTTTATAGGACTCATAATGTATTATCTATGAAAAAATTTAGAGCGACTCGATAATTGTAACATTTTTATTTTATCGCATTTGTTTCTCTCTGTCATTTATTTTTTTGGAGACAAATATAATAAAATGAAAAAGTTATGATTGTTATGATTGTTTGATAGAACTGATTTTTTCATGGATAATATACGAGAATTATCGAAATGAGATTCATGTTGGGCCTCATAGACCTCTCAAGTTTTTGTCATGTTAAGATCTTAAACATGAGAAAAATCCAATCTTATTAAAAATCTTAGTACACACTATTTTTAAAACTCATATTATTTTAACTTTTTTTTTTCCAATTCACTCTATTAATTCTGGAGTATTTTTTTTTTTTTTTATACAAATAGAGGTTTGGTCATTCATTTGGTAGAAAATTTGGGGCCTCTAGCATTTTCTATTTTCTTTTGACTCTTTTTGTCACTTCTTCAACCGTTTGGTTGTGCTGAGGGAGAAGATTTTAAGAGACTTTATTATTCATTAGGGCAACATTAATGATATATATAAATATTTTTTTAATTTTTTTATATAGAATAAATTAATATACTAATTACGTTAACAAATATAATTTAAATATTGGGAAATTAAATTAAAATATGTTTTACGCATTGAGGATGAGAAATTGACACAATTTAAATATTGACTATCAAATCGAAACATTTTAACTAAAATTGACATAATTTAAACATTGGGACCGAAACAACATATTACACATATTTTTAAGATTAAATTTATATGTAACCTAAAAATCTATTAAGTATGTACGGGGGCGATATATCCTTTGCTCTCCGTACGCCTTGAACGTCAAGCTTCCGTCAACGGCGTCTGTCTCTGCAACACAAAAAGGGTGAGCTGCCCGGCGGTGGTATGCCGGAAAGACCCTCCGACGATCAAGTCAGATTTCAGGAAGAAGACAATGAGGAGAGAGTGTTTGTGAGAGTGAGTTCGCATACCTCCAACGTCCATCTCCTCCCTTATTTCTAGGCTGGCCATGCAGCCTCAAGGTCGTGCGCACACTACCACAGTTGTCCTTTCCTGGACAGGTGGCAGTGCGCGCCTCTCACCACCTTACGCGTGTAAAGGTTTTGTCCTTTCACCAGCACACACTGAACTGTCTAACGGTATTGAGGCGTTCGTGGAGCAGATGTCCTCTCCCTCGCACTATTGGCCCAGGTGGCATCATCAACCGGGGTACCATGACCGGCCGATAACCTGTGGAAGACTGCCACTACATGCACATAACCGAGCTATATATCACCGACCTGCCCCTTAGAATAACTGAAAGCCAGACCACTCCGCCCGAGCTACTCTAGACCGGCTCATCCGAACCAACTGGTTGCGAGGCATGCCGGCCCCCAACCAGTCCATCTGAATTCTCGGTCACACGAGCTGTCCATTTCGATTGGCCGGTCAGAGGCTGGCCGGCCTCACTGTGATCTCAGCCCAACCCGGGTCGCCCTATAGCTCGGTCACCACTCGCTGTTCCTAATTCTGCCCGGAACACGGCTTGGCTAGGGCATGTTCGCACTTGCTCGGTCAATGTCAATGACCGTGCAAGTCAGTCGCGTCAACTGGGCTTAGCTCGGCGCCGTGCATTTTGTTAAATCTGACGTCGCCTTAGCTCGACCGTACTGTCACGCAAATCTTCCCTCTCAATTGCCCCTTAAACCCATCCGAGCTATCGTGATTGGGTTTACCATCGTGTCCGAGCTAAGGTTGAGTCGTTCCATCCCCCGGCCGGACTTGAATGAGGAATGCTTGCCTTCGCTCTATAGCACAATCGGGGTCACTGCTTTCGCCGAACAATCTCAATTAGGGACACTCCAGTCGCCGAGCTATCTCAGTTAGGGATACTTGACCGCCGAAACTATCACGCCGCCGCCATCGCCATAGCCCCATCAAAGGTCGACAACAGACATCGACAATGCGTTTCCAGTGCCACGCGTCATCACGCCATTGGGTCGTGCAGCCAGCTGTCTCCCACGCCTCGAATTTCAAACGGCTGCGCCGTTTGGGTTGTTCCCTCCATCATTAAACCCCAAACGAAGGGTTTAGACCCTTCACTATTCATCTTCCCTCTCAGACAAACCCTAAACCTTTGCCTCCATATCCTTTGAGAAACTGCCTCCCCTGCTGTTGCATTCGCTCGTTCTCGCCATTTCTGACATTACATTCAGGCTTTCGAGCTCCACCTTGTTCCTCATTCGTTCCTGGTAAGCTCTCGTGCCCTCCAAACCCCTTTGCATGCCTTTCAGCCATTGTTTTCGTGCTTTTTGAGTTTTTTTTTTTTTTTTGTTACTGTTCTTCATTTTTACACCACTGTGCTTGGCATTTCTTGTTTTTGGTTGTTCTTTTGTGGCTTAGAACCGGCACACCCTAGGGCAAATGAGAATATTGTGACTGGAGGGGGCCTCCGTGCCCCTGGTTTCTCTTGGGTTCAAGCAAACTCATTCCACTGGGATGAACAGCTTGAACCTGGGTAAAACCGGGCTAGACGCCTTCTTTAATCCGTAGGTAGAGCTATAATCGAGCAAAAAACTGTTTGTGGTTTGCCACCGAGCTGAATGTCCCATTAGATCGGTAGATAGGCGCGAACCGAGCTGAACTTCCGCCTGGAACCTTGACCGAGCTAGAGGATCAACTAGATCCTCAAATAGCTCTTAACCGAGCTAGAACCGAACTAGGAGGCTAAAGCACACGTGTAGTTGAACCGAGCTGAGACCGACCAAATCCTTCCTAAGCTATTTCCATTAGAAGCCGCGCAATATCTGCTGTGCTAACCCTTGGCCTTATTTTTCAACATGCAGAACAAATAGGACCGACCAAGCCAGTCCAGCACTATCACTGGTGCAGCTCAAAGTCCGAGCGACCACAACACATTTTTGTCCGAGATACAATATAAATAAAACCGACCTAGATAGGAAAATACCAGCTTATGGTCAGCACGCCCGGCGCGATGGCCGAGTTCCGTAGAGACTACAACATCCCGACCGACGTAGTATTAGAGCTCGCTAAAAAAGGGGATACTCCATGGGGAGACTTAGACTGGTGCCCCTTCACGGTCGTTTCCATCGTCGAGGGAGGGCTCCGCTTCCCCGTGCAGCCGTTGATCTGCGAATTTTTTAGGCAGACAAGGCTCTGTCCCACCCAAGTCTCCACCAACACGTACAAAATAATAAATGGTGTCGCCGAGCTGAACCGAAGGCTCGGTCTTAATCTCGGCCTCGCTGAAATTTTCCACCAATACAGCCTCAATAAAAATAAGGGTGGGTTTTGCTGGTACCTTAAAGTCAAGAAGGGCCGAGCGAAACTCATCGAAGGCAACCCGGACAAAGAAGCCAACGATGACGACTTCCTCTGGGTGTCCGGTAATTATGAGGACATCGAGGCGCCCATACCGGGCTGGTACATCAGGAAAGATTTTGGCAGTGCTGGTAAGTTGCCCGGCTGACTGTGCTATCTTCTAGCTGCATTTCATTTCTGTTCTCTTCTGCCGGTCTAACACTTGTTTACTTCTTGCAGATAAACACTTGAAAGGCGACTATCATCAAGCCAACCAGGAAGCCATCCGAGCTCTGCTACGCCGACCAGCCGAGGAAATGGAGGCTTCAGAACTACTCGGCTTCGAGCAGACATACCACTACCAGGCGCCGCGCAAGAGCAGAGTCACTGACTTTCTGCATGAGCCCTCCCCTGAACCAGATCCAACTCTCCCACCGGTCAGACTCGTACCCTTAACCGCTGAGCAGGAGATAGCAAAGATCAAAGCCATCAAATCCATGATAACCGGGGAGGAAGGCGAGTCCCTGCCTCCCGAAGCAACCGGGGGAACTTCCTCAGCCCCAGCCGGTCAAACCAAAGCCGTTCTTGCACTTGCCAGCGAGCAACAGGCTGGCCGGTCAAAGAAAAGGCCTAGGAAGGATCTGGCCGGGCAAAATCTTGTGGATGAAGACTCAGCCGAGGTCGCCTCTACCGAGCCGGGCGACCAGGCCGAGCAACCTCGTACCAACAAATCCAAGGGCAAGGGCCTAGCCACCCCACCACTGGCGCTCGAAGTTTAGGTAACAACGGCCGATCTCGCCGAGATTTCGTTTACGCTGACAAGGATTACTCCCTTGGTTTCAATATGACCAAGGGGTTAATCCTTCCAGCAGATATGAAGAAACACGATGAGCTGTCCGACCTAAAGGTCCTAAGGTCGGCGGCCAAATCCATCGTACTGGTAAGCTTTCAATTTTTTCTTCAACTATTTGCTCGGTTTTTGCTCGGTTTCACAAATACTTACAACCTTTCTCTTGCATGCAGGCCGCACAAAAGAATTATCTGGCGCACGACCGGATGATAAAGGTGCGCCAGAGCTTGCGCGATGCGATCGCCGAGAACAAAGAGCAGAAGGCCGAGCTGGCCAAGCTGAAGGCGGCGAATGAGGCTATCGCGGCGGAGCGAGATAAGCTGCAGCAGAAGGTCGACCGAGCTGATGCTGAAAAGCAGGAGGCTGTGAAGAAGACCAAAGCTCGGTACCTCGCCGAGCTGAGGAAGCTTCGTGACGCCAACAAAGAAGCTTTGGAGAAGGCGGTCGAGGAAGCAGAAGACCGAGGATATAAGCAGGGCGAGAAGACCTACGAGCGCCAGGTCCAAGAGACCAAAGACATCTTTTTCCAGTGCGGCTGGAAAGCTGCCGTGGAAAAAGTTGGACTGGGTCAGGACTCCGCTATGTTCGTCAATCCGCCCGCTACTTATATCCCGGTGTACATGCTCGCGTACTCCAGGGCCGAGCAAAACCGACTCATCGCCGAGGCGAGGAAGGAGGCTGAGGAGGAAGCTGCCGCCGCGGAACAGACCGAGGAACCTCCACCCGAAGCATCTCCAAATGCTGAAGATGAAGTGATTGACCGGGAGGTTCTCACGGTGGAGGGCACCGACAATGAGGCCGAGCAAATCCCGCCGGAGTAGACGGTTGACGAGCATATGGAGGAGGCCGCCGATCAAAACCTTGCACTAGATTAGAGATTTTTCTCTTTTTGTCTTGTTTTCTTTGCTTTCTTTTTTGCAATGTAACCTGGCTATGCCCCCCTTTTGTACTGAACTTTTTCTATCAATGAAATGTGAACTTTCTGCTAGTGCATCTGTTATTTCTGTTCGGCTTGCATGCGTGTGAATTTCTTGCTTCATACTTTATGAAACCAGCAGGTTGGCTGAACCGCACAAACAGTCGTTGCATTTCCAAATAAAATGATATTTTGTACTTGGCCGAGCAGAATTCGCTCGGCCTTGTTTGGTTGGGAACACTTAGTCAGCCGAGCAGAAACCAGCCCACCTTTGTGAAGTTGTTTAATATGCCAATATTTCCTTTCGGCCGAGCAAATTCAGCTCGGCCGTATAATTGTTGGACAATTCACCAACATTGTCAATTCCACCGAGCGAAATCAGCTCGTTTCCCATATTGGACAATCCGCCAATATGCTCTATGGGCCGAGCAAAATCAGCTCGGCTCCTACATTGGGCAAAACACAAATGCTTTAGTTAGGTTGGTCATGCTGCCAACATTCCCACCGGGCGAGCAAAACCAGCTCAGCCCTAATGCGCGTTGTTCCATACCGAGCAAAACCAACTGTTTGTGCGGTCTGCTCCCATTCCGAGGAAAACAGCCCGGTCACCTTCAGGTCGGTTCTTGCCCCTGGCATCCATAATTTCCTTTTGTGTCTTGTGATATCATTGGACAAATGTAATACCAAACAAAAAGAGACTAATTTTCATTACAAAAACATTGCCATCTCTTACATCACATGCCAAAGGGCTGGAGGTCTAAAAAAGCTAAGCAACATAAACAAATTACATTTCAAAAGTAAAAGACCTTAAGGTTTGCTGCATTCCACGGTCTGGGGACAGCCTTGCCGTCTAAGTCTTCCAGATGGTATGCCCCCTTGCCAGCAAGACCAACCACCTTGTATGGTCCTTCCCAGTTTGCACCGAGCTTGCCTTCGCCAGGGACCACTGTGTTGCCAAGCACCTTCCTGAGGACCCAATCCCCAATCTTGAATAGCCTAGGGTGCACTGCCTTGTTGTATTTTTTGGACAGTTCCTGCTGATAGGCCGCTATGTGGATCAATGCGCGCTCTCGTCTTTCTTCAGCAAGGCCCAACTCCAGTGCCATGGTCTCATTGTTCAAGTCTGGTTGGAAACTTTCTAAGCGGATGGTTGGCATGCCAATCTCTAATGGGATGACGGCCTCCATACCATAGGCCAAAGCGAACGGTGTTTCCCCGGTCGACCGTCTTGGTGTAGTGCGGTATGCCCATAGCACATTAGGAAGCTCTTCAACCCACTTCCCCTTTGCCTTCTCAAGCCGCTTCTTCAACCCGTCCAGGATGGTCTTGTTTGAGGCTTCGGCTTGACCATTCGACTGAGGATAAGCCGGGGTTGAATTGTAGAACTCAATCTTCAACTCTTCACAAAATCCGCGAAAGAGTTTCCCATCGAATTGAGTGCCATTATCTGAGATGAGCGCCCTGGGTATACCGAAGTGAGTGATCACATTTTGCCAAACAAATTTCTTAACGTCCTTCTCCTTAATGGTTGCCAGTGGCTCGGCCTCCACCCACTTGGTGAAATAATCAGTGGTGGCGATGAAAAACTTGCGATTGCCCGGTGCGACTGGGAGTGGTCCAACAATATCCAATCCCCAGAGTGCGAACGGCCAAGGACTTGTGAGGGAGAGCAACTTCCTTGCTGGTTGGTGGATCTGGTGAGCAAATTTCTGACATTTTTCACACCGGCGGACGTATTTTTGCGCGTCCGCCTGCATGCATTGCCACCAATAACCCTGCGAGATTGCTCAGTAGGCTAAAGATCTACCCCCGGTATGGCTGCCGCAGATGCCTTCATGGATCTCATAGAGGAAAGCTTCCACCTTAGAGGGGTGGACACACTTCAGATACGGCCCCATGAAAGATTTCTTGTACAAGGCTTCGGAGGGTAAGAGCCAAAACTGCTCTGACTTTGCCCGGATCTTGTGGGCCGCCTTCTTTTCTTCTGGTAGAATTCGATTTTTCAAAAAGGCGACAATGGGGTCCATCCAGGAAGGTCCCAAGTCGGTGCAGAGTACCTCGGTTGCTTCTAATTCCTCAATGCTTGGCCGGGGTAAAAATTCAATCATCAAGGGATTGGGAAAGGTTGTCTGAGTGGAAGCGAGACCGGCCAATTCATCGGCTGTACTGTTTCCTTCGCGGTTGATCTATTCAACTCTGATGGCATCGAACTTCTTGACTTCCGCTCGCACCAGTGCCTGATACTTGGCCATTCTTTCATCTTTGGCCTCATACTTCCCTGAGACTTGATTGACCACCAGCTTTGAGTCACTAAACACCATAAGGGCTGTGACCTTCATTCTCAGCGCGCTCCTCAGACCGACGAGGAGAGCTTCATACTCCGCCTCGTTGTTGGACGCTGGGAAGCCGAGCATAATTGCTTGCTCCATAATCAGCCCATCAGGTGAAGTTAGCACAATTCCCAGCCCAGCCCCATGCCTAAGCCTTGCTCTTCTCCCACTCGCGAGCCATCACATATCTCGGTTGCCAGAACCCTGGGTTGTGCTAAATCCGCATCAACCAAATCAACCGGACAGACTGGATGTGTTCCTGGGGCAAATTCCGCCACAAAATCTGCAAGGGCTTGGGCTTTGATTGCGGTGCGCGGTCGAAACTTAATGTCGTATTGACCCAATTCCACGGCCCATTTCAAAATTCTCCCAGTAAAGTCCGCTTTTTTGAAGAGCACCTTGAGCGGGAACTCAGTTAACACCACTATCGTGTGGGCATGAAAGTAGTGTGCCAGCTTTCTTGACGCCATCATGAGAGCCAACGCCAATTTTTCCAAGGGAAGATACCTCGTTTCGGCCGGGAGAAGAGTCTTGCTTACATAGAAAATGGGCAAGTGCTGAATGCCCTCAGCGCGGACTAGGACAGCGCTCACCGCATGTTGAGAGACTGCCAAGTAGAGATATAACTCCTCGCCAGGCTGAGGTGTAACCAAAATAGATGCCGAAGAGAGATAGGCTTTCAAGTCTGCCAGAGCACGGTCACACTCTTCATCCCAAAAGAACTTGGACTTCAAAGTTTTGAAGAAGGGCCTGCAACGATCCGAAGACCGGCTGATAAATCTGTTTCACATGGCCATCCAAGAAGATGTTGCACGTCCTTCGTGGAGTTAGGGCGCTCCAACTCTTGTATTGCCTTGATTTGCGATGGGTCGGCCTCAATTCCCCGGTTTGTGACCAGAAAACCTAGGAATTTCCCAGTGCCAACCCCAAAGGCGCACTTAGAGGCATTCAAGCGAAGCTTGTGGCGCTTGAGTATGGCAAACATTTCTGCTAGGTCGGAGAGGTGCCGGGACTTCTCCTTACTCTTCACCACCATATCGTCAATATAGGCTTCCATAGTTCAGCCCAAGAGAGGAGCGAACATCTTTGTCACCATCCGCTGAAAGGTTGCCCCGGCATTTTTCAGTCCGAACGGCATAACCTTGTAGCAGTATAAGCCTCTGGGGGTGGTGAATGACGTAATCTCTCTGTCCGGCTTGTACATGGCTATTTGGTGATAACCGCGATATGCGTCCAAGAAGCTAAACCTCTGATGGCCGGTGGTTAAGTCCACCAGCTAGTCAATTTGAGGGAGAGGAAAGCTATCCTTTGGGCATGCGCGGTTGACAGTCTTGTAATCCACGCAGACTCGTCACTTGCCGTTCTTCTTAGGAACCACCACCGTGTTAGATATCCACCGAGGGTATTGCACCTCTTCTATGGCCCCGGCTTCCAACAGATTCTTCACTTCTTCTGCCACCACTTCAAAGATGGTGCAAATTTGAGCAATGGCGTCCTCTGTATGACGGCGTCGCAAGATTGGGGTAGACATTCAACGGTGGCGATGAAGCTTGGGTCAACGCCAGTATATCGTAGGCGTCCATGCGAAAGCCTCCAAGTTGGAAACCAAGAAGTTGACATAATCTGATCGTTCAGCGCTGGACAACGACAATCCCAGGAGGAAGAACTTAGCCGGGTCGTTTTTGTCAATGTGCATTTCCAATAAATCTTCGACTGACTTCTCTTCGGCCTTTCTGCCCACGTCTTCAAGGACCTCCTTTCCCTCGGGCCCCTCTATCATCTGAACAAACCCTTTGGCCGCTCGGCTGTCATTTACCGCAACGAAGCACTGTTTGGCCATCACCTGGTCTCCCCAGACTTCCTCTATTTGCCCGTTGAATACCGGAAAGCGCATGACTTGATGGAAGGTTGAAGCAACCGCTTGTATGGCGTGCAGCCAACCCCTACCCAGAATCAAATTGTAAGTCGATGGCACTTTGAGCACCCAGAATTCTACCTGCTTCACAACCGATCCTGCCTTAACCGGCAAGATAATCTTTCCGATCGGCCATTCAGGTTGCGAGTTGAAGCCTACCAAAGGAGATGTCGCAGGAACCAAATCCTTGTCTTCTAACTTCATTTGTTTGAACGCGTCATAATACATTATTTCGACCGAACTCCCCTGATCGATCAATATTCTCTTGATATCGAAATCTTTGACGCGAAGTGTCACTACCAAAGCGTCATTGTGCGGCACCTGCACCCTTTCCAAATCTTTGGTAGAGAACGAAAGGACGTCTTTCTCCTCGGTTTTTCCCTTCTTTACGGTAGGCTGGACTGAGAGCACCTCCCTCATGTGCTCGGCTTTCTTAATCATCCCTCTCAGCTCGCAGACCTTTGCTGGTTCAATGAAGTCGTGGATGACGTTGATCACCCCTTGCGGGGGCGCTTCTAGGGCGGCCATTCCGTTAGGTTCGGTTTGTCCGGTCGGCGCGGCCTTGACTCCCCCATCAATATATTGGTCAAGATGCCCTGCTGCCACCAACTCCTCCAAATGCTGTTTTAGCAGCAAGCAATCTTCTGTCCGGTGCCCCCGTTCTTCATGGAAGGTGCAACGATACTTTGGATTGAAGCCTCGCTGCACGCTTCCCAGCTTGGCCGGCCAACGGACAAAGGGCTCCCCGCGGATCTCGCTCAAAATGCGGTAGATGGGAATTTTGAAGACCGTGGTAATCCCTGTCCGCGCCTTCAGTTTTCTCTTGGCATCCTCTGCTGCGTCGCGGGGTGCATCAGCCCGGTCACTTCTGCGACCTCTGTTTTTGTCATTTTGGCCGGTTCCTCGACGCTGATCTTTTGGTCGGTCACTAGGGCGGTTTTCCTTCTGCCCGACCGAGTGAACTTTCCCTGCTACCCTTCTGTCCACCGCGACCGGATTATCCTTCTCGGTCGCAGAGGCGGCATCATCTTCCATACGAATGTGTTCGTTGATCCGCTGCATCAAAGATTCCATGGTGGTCGGCTGATGCATCGTGAGTGAGTCTCGAAGCCTATGCCCGACTGGGAGGCCCCTCTCGTATTGAGTGATCGCCAGATTGGTAGGGCAGTCGAGGATCTCGTTGTAAGTCTCCCAGTACCTCGAATTGTATGCCTTCAACGAACTTCCAGACTCCATCTTGACGCCCAGAAGGTGGTCGACCTCCTTCGGCGTTCGAGTTTTGGTCCTGAATCTGGTGACGAAGGCTTCCGCTAGTTGTTGCCACCCCTCAATACTCCCCTCCGGGAGCCTTTCGAACCACTTCAAGCCCAGCTCCCCCAAGCTTGCTGGGAATATGAGGCACATCAAGGCATCGTTCCAACGGTGGCCAGCCATTACTTGCCGGTAATGACTCACATCCATATACGGATCCGTCTTGCCATCGTACAAAGTGAATTTTGGCTGGTGGAATCCGGCAGGGAGTGGGGTGCTCTCAATCTCCGGGGACAACGGCGTGGATGTAAGCCTTGCCAGCTCTTTGTCCACCAGTGCTGGGGCGATGTTTCTGGGTGCCGGCATCACTACTTCTTCACTGCAACGAACTGGGGCACTCAATCTCTGGAGCGCCGGCACCCTCTGAACCTCCCAACGGCGCGCTCTCTCCTCCAGCACGTCCCTGAGATCTCTGGAACGGGAGGAGGCAGAGTATCGCGACGTTGACAACAGGCGTGAGGGGCGATAGGTGCTGGCGCGAGTAATGGATCTGCCCTCTCGCAGGTCGGAATCTCCAACCCCATAGTTCCTGGTGACGGAGATTGAATGAGTCCTCCACTGGTGGCGCATCGCTGAACGAGGGAGGTGCGCCACCGAGGTTGCCCTCTCCAGCAACACCCTTCCCCTTCACTTGGCGCTTCAGAAGCTCCATCTCCGCCGCCATCCTACGAATGAGGGCTTCCTGATCCTTGAGTTTGTGCTCCAGGCGCTCCTCACGGGACTCCCCCCGGCGCCGGCGGCCCTCTGGACTCTGTGAACGATCTGAACTCCTCCCACGCTTGTCGCGCGCACCTCGCGAAGAGGTTTCTAGGCCCGCTATGGTTGGAACATTAGGGGGGCCTTCTCTCCTTCGCACATACTTTGGAGTGACACCATCGACGACGGACAGCGGAACTTCGTCGTTGTTGGCCATGGAAATGGTCGAAGAAGCTTACAGAACAAGGGTTAAGTGTCAAAGAAGTTCCCACAGACGGCGCCAATTGTACGGGGGCGATATATCCTTTGCTCTCCGTACGCCTTGAACGTCAAGCTTCCGTCAATCACGTCTCTGCTCGCAACACAAAGGGTGAAATTGCCGGCAGTGGTATGTCGGAAAGACCCTCCGACGATCAAGTCAGATTTCAGGAAGAAGACAATGAGGAGAGAGTATTTATGAGAGTGAGTTCGCATACCTCCAACGTCCATCTCCTCCCCTATTTCTAGGCTGGCCACGACCTCAAGATCGTCTTGACTACCACAAATTGTCCTTTCTCGACAGTGGCGATCGCGCGCCTCTCACCACCTTATGCGTGTAAAGGTTTTGTCCTTTCACCAGTACACACTGAACTATCTAACGGTATTGAGGCGTTCATGGAGCAGATGTCCTCTCCCTCGCGTTATTGGCCCAAGTGGCATCATCAACCGGGGTACCATGACCGGCCTATAACCTGTGGAAGACTGCCACTACATGCACATAACCGAGCTACATATCACCGACCTGCCCCTTAGAATAACTGAAAGCCAGACCACTCTGCCCGAGCTACTCTAGACCGGCTCATCAGAACCAACTGGTTGCGAGGCATGCCGACCCCCAACCAGTCCATCTGAATTCTCGGTCACACGAAGCATCCATTCGGTTGGCGGTCGAGGTCGGGCCTCATCGTGATCTCGGCCCAACCCGGGTCGCCCTATAGCTCGGTCACCACTTGCTGTTCCTAATTTCGCCTTAGAACATGTTAGCAGACTTGCTCGGTCAATGTCAATGACCGTGCAAGTCAGTCGCGTCAACTGGGCTTAGCTCGGCGCCATGCATTTTGTTAAATCTGACGTCGCCTTAGCTCGACCGTACTATCACGCAAATCTTCCCTCTCAAAGTATATTAAAGTTTGTCCCAAAACTTTTTCATTTCTTCTTTGTTTAGGGTCGCCAACTCGTTTCCTCCAAGCCAATGACTCTCAGACAAATAAACGAAAGGCTTAGGGTTCTGTTCAGTTCGAAATCAAACTAGAACATAATATTGGGTTTCATGAGCCCATTACAAAATTCACATCAATAATTCGAACCGTTAAATAATTAGAACTCGTCGAGCACTTTAACCTCTGTAAAAAATCACACTAATCGGATATCAACAATTACTTGATTATATTAATTTTTTGTCAACGGTAACTATGATTTTAAAAATATATTATTGATACAAATGTGATTTGATTACGTATTTATTGATATCTGATCAAAATATTTTTTACAAAGATAAAATATTCGATAAATCTTACATATTAAACAATTTAAATTGATGATATGAACTCTGTAATATGCCTATGGAGATCCAACACGACGCTTTAATTGAAAACACACCTGGAAAGAAAGTTGGGTCGTAAACGAAATAGGCTTGGGTACCGTGAATCCTCCATCACTGTCACTTTAATCCCCAGTACAATTCTCTATTATGTCATATTATTTATCACCTTTCTATCAGTAGTGGAGCCTGAATTTGATTGAGAGGGAACTTCGCCACAGTTAGTAAAATATTTGGAATATTTTTTTTTATTTATTATTTGAGTATATTTTAAAGGGTAATTTAAGAAAAAAATATAAGATATATTAAAAGTAAATTATATTTCTAAATAATTTAATAGTGCTTCTATTATCACCCATCAATTATTTTAGATCTCCTATTTTTAACTCTTTTGTTTATTACAATAATAACCTTAAATGAAATTAATCAATAATTTTTGGACACCTCATCTCACAATTAAACCTACACACCCACTATATCATGAGTTAGGGTTTATGAGAACACCCACCTCCATCACCACCTATCTATCTTTCCCAAATCTCACATTCAAAACCTACCCACCCTCAAAACCTTAAAGGCCCTTTGGCGACAATATTCTGACAGCAACGATGGCAACCATTTGATTACATACATTTCTCTGGCAATGACAATCGGTAATGACAATGAGTGAAAAAAATTTCGGTAACCACAATTCCATGAGACGAGAGATATAACAATAAAAACTTAGAAGAGTTTCATAAATTTGATGGTATTCTTAGCTCAGAAGAAATTGGTTTTGTAAGAATAAGTTTCTTAAAAATAATAATAAAAAAAAAAATTGTTCGTCGTTTTTTTGAGATTGAACTTCTGAACATGTGATTGAAATTCGAGAATACAAGTCGGAACATTATTTATTTATTTGGAAACAAATAACCGAACAATTCTTATTTGTTCGGAAGTAGATAATTGAAGTAGCAGCAGAAGCAAACAAACAAATGAAGTTGGACCACCATTGGGTGGTCGATTGGTAAGTGAAATCCTGTCTAATTTTGCTCACATAGATAGTATACAAGTATAGTGAGACCATGAATAAACGATAGAAAACCAATAAAAGAAGTATGAAAGTGGATTGTGCTGCGTGTATGAAAATAGATAATAGAAAAAAAAAATCGAACATATTAACAAACCTCGTAATGAAACAGAGAAAAAACCTTTTAATTACTACAAAATTTTTTCACTGATTTTAAGAGGTTCCACCGTCATGGGTTTTGTTAGAATTTGAGAGAGAGACTTTTTGGAGTGCAGGAGGTGTGGGGTGTGCATTTGAATGAGTGAAATATTTTTACAATATATAATTTTGGTATTATTTAGGGAAAGAAAATAAATTTTAAGAATTTTACAATTTATAATATCTAAAGAAATGAAAAGTTTAAAATAATTAATGAAATACTAATGATAATACTCTAATTTAATAGAGTGCTCTCTCATAAATGAAATGTACTTAGCCTCCGTTTGGGAAATGGGTTAGCTTTTTGACTTTTTGACTTTTTGGTGAGGTGTCTTCCTGTTCATTTACCAAAGTGTCCTTGTTGTTGTTGTTGTTGTTGTTGTTTCTTATTTTCGGTTTGGATTTGGCTTTTTTTGCTAACTTTTTTTTTTTTTTTTTTGGTTTGGATTTGGCGTATTTTGCTAAATTTTTTTATTTTTTTATTTTGGGTTTTATTTTGGCGTATTTTGGTAAAATATTTATTTTTTTATTTTTTTTTATTTTGGGTTTGGATTTGCCGTATTTTGCTTTATTTTTTTATTTTTTTTTAAATTTATGTTTTTGTCATTTTTATTTTTTTATACATTAATTAGTTCTTGTTTTTTAATTTACGTTTTTTGCCCTATTTATTTTTATTGGTATACAATAACATTTTTTTTATTTATGTGTTTCATTTATTTGTAAATTACATGGCGAATGGTAATTTATGTTTTCATGTTTATTTTTTATATATTTTTGTTGTGTTTTATTTCAAAAATGGGTTTTCATGTGTTTTATTTATTAATAAATTACATGGCAAATGGTAATTTCTATTTTTTTTCTTTTTGGATGAGGCTTATTTTTGTCGTTCTTTTTTTTTTTTTTTGAATTTACGTTTTTGTAATTTTTTAAATATTTTTGAATGAGGCGTATTTTTTAAAATAATTTATGTATTTTAAGTTTTTTTTTTTTTTTTTTTTTGCAAATGGTTTTTTCATGTGTTTTTTATTTTATTGTTATTTTAATTTTTTTTTCATTTTCTGTGAAATGATCAAAAGTGAGATTTTATTTTATTGTTCTGCTTATTTTAAATAATTTAATTTTAATTTAATTTAAATTTTATTTTAAATATTTAAATAATGTAAATAATCTAAAAAATTTACCTTGGCAAACATTTAAAATAAATATTCAAAAAATTTAAATCGTAAAAATTTAAATATTCAAAAAAGGATTTTAACAAAAAAATTTAAATAATTTAAAATGTTAATATTTTCAATTTGAAAACAACTCTACACTCAAATCGTAACTAAACACATCAAACAAAACTTAATTAATTTTTAATTTTAATTTTATTTTATTTTAAATATTTAAATAATGTAAATAATCTAAAAATTTACCTTGGCAAAAATTTAAAATAAATATTCAAAAAATTTAAATCATAAAAATTGAAATAATTTAAATATTCAAAAAATGATTTTAACAAAAAAAAATTAAATAATTTAAATATTCAAAAAATTTAAATAATTTAAAATGTTAATATTTTCAATTTGAAAACAACTCTACATTCAAATCGTAACCAAACACATAAAATAAAACTCAATTAATAAATTATTTTTAAAACTCATAATCAAACACATAACTCGAAACTATATACTACTTTCACAACTCTACATTCAAATCATTACCAAATATATAACAAAAAAATTAAAATATTTAAAAATATTTTTATAAATAGAGTTTGAATTTATTTTTATAAAATATTTTAACAAAAAACAAGAAAATGTTTTTAAATTTTTTTTTTTTTTAACTTTCTTTGTTTTTTTCCTGGGAAAAGGATTTTCTTGGGAAAAAGTTTTTTTTTTTACTTTTCATGTGCTGAGGCGTTGCCCATAATTCATGTGAGGTAATTTCATAAATTTACGTTGCCCTTGATTGTTGCCCAGCACCTCACAACTTTTTGTCCTCACTTGGCTAACCCACTCGGCTAAAATAGCCCAACCTTCCCTTCCCAAACGCAGGCTTTTAATGATTTTTTTAGTGCAAATAGAACCTCCCTACACTAGCCCCAGTTTTGGGCAGTCCAGTTGTGCTGGGCAAGGCCCATTGCTTGAGTTTGTCTTGTGTTTAGCTTGGGGTGGCCGGTCCTACTTATTAGGGGTTAAGGTGAACTTAGAAGATGGAAAACTATCTCTTATATATATTTTTTAAATATATATATATATTGATAAAATAGTAATAATTTTTAATTTATGTTTAATTTTTACTTATACCTACACAAAATCACTTAAAATATTAAGTGATACATTCAATTTTAAATTATTGTATTAGTAGTAAATCAATTATAATTTACTTTTCACAATAATTATAATATAATATTTTTTGAACAATTTCATATGACTTTTATAATTGACATAAATCATAATCATTGAAATAAATTTTAAATATTTTCGATCATTAACATTATTAATTTATTCACACTTTTTCCCGACGTAATAAATTAAATTATAAAATTTTATTAACTTCAATTTTTAAAAAAAAAATTATATCTCCAAAGCAATTGTAACTCGTATAATTAAACAATATTCTATAAATAATTCATACATTTGGCAAGCAACCATTTATTATTTTTAAATAATTCAATAATTCAATTGTTTATTTAAAACCTTCATTTTTAAGCTACTAATATTTTAATATAGTGTTTGGTTCACTAAAATGAAATTAAATTGAATGGAATGAAACGGTTATTTCTTAGCCTTTGTATTAAATTACTATTCCTCACAATGATGAATACTAAGTTCGTTTGTAATGTTTTTTAGTAAATCAAAGATGAAAATGGACATTATGATGAAATGATTATTCTATTCAAATTTATTTTAACAAACCAAACATAACATAAGACCGGGATAATTAACCAAACACAACTTAGGCTTTGTTTCTTTGTTGTTTGGTTAAACAAAAAGCAAGTAAAATATTTTTGTATAATTTTCCTAAAAATGACTTATTTTTAAAAAAATTAAGTCAATTTTTATAAAGTTGACTCTCACTCACTACCTTTTTAATATATTTCGCATTTTCAAATAAATATCTTAACTCACTAAAAAGTCATAAATGATATTGTATTGAATTAAAATTTCTTTTCCAGACAATAAACTTTTTTTTTTAAATGTAAATCAAATCCCAAAAAATTTTTAAAAAATATATTTTTTTTTTCAAAATATTTTACATTGAAACAAATAAAAATTTAAAGTTAAAATTATTTTGAAATCTTATTTTTTGGACAAAATTTAAGGACGCGAGGCGACGTCTGTCTGCGAGTGACGAAAATCATTTTCGGTCCAAACACAAAAAGGGAAAATTACCCATAGGTCCCATGTGAAACATGTGGTCTCCATTTAATCCCAAAACTTTTTCACTGCACCCAAAAGCCCTTTCCCCTCTCTCTCTCTTTGTTTTTTGCTTTCCTTCCTCTTTCGTTTTTTTTTTTCTGGTTTTTTGCTTCCCTCTTTACGACCTTCTGATCTGAACATCTATGTCGATCTAAACCTCTGCGGCACCACCGTCGCCACTTTCTCCACCACGCAGATCGATTATTGACGCCGAAGATCTGATCAGAGTAACCAGATTTGGTACGATGCAGAACTGAAGAACAAAAAGACGATAAAGAAAAAGAACAAGAAGACGCTCATCCTCAGATCTGTGCTTAGATTGAACAGATTTGTCTATATATCTTTGTCAATTTCTCTCTCTTTCTCTCTCTATTTACAGATTTTTTTTTGGGATAGTTGTTGATCTATGGTTGTTGTTGTTGATGATGAAATAGATCTATAATATCATTGAAACAGATCTGTAATGACTCAGATTTGTACAGCTATCACACAGATTTGTAATGAAAAAATTTTCGAATTCTGAACAAGTAATTTTCGAGTTTTAGTTACAGGCGGTGAAAACTGTAAAATTTTGCAGTTTGAATTTTTTTTTTAGTGCTGGAATAAATCATGATTTAAAACTGTAAAATTTTGTAGTTTTATAACATGCTTTAGAACTATAAAATTTTACAGTTTCATAACATGTTTTAAACATTCTGACGACTTTCCGGCGATGTTGAACATTTCGACGAGTCTCCGGCGACCGTTTGACGGAAGTCTGACGATAGTAAGATGTGAACAGTGTCTGTAAATTAAAAAAAAAAACAAAAAAATTTTTGGTAACAATTAAAAATGTGTTGGACTAATTAGTGCAAGTATTTTGTTTTGAGATTAACTGAATCCTGAACTTAGTACATGGGACTTATCAGTAAGTTCCCCAAACAAAAATGAGGTTGGAGTGTAACCAAACCAACAATAATAAAAACCAAGGGCCTATCGAACCAAATGGGCCTATTGTGAAGTCTACGTGGGCCGGAGATCTATCTAGGACAGCCGAAAACGGACTTTCTGTGAGATTAAAGGCCGCCGTGTTGCTACGTCGCGCTCTCTCTCCCTCTCTCTTCGGAGTTTCTATTTGAAAAATGCTTGGAGCACTAATTAGTGTTCCCACTAATTACTAATTAGTGTTCCTATTAGTGGTGACAGTAGGTCTCGTCAGAAATGATGTGATGTTTTGATCTGAAGATGTATTTTTTTTGTATTTTTTGTATTTTTTTAATATATTAGTGCTATTAATAGTGATATTTTTAGTGGGATGAATAATTGTTGTTTCTATTTTACTAATCTCTGCAACGAGAACAATTCCAACTGTATTATCGCAGAGAGAGGTCGTCGTGGCGGTGCTTTGTTCTCTAATGGCACACACTGTATTGTTTGCCTCAGCAACACTCACTCCTTTCAATCGTCAGTTCTTCTTCTATAGTTTGTTTGTTTCTTTTCTTTGTATATATATATTGTGAATTGATGAGCCTTTCAGTGAAATCAACTGAAAAAAAGAAGCAAAATCGAAATTCATAACTGTTTTGTTATGTATAGGGATTTCAGGAGCTTCGAAGCAATTGTTGCCTGGTTCTTTGAATAAATTTGGAAGCAATTCATTGTTGTTTGGAAGCATTCGAAGGAATGGTTTGAGGATTGTGGTTTCGGGCGCAGCAGGGAAGAATGGGGGCCTGGTGGAACTGCCTCAAGGCAAAAGGGCTTCTCGCTCTTATGCTTGGCCTGATAAGAAGGTTCAATTGAACCCTTCTTTTAGTTTACATTTATATTATATACATATATACTATTACTACTGGTTGTGCTGTTAAATCTGCCAAATATAAATTTTGATTTGAATCTGAATATGAATTTGATCAGTACAGGAGGCAATTACTTGATGATGGTATTTTTGGTAATTTAGGGATACAAAAATCCATTTGACATTGAGTTTCGTTTATTTTGCTGTAAAATGTTCTTTCAAAAATATTTTACCTATTTCCCGTTGTTTGGTTTGCCAAATAGTAAAATATTCTTCATCATAAAGGGTAAAATGATTCACGTTTGTAAATTTCGTAAGTTATTTATTCGTTTATTTATTTTTATCATCACGATCGATACTACTTGACAGACATATCAAAGCTTTACTGCTTTTATACACACCCAACATCTTTGCGCTCTCTCTCTCTCTCTCTCTCTCTCTCCATTTATATGTACATGTTACACTTGAGCAATTGATCGGAATTAGGTTTTGGGAGTGTTATTCTTGTTGCATTCAATCCTATTGCCTTATTTTATTAATTTGTAGTAATGATATAGAAATAAAATTTATATACAAAAAATCTATATATAATGACGTGTCACATTAATATCCACTTATTGACGTGTTATTACCACATCATTTGTGTTCAATTCTATAAGAAAATTATGTATGAATATCATTTTCTTTTATACTTTTCCTTTTTAAAGTTTATTCTATAATTGGTTATTTATGAAGATTTTTGTTATAAGAAATATTGTAAGTGTTAACCAAACACCGAAAAACAAAAACAGAAATTTGTTTTTGGGCAAAATTATTATTTAAGATAAATATTTTATGGTGAAACAAACAGAGCCTTAAGAGAGAGAGAAAAAGGCCTCAATACACCAATTAAGGTGTTCTTTTATATATATATATATAGTATAGTATAGAAGATAGGTAGATATATATTCTCCAAGTGTTTAGTGGATGTGATTTGTATATTTATTTAGGTGGGTTTTCTTTATTTTAAATGCAGGCGCATATTTAAGAACATTTCCTACTAACACAATATATGGCTCAAGTTAAGAGTTTGAAACTGATTTACACCTCTCTGAGTCTCAGACCTCCTTTTTGTTACAGATCAATGAAGCTGCCAAATTATTATTTTTCTAATTCTTTTCCCTCTCTGTTATAGGATTCCAACAAAGTCCTTAACATTTTTAGTGTTAAATATAATTTCTTATGCTTTAGTTGATAATGTGATGTATGTGGTGTGATTATTTGTGTCCTCTAGATGACATGAAAATTGGACATTGTCAAATTTATTTCAAAGACTTAGATAACTCTCGAGATGAAGAGGGCCTGTTTAACAGAATTGAACATTTGGATTGTTGAATGTGTACTGGTTGAGTCTTAGTAAGAGTTTATCATGACCCAGTTTGCTAATTTTCCTTTCTTTCTTTCTTTATATATATATATATTTTAATTTTATTATAGCTATTTCCTGGTGGGAATTTTTTGAGTAGATATGTGGAACTTTGTAGTGATTCTTAATCTGTCATTTAGCATTGTTTGACATTGGAGGCCATTGTTTCCCTTGAAACAAACCGAAATTGATCCTACCTATTATTGTAATTTCTTCCAACTCAAAATTAGGGAATGTGAAAAGAAAAATCCTAAGATAACCTCCCAGTCTTGAAGATGTGGCACATAAAACTTTTATAATAGCTGGTATGTGATTTCTAAATGACACTAAACAATTTTAAAAAAATTACGCAAGAGGAAAAAATGATCATTATCAATAAATCTGGGCCATTGCTGGAGCATAACCTGTAATATAATTACAGGATTGACAGGAAGTTAGATTATGTGTGTGTGTGTGTGTGTGTGTGTGTGTGTTTGGTTGTGTTGTGCTAATGAATTTCTCTTGTATGCATCCATGTGGATGACAGCACATCTGTAGATTACTTTATTGTCTTGTTCTCGACTTGAGCATTTGTCTATGATTCTCTCTCTCTCTACCCTCTTTTGTGTATGATCTTAGTTGTAGGAGATATGTAAAAATTTATTCTCCATTTAGTTTGCTGTGCATAAGATGTATGTATTTAATGTGTAGTGATGACAAGCTTACAAGTTTAATAATATTATATTTTATTAACAGAAAACTTTTGCTTATAGAAACCAAGGGTATGCATACTGGGAGGTGGATTTGGAGGTCTCTATACTGCATTAAGACTAGAATCCCTTGCATGGCCTGAAAACAAGAAACCTCAGGTAAGCTATGTGCTAAATTATATATTTATATATATTACTATTTGTAGTAATCAACTCTTCAACTGGGCTGGTCATATTTTTTTCTTTTGAAGTATAAATATGGTTGCTGCTAATAAACAACTGAAACCCGTCTTTTTCTTTTATTTTGGGATATGTAATACCTCCCTTCCATGAGGTTTCTGATCATTGAAGAACATTCCTTCACACTCACATAGATGTATAAATACATATTTTTTGAAATTCACTAGCCTACTCTTCCATCCTTTTGCTTTCGTTATATGTGTGAGTCAGCCACATTCCCTTGCAAATAAAGTCAACTGCTAGCCATATCACCTTCGGCACCATTAACTACTCAAAATAATTACTGGTCACCATTAGTTTAACATCTCTTTCTCTCTCTCCAATTTGCATATCTAATCTTTGGTCTTTGTCTTGCTTTTTAGTGTCATAATCTGTGGCTACAATTCTGTCATTAAATTCACTAGCAATTAATATTTATTGAAACTGGGAGCAGGTACTTCTTGTTGACCAGTCTGAACGCTTCGTTTTCAAGCCAATGTTATATGAGCTTTTATCTGGAGGTATGTGTTATATTGGAGCTCTGATAATAGTATACCTGATCATATTATAAATTTATTTTTTTCTTTATATGCAGAAGTGGATATATGGGAAATAGCTCCACGTTTCTCAGATTTGCTTGCAAACACTAGTGTGCTTTTTTTCCAAGACAGGGTGAAACTTTTACATCCCTTGGATCATGAGGGAATGTATGCACCTACAGGGTCTAGCTGTGGAGGAACTGTGCATCTTGAAAGTGGGCTTCTTATTGAATATGACTGGTATAACTTTTATGACTGCATTCAACTGTTTATTTATTATTTGTATTTTTTGTATGAAAGGATAAATTTTTCTAAGAGCTTGATGATGTCGTTTGTCAAAGACCTAAGTAGTCATTTTAACTAAATAAGAAGTCCAATGATAATCCATGGAGGATATGGTTTATGATTTCTGAATCTCTATATCAGTGTCTATGTAATTATATTCTTAATTATTTGTGCACTTTAATTTGTCTGCTTAATTTACCTTTTTGACCTGGGCAGTCAGGTTGGTACTTGCTTTGGGAGCTGAATCTAAAGTTGACGTTGTACCCGGTGCAGCAGAATTTGCATTGCCATTTTCCACCCTGGAGGATGCATGTGTTAGTAATTGACCATGAGGAAATGATTTATTTAATAGTAATGCTATACAAACAAAAAAATTATACATAATTTTCATGCATAATAATGTGGCTCAATGTAGACCTTTCACTTCAAAGCAAAACACCATTAAAGATGCATTTATTTACAATAATGGCATTGCCATATCATTCTTGTGAAGTTTTTTGTATGAATTTAATGTATGAATAGAATTTTCCTTTATTTAATCATTCTTTGGGTAATTAGGATTAGCATCCATATAAATTTGTTTCCATTCTTGTGGCACAGAAGGTAGATGAGAAGTTAAGAACATTGGAGAGGAAGTACTTTGGTAAGGACTCTCCAATTCGTGTGGCAGTAGTGGGATGTGGTTACTCTGGGGTTGAGTTAGCTGCCACAGTATCAGAGAGACTACAAGATAAAGGAATTGTACAAGCAATTAATGTGGATACCACAATCTTGCCAACTGCCCCACCTGGCAACAGGGAGGCTGCATTGAAAGTAAGAAATTTTGTTCTATGAGTTGTGAAAGTTTATTGATGTTAAATGACACTATTGACAACATTCCTGTCCTCTTGTTTTTGCATGAATGTGCTCTATTTCCCCCTGAATGCTTGTGTTTTCTCTAAGATACTTGAACTAATAGTTTCTTAGTATTTTTAGTTAACTTGTTATCTAAAGAGGTTAGTTCTGTAAATCAACTTGCCTATGATTTATTATTATAACCCTGTTTTGATATTTTGATGATAAATATGTAATCTTGTTAAATGACACTATTGACAACATTCCTGTCCTCTTGTTTTTGCATGAATGTGCTCTATTTCCCCCTGAATGCTTGCGTTTTCTCTAAGATACTTGAACTAGTAGTTTCTTAGTATTTTTAGTTAACTTGTTATCTAAAGAGGTTAGTTCTGTAAATCAGCTTGCCTATGATTTATTATTATAACCCTGTTTTGATATTTTGATGATAAATATGTAATCTTGTCTGTAAGACTGCAAGTATGTAAAAATGGTTAGTCTTGTTACTCTGTTTAAGTCTTTGCTTTACCTTAACTATCACATGGATGTTTATTGTGGCTCATGTGAGAAAAGAATAGAAAAGCACTGTGACATGAGACAGATTTGAGAGCTGCTTAGACTGTGAAAACTAAAATTATTGAAGTCTAATATAAAAAATAAAGATAAATAACAAACAAATACACACACACAGAGTTGAACAAATATTTTCTTTGAGGTGGGAAGGGGTATTTCCCAATTTAAGGTAGGAGACACTACTGAGATTAGTTTCTAATCATTGTCCCATTGTGATTGAGAGCTGCCCATTAAAGTGGGGACCATTGCCTTTTAGATTTAAGAATATGTGGTTGGAGCATCACTCTTTTAAAAGAAATTTTGAGGAATGGTGGTTTAATGCTAGGTGTTATAGGTGGGAAGGTTTTAAATTTATGAGAAAATTAAATTGGTCAAGGAGAATGTGAAGAGTTGGAATAAGAAGGTTTTGGGGGATTTGGCGAGTTCAAATAAGGTCCTACGTAGAATTGAAGAAGTAGATGCCTTAGAGGCTCGGGGAGATTTGGTTGAGTCTTTAAGATGTTAGAGGATTGAGGTAAGATTGAAAATGGAAGAGTTGGTTTTTAGGGAGCAAATTTTTGGAGCTCAAAGGTGGAAGGGTTGAAGGGGATAGTAGTTCCAAATTTTTCATAGGGTTGCAGATGGGAAAAGAAAGAAGAAGTTTATCAAGATATTGGAAGTAGGCCTGGGGGTTGTTGTGGAAAGAGAGGACCAGATAGTCAATGGAGTTTTTAATTTTTATTCTATATTGTATTTGAAGAAGGAGATAAGTAGACCGGGAATTGTAGGACTAGAGTGGGGAGCTATTGATTAGGAAAGTGCAAGTTGGCTAGAAAGGCCTTTTGACGAGATGGAAATTCATGAGGTAGTCTTTAATGGTGAGAAAGACAAAGCTCTAGGTCCGGATGGTTTTACCATGGCAGTTTTTCAGGATTGCTGAGAGGTGGTGAAAGGGGATTTGTTGGGAGTTTTTACGGAATTTCATGAGTCGGGGGGTATTAATCTGAGTTCAAATGCTACTTTTATATGTCTAATTCCGAAGAAACTGAATGTTGTTAGAATTGGTGACTTTAGGCCCATTAGTTTGGTTACTTCACTTTATAAGATTTTGAATGATACAGTGTCTATGGCACAAGGGGCTTTCGTGAAAGGAATACAGATTTTAGATGTGGTTTTGGTAGCAAATGAGGTGGTGGAGGAATATAAAGTCTAGGGAATAAGGGACTTATTTTCAAGGTTAATTTCGAGAAAGCATACGATCATGTGAATTGGCAGTTTCTAGATTTTGTAATGGAAATGAAGGATTATGGTGAGCGATGGAGATCCTGGATTAAGGGATGTTTGTCAACGTGTAATATGTCGGTGGTAGTTAATGGGAAACCAAGGGAAAGGTTTAGGGCGACGCAAGGACTAAGACAAGGGGATCCATTATCCCTTTTTCTTTGGTGGCCGATGTGTTAGGTAGGATGGTTGACAGAGCTAGAGTTTTTGAGGGATTAGAGTTTGGGAGAGAAAGAGTTAGTTTGACTCATTTGCAGTGTACGGAAGATACCATCTTCTTTTCCGCAGGGGATGAGAGGCAAATAGTCAAACTTTTTTCGTTATTGAGACTTTTTGGGTTACTCTCAGGACATAAGGTTAACTTGGAAAAATGTAGCATAGTTGGCATTAACATGAATCATTATTAGCTTCAGAGATTGGCCTCATTTCTATGATGTGGTATTGAGACATTTCCGTTTAAATACCTGGGACTCCCTCTGGGGGGTAATCTTAGAAGTGAGATTTTTGGGAATCCTGTTGTGGAAAGATTGGCAAGAGGTTGGATGGTTGAAGCAAGGCTTTACTCTTGCATGGACAGAAATATACTTTGGTTGAAACAGTTTTGAGCGGTATTCTCATTTTTTTTCCTCTGGGAAGGTAAGGATAAGAGTAAGAAGGATCATTTGGTGAGTTGGAAATTAGTGTCACTACCAAAGAAGAGAGGAGAGGGGCGCCCCCCGGGGGGTGTGGGTTGGCAATTGGTAATATTTTGGCTAGGAACTTGGCTTTACTTGGCAAGTGGTTATGGAGGTTTCCAAATGACAGTGATTCACTGTGGCATGCAGTTATTAGAAGCAAGTATGGGACTCAAGATAATGGTAAGGGTTCATAGTTGGTTATGAGGGGTACTTGTCGTGCTCCTTGCAAGTCAATTTCTCACATTTATTCACTTTGGTCTTGTTATCTTTCAGTGAGGGTGGGTAATGGGGAGCATGTTCGTTTCTGGGAGGATGATTGGATGGGATCCTCTTCTTTTGCCTCAGATTTTTCACATTTATATAGATTGGCTTAGTCTCACAATTGTTCTATTGCTTCCATGGCTTGTTCCTTTTTTGCTCCAATTTCTTGGAATTTCAATTTTTCTAGAAATCTCTCAGTGATAAGAGAGGTAGTAGAGTTGACATCTTTATTCTCAAGGCTTGATCATTTTTCTTTGTTTCCTCTTATGGAGGGTATCTTTTCCTGTAAGTCATTTTTTAACAAAATCATTGATAATCCTCAAATTCCTCATTTTTCTTTTTGTAAAAGAATTTGGTAGGCTTGCATTCCTCTTAAGGTGAAGGTGTTCATGTGGTCTTTGGTTTATGGAGGCATTTTGACAAATGATACACTACAAAGAAGGAGACCTAATGAGTTCTAAATCTTCAATGGTGCATTATGTGTTGTAAGAATGGTGAATCAGTGGATCACTTATTTTTACATTGTCTAGTGGCTTTGAGCTTATGGCATAGATTGTTTCTTTTGAAGAATGTTATGTGGGTGGCCCCAAAAGGTAGTGGACATATGCTTCTAATTGGCTTTTGCGCTTTGGGAGGATCGAGGTGGGTTAAAGTGCTTTGGTATTGTGCCGCCTTTGCAACTTTTTGGGTTTTATGATTGGAAAGGAATGCACGGGTTATCGACGATATATCTCGGGATGTGGAGTTTTTGTGGGAGAAAGTTTGTCACTTATTTTCATTTTGGGCTTCGGTGACTCCTATCTTTAAGGGGATTCCACTGTTTTTGTTAGCTAGAGATTGGTTGTCGGTGTGTGACACATAGAGTTTTTTGGTGCTGACAAATTTTTGATGTTGATCAAACAAAGAGATTTTGAATGCCTAACTTGTCAAGAACTGAGTTGAACAGAACACTAGATACTCCATTAATCAAGATTGTCTTCTAGTTGATCTCTGGTCTTGACAAAGGGAAAAAAAATCATAACAAAATTTAACTATTCTGAAAATTTAGATCATTTGAGGAATTAATGTCAATCTCTCTATAACATTTCACAAACCATCTACCATAGAATATCATGATTTGTTTATGTTCTAGGGCCACAAAACTAAACCAGCCTCCTGGATGCATATAGGCCCTCTCCTCCTCACATTAGAATGCCTGGTAACTCTGAGATATTCCTGTTTCCTGTTGATGATTTCTATTGCCATCAACATCTACATTGAACGTGTTATGTTAATATCTACACACCGCTATTTCTCAAATTTACAGCACTGCTTGCTTTTTTTTGCCAGGTTCTTTCATCCAGAAAGGTTCAACTTTTGTTGGGTTATTTTGTCTGCTCCATATCAAGAGCTAGTGATTTCAAAAAGAATGTTGGAGTGGTGCACATTGCAGAAGCTCATGATTCTGAAAGGCTAATTCTGGAGCTGGAGCCTGCTAAAAAAGGCTTACAAAATCAAACACTGGAAGCCGATCTAGTATTATGGACTGTTGGGTCTAAACCTTTACTTCCTTTATTAGAATCCCGCGACAAGCCCCATGAGCTTCCTCTTAATGCCAGGGGACAAGCAGAAACAGATGATACTCTCCGTGTCAAGGGCCATCCACGCATATTCTCAATTGGTGACGCTTCTTCACTGAGAGACTCCAATGGGAGACTACTTCCAGCCACAGCACAGGTATAATAAGTAAATTGTCCTGCTAGTATTGTGAGACCTTGTGCATTTTTGTCAATATTAAATGGAACTTTTCTTGATATATTCCATGCCTCCGTGGATGTAATTTGTTACCTGTTTCATGGCTAACAATGATGTGTAATATTCTTCTCAGGTAGCTTTCCAGCAAGCAGATTTTACTGGTTGGAATCTTTGGGCAGCAATCAATGACCGACCTTTGACGCCATTTAGGTTTGGAACTGAAACACATTCCTCAAAGATAATCTTCTAAAGCATTTCACAATATCATTAAGTTTACAGTTTTCCACGTTGTTACAAGTCTGAGAAATTATTTAAATCACTCTTGCGTGTCTAGAACATGGTTTTTTTAACGTATTTGTATAGGTCTTGTTATCACCAAGTCCCTTTGTAATTTGGTTTAAGTGAATCGGTATCAGATGATCTGCACATATGCAACTAATAATGCATTGGAACTAAAAATATATGTATATGTACATATATGTACAAAGAGATTAAAGAACACACTTGTGATGTGTTATTGGTGACTCTAAAGTGGAACACTGGTTTTGCTGCACCGGGTTGTAGTGTTCTTGCAGAATGGGTAATGGGTTGATATTGGTCTAATATCAAGATCAAACAATGCAGTGTCTCTTGTTTTCGAACAAAAGATGAGGCATCTTTTGACATTCCTCATTTAGAGTCATCTCTATTTGTCATGTACTATACATCTACATCATTTTATTTTGCTGCTTTAGAAATTTGAAATCAGGACTGAGTTCAGATTAGTTAAAAGAATGTATTACCCAACTTAGACACCATATTTAAGAGATATGATGTAAAAAATGAGGAGATATGTGTAACAAAATATTCATAATTCATGTTTTGAAAGCCTCTAAAATTCTCTGTACATTGTGTTTGTTGGTGCAGATATATTGAAACAAAAGTAAAAAGCCTACTTTTGTTGGCCATGAGACTTGATAAAAAAACGAAGAAAACAAGCATTAAATGTCAATGCATCTTAGATTTTGGCGGTTCCTAAGGTGAATCAGTGTCCTCATACTGATATGCATCAACAATACTCGGACAACCAAAAACAATTTATGCTCACAACCTATGTTGACAACTAGCTTACATCTAAATATTTTGGTGATTCTTGTTCTTTAGAATCTACGAAAGTATGTGATTGCAAAATGTGTCAGGAAAAGCCTGGCATAATCCCCAAAATCGGGTTTAATTTTCTATTGGTAAGAGTACATGTTTCTGTTTTAGTATCGTACTATAGTGTGTGTTCCGGAGTAGCTTTTTTAACTCTGTATCATGGGCTGTGGCCCTTGTGGGTAATCTGGCTGGCTGTAGTCATGAACTTTCATGATATCCTATTGTTCAACATCAGGATGATAGGATCTCTCTCTCTCTCTCTCTCTCTGCACATGTCAGTGTACATCTTCATGTTTGCAAGGTCTGAGGACATGACATTGACTGATGGATGGAATGAAAATATGATATGTAGCCAAGTCCACAATTCTTCTATGTTTACCATCTATGGAGTATTTGATAGTGACTGCCACTGAAAATTGTTGTGTAGTGCTTGTTTGTATTATGTCCCTTGTGTTTCAAAAAAAAAGCTCACATTTTATTACCTTTAAAAAAGCATCAATTTATCTAACCTGCCCAATTTGGATGTCAGATTCCAGAATTTAGGTGAGATGATGACTCTTGGGAGAAATGATGCTGCTATTTCTCCGAGTTTCTTGGAGGGGCTAACCTTGGAAGGTCCTATAGGTCATACTGGTAAAATTCGCCCTCCTTTTGTCCAGTGCTTTTGCTTTCCCATTTGATTTTATCTTCTTATCGCTTTTATTATTATTATTTGTTCTTATGCAGCGAGGAAAATAGCATACTTGGCGAGATTGCCTACAGACGAGCACCGTTTGAAAGTGGGGATCAGTTGGTTTGTGAAGTCTGCTGTGGATTCAGTTACAACGCTGCAGAGTAGTCTTGCCAAAGTTGTTTCAGGAGCATAGTTCAATTGCATCTCTCTTTTAAAGGCACACATTTTTTCTTTTCTATTCTCTCACTTATAAATTATTTATTAACCGACACAGAATTGATGTAAAAATCCCAACAAGCAGCTGAATTTATGAAAGGAAATAGCAATTTCACACTCACAGTTTTACTGAGCACATATTCAGGAAAACTGAGTAGGCATTGCACAATTTACCTTTGTATTATTTAGGGTAGGTAAAATACAAGATATTATTGATCCAACACACAATGATGTAGTATGTAATAGAGTGGTAGTGGTGTGATTTGAGTGGTCGATCAATTAGTCGACCCCTCCTAGTTAAATGTTCCACCACAGCACCGATAAATTTGATTTGTTTTGTGTGTAGTAGAGAGAATGAATGAATTGGCCTGAGGGAGAGGCCCACTCACCTTCTTGTTTATGTTTGTGTTTGCTTTCGTTGACCTCATTTTCACCTGTTAAAACTCTCTGCCACTTCTCTCCCCTTCCCTGGGCCAGATTTCCTACATTAATCTCTCTCTCTCTCTCTCTCTCTCTCTCTCTCACACACACACACACACACACACACACCAATTTACCTTCTCTGAAAATGATTTTCAACCACACAAATATGATTAGGTATCCTTTTCTTGGTGTGAACATGGAAAATTGGTGAAATTTTACCATATATGTACCTCAAAACAAATACAACAATGACACATCCTCTAAAACTAAAGTTCTAATTGAGCTCTAGGGCGGTGGAAAATCAACAAATAAAATAAAAAAAATCACATTAAATGGATTTCACATACACATTAGAGTTATTAGAGTTCACAAATTAAAGCTCCAAAACATTTTCCAAACAAATAAAAATAAATATGAAGTTTGTCAATAATCTTAATCACATTAAAAGTCATGGTTATAACTACATTAGAAAAATAATTGAAGTCTACTTTGGTTTTAACTAAAATCGGCACAAGGGTCACAACTATCATCTAGGATTATAAACCAACCAAGTTAAGCTGAGTAGTAGGTTTTTGTACTTGATTTAAAAATTTAAAGAGTTTTAAAATGTGTTCATACTCGATTTTTTTTCATAATGAATTGATTTTGAATGAACTTTCATCAAGTTGAACACAAATCAAGCTCGAACAGTTTGATATAATTTTATATATTGAGCCAAATAGTAGGTTGTTTAAGATTGACATGAAAATAAATTTTAAATTGTATTCAAACTTAACTTGTTTATCTAATGAAACAATCTTAAATGAGATCTTAACTTGTTTGCCTAATGAAACAATCTTAAATGAGATTTTAATGAGCCAGCACAAATCGAACTCGAGTAGTTTGATTTATTTTTACTGTCTTACCAATACCACTTTAAAATATAACCAAATACCATATCTAACTCAAATAATTCAACCTACTAATAGTATCCTTGATTAGCCTTCTATTATTAACTTGATTAGCTTTTGTTGTACCTAACAAAGAAAAAAGTTTTCTTCTACATGTACATGTTACACTTTTAGTTAGTCTCCTCTACTTGGGACTACTTGCAAGGGGAGTTTTTACCAAACCTCTCATTGCTAATGCTCAACAATTCTTGTTGACTTTGGCAAATGTTAAGTGGAGCCAAACATGAGTTCATCAAATCATATAACACTCTATAAGACCAAAGTCTATGATCGTATTCTTGAAATATTTTCATTTTTATGGTTTGATTTGACTAAACTCTTGCTCTTTTTGATAGATTTCCCCCATCTTCCTCAAGAGTAATAAACATTCTTTTTTTTTTGGTGAAACATTTTCCTTCCGATGGCAAGCTATTTCTCTATTCTATAAATAAATTGGGTATCAAGTGGATGCAAGTAACTTGATTAACAAGTATCATTTTCTAGAGTCTTGGAGAGGTGGTATGGTTGGAGAAAAAAGTGTTTATTTGGATACTGTTGAGAATATAAATAATAAAATAATATATTTATCCAAAAAAAAATTTTAGATGAGTTAATAATTAGAGTTATGCTAGGAATTCCAAATAAATTACCAAATGTTCTACCAAAACCTCTCACATGGGTGTGGGACTCACACAAATCATATGTATGTAGGTCCCACACAGAGATTCGATAAAACATTTAATAATTTATTTGGAGTCTCTAGTATTTTCCTAATAATTAACAATTTAACATGATTTAAGAACAATACATAAATCTTGTGTTCAAACATTATTTCTACCTAAAAATATTTTACACGTTTAATAAATCCTATTTTATGAAAGTGAGTCTAGCTAATGTAAAAAAGCATATTAAAAATATAAATAATATATATTTTTAATAATTTAAACTTGCAAATAAGTTGATGGTTGACCTGCATAAACTCCATAAATTGACTCAAGGAACTTCTTACCCCTTCAATTCTATCTTTATATACATGCAACTATTAAGCAGTAATGAAAAAAGCAGACAATCTGAATTGGACTTCTTAGAACCTCAATGGATGGATGGATGGATTCCTCAAAAATTGGGCAATAGCGTGTGCTTTTGATGTGTTCCCACCCATGCATTTATTACCCGATAATGTCACACATGTAAATACTTAGATATGATCATCATGCAAAAAATATTGCTAAATTAAAATATATTAGATTAGTTTTTTCTCAAGTTTATTTGAGAGAATTTGAGGAGCTTGTGAAGCTCATCATAGGTCATATTTCGATAATTTAAATCGTTCATTTTGTAAGATTTTTCGTATATATCATTTATGAAAAAAATTAGGTCGATCATGATTATTAGATATACATTATTTATTATGTCAAGGTAATTTTTTTTCATTAATGAAATGTATTGAAATAGAATTAGTAGTAGCTTTTTTGACTTCTCAAGTTTATATTTAAATTTGAAAAAATCTAGGAAATTTGCAACAAGAAAAAAAATTAGGATTTGACCCTACCAAAATAAATCCTAAATTTTTTATTTTGACAATTTACATCTTCATTTTTTGATTTGTTTTCAATTTAAACTATTTGTCTATTTTTGTCAAGTAAAAAGTATATTTTAATTATCAAACTCAATACAAGTGTACATAAAATAACTAAAATTCTCGTTTCTATTGATTTTAATAACTAAAATATATATTTTTTTATAATTTTATTTAACAAAAATAGGCAGATGATTTAGATTGATAATAATTAAAATATTAGGCTTTAAATTAATAAAACTAAAAAATCGAGACTTGTTTTTAATATGGCTGATTTTTTTTTTTCCTCAAAAATCCTAATCAAATCAAAGTATATTCCTATTAAATATTGGGAAATTTGGCCATAAACCCCTCCTAATTTCCTTTCTAATTTCCTTTTCTTGTTAAAGGGACAAAAAAAAATTTAGGGCTCTGTTTGGTAGAGTTCCTCAAATATATTTCTACCCCTACTTTTGAATGTGTTGTTTGTTTACAGTTTTCAAAAGGTAATTTCACATCCACTTTTGAAAATTCTTTCCCAGGCGAAAAAATTTGAGCTAACCGGTCATCCTCCCAAACATCCGACCGGTTGACCGGAATAGTATTATTATTTTTTTTTTATTTACAATTGGTACTTGTTATTTTTTATATTTTAAATAAAAAAAATTTCAGAATTTTTAAATTTTTTTTATGAGTTTTGAATAGAATTTTGAGTTATGTATTTGGTTATGAGTTGTAAGTTTTTTTTTATCAAATATCATGTCATATCAAAAATTCTCCACTCAATTCAAAACTATTTTCAAAACTCATTCACCAAACAAATTTTCCACACTCAAATCATAATTTAAAAACTCACAAACTCAAAATACAATTCTATTCTCAAATTATATTTAGAAAACGCTACCTAGTACTTTTAAAACCCCCTCATAATTAAAAGTATTGTATAAAGAACAAAATTTGTTATTTGAATATTTTATTTGACCATTATACCATCTATTTCTTCTCTTTCTTATACAACACACTCTCTCTCTCTCTCTCTCTCTCTCTCTCTCTCTCTCTTCATCAACTCGACAATTGTTTAGGGTTTGTTTGGTAACATTTACGTTTTCAGTTTATATTTACAAAAATTTTATAAACTGGTTTTTGTTTAGTTTTTATTTATTTTTAGAAAAACATAAACTACAAACGCGTTTGGTAATTCATAAAATGTTTAAAAAATTTTAAAAATATAAAAAAGAGTGAGATGGTGGTAAGTGGTGGTGGTGGTAGTGGTGGGTGGTGGTGGGTGTGGTGGGTGGGTAGTGGTGTGGCGGGTGGTGGGTGGGTGGCGGGTGGTGGTGGTGGTGGGTGGTGGTGGGTGGTGGTGGCGGTGGTGGTGGTGGTGGTAGTGGTGGTGTGGTGGTGGTGGTGGTGGCGGTGGTGGTGGTGGTGGTGGCGGGTGGGTGGTGGTGGTGGTGGTGGTGGTGGATGGGTGGCGATGGTGGTGGTAGTGGTGGTGGGTGGTGGGTGGTGATGGTGGTGGTGGTGGCGGTGGCGGTGGTGGCGGGTGGTGATGGTAGGTGGGTGGTGGCGGTGACAGTGGTGGGTGGTAGCGGTGGTGGTGGGTGATAGTGGTAGGTGGGTGTGGTGGGTGGTGGGTGATGGTGGCGGTGGTGGGTGGTGGTAGCGGGTGGGTGGTAGGTGGCTGGTGGTGGTGACGGGTGGATAGTAGGTAGTTGGTGGTGGTGGCAGGTGGGTGGTGAGTGGTGATTGCGGTAGGTGGTGGCGGGTGATGAGTGGTGGCGGGTAGATGGCAGGTGGCTGGTGGTGGTAGTGGTAGTGGTGGCGGTGTGAGGTGGAGTGGTGGGTGGTGGCAGTGGATGGCAGGTGGGTGGTGGCAGGTGGGTGGTGAGTGGTGATGGCAGGTGGGTGGTGGGTGGTGGGTGGTGGTGGCGGCGGAAGACGGTGGTGGAAAATGGCGGCGAGTGGTGGCTAGTGTTGGGTGGTAAAAAAAAAAAAAATTGAAAACTCAAAACGGAAACACATTTTTTGAGTTTACATTTTTTGGCCAAATTTATAAACTGAGACCACTGATTTATAAATCAAAATTTTACCAAACAAGTTTTTATTTGAGTTTTTTAAATTTTTGTAAATATAAACAGAAAACAGAAAACGTAAGTATTACCAAATGACACCTTATCGTCTCCACCATTTTCATCGTTTACTGGCATTACTCATTATCATCGTCGGCCGACAACCACCATTTTTACCATCAAACCACCACCATCTTATATTTGATACCTACGAACTCATATTTGAAATCAATAACTTAAGATCTAAGATTAAAGAAAACTTTGATTTGGCAGAAAAATGAGAAATCGAGATATTACAACGAAAAATCAAGAGTTTTTTGTTTGTTTGTTCATAGATCTAAAAGCAAAATTTGACTTTGATTCGTTCATTAATAAAAATTTACTTTGAATCATAGTAAATGTTACTCTGATTCAGAGTAAATTTTATTTATTTATTTGTTACAGAGTAAAATTTTATGTTGAATCAGAGCAAAGTTTAATACGATTCAAAATAAAATTTTACTCTGAAACAAGCTGTAAGGATGACTTTACAGGAGAGTGCTGTGTCATGAAAAGTAAAATTTTACTAGTCAAAAAATAGAGCATCATGAGAAAGAAGAAGAAGAATAATAATAATAAGAAAAAGAAAAAGAGAGAGAGAGAGAGACCACGAACCATTAGAACCAAAGAGAGGGAGGGAGTGAAGGATCTCAGATCAGAGGTTTGTGAACCATTGCAAACCGTCATTTTCTAGCGACAACTGTGAATAATCTCAGATCTGAGATTGTAGATGCAACGAGTGACGATGGCGATGAAGACAATAAAGAAAGAGTTCTATAGTGAGTGGCGGTGGCGCTGGTGTAGAGCGCCAATGGCGCCGATGGAGAGTAATAGTGATAAAAGCGAGACAGAGAGAAGAGAGATTGAGATGAAAGAGAGTGATTAATCTGATACATGCACACACACACATATATGTATAAGGGTATTATAGTAAAAGAAATAAGTTTTAAAATACTATGGGATTTTGAAATGATCCATATAATTGTTATCCTTTTGAAAGACAAGTTAGATACTGAGAGATCTATCACCAAATCTCCCTTAAATATTTCTCTTTTGTTTTAGCTAATTGGTTATCACCAATCATTGTCAATGGAGGGGTGTTTTTTGAAATATGGAAAACATTTATATTAAAAACAACATCATATAGAAGTAAAACCCAAAGGGCCAACCAAACTATATAACCAAACCAAACCAAGTCTTGAGTCAACAACTCCGCCGGTTCCAAGCCCGAGTTAAGGAGGAGGGTTGTGTGTTAGGTAGCCGACAACCAACACGTAAAAAAGCCGTTTGGATCTCTTATGAAAATGAATTCTACTTTGAATCGTTTAAACCAAACTATATAACAAAAAAACAAACAAACAACCAAAACATCAAAGTCGTCAAAAAATTAGCTACGAGTTAGGAAAAATCACTGATTTACTCATAGATATGGTCTAAAAAGTAAGATCTGCATCAAACCAAGTAAGATCTGTCTCAAAACCTGTTGTCCCCGTCCTCGTCCTCGTAGCCGCTGCCCAACTTCGCTGCCGTCTTTCTTCGGACATTGCCAGAAACTAGAGTTGAAGAGGAAGTACACCCACAATGATATGAGAGAATGCTTGAGAGAAGAGAGAACCATTGTAAGTGTCGAAAATCCAAACATTTATGTTGAATTCAAGGGAGAAACTCTCAAAACCCTTATTTCAAACATAAAAAGTTCAAATTTACACTCTAAAACTGCAGATCTATACTCTAGGAGTGTAGATCTATGCTTTCTAAGTGTAAAAGGAGTCACCGAAGTATCGTCGGAGTATCGTTGGAGTAACATGTGATTTGCTGTGTGTGCCAAAAGCGACATCATTTTTGGATAAATTACAAATATACTTATTGAGATTTGCTTAAAATACATAAGTACCCTCTTGTCAGAATTTTTTATTTAACAAAATTAATAGAAAAAATAAAATTTTTAACTATTCTCTTATATAATAATAAAATTATACAAATTATTAATTGAAATATATTTTTGATATCATAATTACAAAGGATAATTTATATTTTAACTAAAATTCCAGAGGTGTATTTGTAATTTATTTATTTCTCCTTATTACTGTCTGCCTAAATGGCACAACATTGGTGTTTCTGATTTTTCTTTATATAACTTTTTTTTTTTCTGATCACAAAATGGCACATCATTGAAATTTATTATAATTTTATAATTTTTTTTAAACGACCTAGTTTTGACTTTAAATTGAAACGGAAGTGCTACGTAGCTCGAATCGCGGGGCTCGAATCGCGGCTCGACGCCAAAACGACGTCGTTTTGGCGTCGATCTTTTTTTTTTTTTTTCCTCTGTTTGTTGCAGACTGGTTGAAGCAGAGAAGGAGAAGGGAGAAGAAGAGAAAATGAAGGAGAAAGAAAGGAGGGGGAGGAGGAGGAGGGAGGAGGAACAGGAGGGGGCCATCAAAATGGCGGTGGGAGGCGAGGCGAGGCAGATGGTGAGTTGCGGCGGGGCTGCGACGGAGGAGGAAGCAGAAGCGGAGGAGCTACGACGACGGCGACGAACGAGGCGGCAGCGGCTGACGGACGACGCAGTCTGCACGATCTCCAAGGCGGTGGTACTGCGCGATCTCCTCTCTTCTCTCCCTCTTTCTTCTCTCTTCTTCCTCCTCTCTTCTGTTTCTCCTCTCGAGCCAATTCGAGCCTGGTAGCTTCGGCATTTTCGGAATTGAAAATACTTATTTAATGCCAAAGCAACATAATTTTGAAGTGACTGAAAAAAAGGAGGGGAATTTTTTTTAAAAAAAAAAAAAAAACAAATCACAGTTTGACTGTTATAATAAAATAAAATTATAAATTTTAATTTTTTCAGGTCTTAAATTTTTAATTTAAAGTATCTGTCCATTTTCATGAAATAAAATTGATTAAAAAATACTATTTTTTTCATTAAACTCAATAAAAAATAATATTTTAGATATTTTATGTACACTTGCATTAAGTTTAATGACTAAAATAATATTTTTTTTATCAATTTTACTTAACGAAAATAAATTTATCATTTAAATTGAATACAAATAAAAAGATTAGTGTTTAAATTAATAAAATTAAAAACGTAAAATTTATTTTGTTACAAGATTAAACTCTGAATTTTTTTTAAAAAAAATTTTCCAAATAAAATATATTATCTACATCACTATGCCTTCACATGATTTATGAAGTACATGTATTTATCTATAGAGAATAACAAATAAGGAACTTCTTGTCCTTCCACTGTTTGGGATTTCCCTAAGCCATCTCTTTTTTTGAATTTTTTGTTTTTTGTGACTTTTTTTTTAATTATGTAAAAAAAAAAAATTACTTATCCGGTCCATCTTGTGTAGATAAATCAAAAAATTAAATTTTTTTTGAAAATTTTCACAAATGAAAAAAAAAAAATTTGAAAAGCTAAAATAAGCCCAAAGTCCAATATTTTGGACTTATTTTTGTATTTTTTAGATTTTTTTTTGAAATTTAAAAAAAAATTAAAATTTCAATTTGTATCATCGAATAGAATCTGGAAGCCTAAAGTTCTTTAATTTTTTTTTTAGTTTTTGTTTTTTTATTAAAAACAAAAATAAATTAACAAAAAAGCCATAAAAAAAGAAAAATTTTGTCAAAACCCCTCCATTAGACCTTTGTTTGGTGAAAATGAAGGTCTAATTTATTTATTTTTTCATAAATTCCTTTAAGTGAAAACACATAATTGAGTAAGGACAAAGTAAAATATCTTCTTCTTTTTTTTTTCTTTCTTAGGCAACATTACCAGAGTAACGTATTACTGTGAATCAAAGTAACATGTTACTATGAGACAGAGTAATATGTTACTGTCAAATAAAGTAATTATCAAACAGAGTAACATGTTACTGTTACCGTTTACATCAATTTTAATGGTAATAAAAAAAATTAAGAATTTGATAATCAACATGAATCTTATTTGATAAATTTTGATGAGAGAATTTTAAAAATATTGATTTTGTTAAAAATCGACATTTACATCAAAAGTTATACAAAAATTCTAAAGATCTCAAAAGTTCTACCAAAATTTCTATCAAATGTCTCACATGGGTGTGAGACCCAAATGGGACCCGCACGGTGTGAGTCTTACACCCATGTGAAACATTTGGTAGAAATTTTGATAGAGCTTTTGGGGTATGTAGCATTATTCAAAGTTATATTATTTTAAAGTTTAATATTTTAATAATAGTAATATTTGTTAAACTTTTCAAGAATTTTTTTTTGTATTTGTCCTTAATGCATTAAAATTTTATTATGAGGGAATTTTGATGAAATCTCCCATAAAAAACAAAAGTAATGTTAGGGATACCAAATTTTTTATTAAATAAATAACTAAATGTCTCGCATACATATGAAATCTATAATTTTATAAATATCATATTCATATGAGATATTTAATCATCCATTTAATAAAAAATTTAGGGTATATACCATTTTTCAAAATGCAAACCTCAAACGCAACTATGAAGTGATATAAACAAAAAGTTTGAATTTGTCAACTCACATTTGAAATTGACTATTCAATTACAAGTAATGCAAGCATTATCTAATGGCTTTGATCATTTAGCAAATCAAGGAATTTGTAAAGGAATAGCCATTTCTAGACAAGCTCAGCCTATCAATCATTTATTATTTGCAAACAATTGTTTCATATTTCAAAATTTTGAGATGTCGCAAATGTGGTATTTACAATGGTTTTTGAATGCTTTTTGCTCTCAAACGGGGCTACGTATTAATTCTCACAAATCTAAGCTTTTTCCTAGCCCAAATATGCCTGAAATTGATAAATGGTGGCTTCAACCAATATTGAGAGTGAAGGTGGTGGCTACCCATGGAATTTATCTAAGGGCGAACTTGGGCTTTTCGGGTAGATCTAAAGGGGCTCTTTTTGGAACCATTCTAGACAAAATTCAGAATAAGTTACAGGGTTGGAAATATAAGATGTTGAATTTTGCTGGAAGGGACGTTTTGGATAGACATGTGCTCCAGTCGATACTGGTTTATTTAATGTTAGTTTTCCAAATTACAAACTCGTTTTTGGAAAAAATTACAACCCTAATTAGAAATTTTCTTTGGCACTCGTAAGGAAATAAAAGAATTTATTGGAAAAAAGTGGATTCATTTATGCTTCCCAAAAGAATGAGGGGGACTGGGTTTTAGGGATTTGAAATGTTTTAATCAAGCTTTGTTAGCAAACAAGCGTGGCGGATGGTCAATAATCCCAATAGTTTGTTGTCTAGGGTTCTAACGAGTAAATATTGTCATAAGCAACTGTTCCTCAGTGTTAAAAAGGTTACTAATGCTTCTTGGGGTTGGCAAAGTATTTTATAGGGTAGGGAACTACTAAAATTGGGTCTTCATTAGGTTGTGGGGAATGATAAACAAATCATGCCTTTTGAGGATCAATGGATACCGTCTATGCCTAACCCATTACAAGGCCGGGAGATTAGTCGCCTTCTTCTAGGTATGCGGGTTGAACATTTCATTAATAGGGAGCAAGGTTGCTGGCGAGAGGATCTGATTAGATTGTTTTTCCCGGCAAAATGCATAAGAGCTATTATAAGGGTTCACATCCCAAATTATGATTGTAACGATAAACTTGTTTGGAGCCCTGTTAAAAATGGAGTATACTCAGTTAAATCTAGTTATACACAAGCCTTGATTCGAACTTTTTCGTTGTTTCACAGAAATGCCTCTACACAAGGGGTATGGAAAAAGTTATGGACATTAGGCTTACCTCTTAAATGGGCCATGTTCATTTAGAAATGTCTTCATAGAATTCTTCCAGTCCAATGGGAGTTGAAAAAACATGGTGCGTTGGTTAGCACTTGTTGTACTCGTTGTAAACATAGTGATGAAACCTTAGAACATGTGTTCTTTGAATGCGAATGGGTGCAAAGGGTGAGGAGAGGACCAACACTGGGTTTGAATTTTAGTATAGGAGAGCCACAGTCCTTCTTTCAATGGTTCATAGGATGGATAGAGCAAGTAAAGGATAAACAAATTATAGTTCAATCAGTAGCAATTTTATGGACCCTATGGTTACACAGGAACAAGTTAGTTTTCAATCAAAGCTCTTCAACCATTGAAAGCATAATAGGGGAAGCAAGAAAGTTATCTAATATGGTTTCCAGTAACTCCACAAGTGCATCTGCCACATGTTCTGACCATGTATGTCCTATATCGAATAACACTTCTGTAATGACCCTCACACTAAATACCGATTAATTACCGATTATGGCAAAACTGAGACTGGTTATGAGAAGTAATTGAACTGATTGAGTAATCGACCGATCAAATCAATCTGAATCAATCGATTGATCAGATTCTGTTTAATTGCATGTTTATCTGTTTGACTGTTTAATTATCTGTTCAGTTTTCATGTGTAAACTGTTAATTGAAGGCCTTATCGACGGCCGAACCGGAAATCGATTAGTGTTTCATGATCAGTAGAATTTATGTGATTTAAGGGTGTATTTATCTGAAAATTAATTTTGTATGATTAAATTAGATTAAATAGGTTGAATTGCATAGTTGGCTTTAATTACAACATTGCCATCCTAGTGGCCCACTATCTTGAACTTATTGGAACCTTATTACATGTAAACAAAACACATTTCATCAGCCATTTTGTTGCCTACAACCGACCAAGATAGAGAGAGAGAGAGAGAGAGAAATTGAATTCCTTTTTGAAATTGCTTGGAGACTTGAAGATTTGGAAGAGAGATTGCATAATTGAGCCTCCTTACCTTTAATTCAAGACTTGAGGTAGATCCATTGTCTTCTTGTTTATGTTTTGAGTTGATTTCTTGCATGGGTTAGAGTGAATTGAAGTCTAAAGCCAATTTATGGCTCAAATTGTTGTCTTGGAGCTTGATTGTTACATGCATGCATATATATATATATATTAAAGTTTTGAGGTTGTAGTTCTTAATTCCTCACATGCATGTCCATGTTTTGAGAGTAGACCATGATTTCATCTTATTTTGAAAGGAATGAGCTCATTAGAGCATGTATTGAAGCTTTGAAATGATTTAAAACTCATGCATGTCATGTTTGGATCATATTCATGAAATTAGGTTTGAAAATTGATTTAATTGAAACACCCTTGGGCTTTGATTTCTCAAATTGAGCTTTGAAACATGTCATTCTATGTGTTTACAAATGTTTTCTAGAAATTTAGCCCAAGAGGATTGAATTTGATGCATTTAAACTTGATTTGAGCTTGGAAGTTCAAATCTAGAAATTCCAGATTTGGGACTCCCGCTCGAGCGGGGAAAGTGGCGCTCGAGCTTGGAATTCGAGCTCCCAGCATCTTGCACTGTTTGACATTACGCTCGAGCAGAGGATTTACGCTCGAGCGGGATAGTGTGTCTTACGCTCGAGCGGGTGTCGAGCGCCCAATCGAGCGTGAATTTCACCTATCCAATACTTTTTGGTACGCTCGAGCGGGTACCTTTGCTTGCCTATACGCTCGAGCGGGGCCCTGTTTCACTGAAAAATTCTGAAACTGTTTTCTAAGTGCATCTTTGCATCCTCATCCCATCCTAGGCATTCTTAGGCCTAGTTTAAGGCATCTTAAGGAGGATATGGATGTAGAACACACCAAGGCAAATTTAGAGATTTAGTTATTATCTTTCCTAACTGTGAAACTTAGTGTGTGTTCAATCTGTTAACTGTATAGGGTTGGCATTCCGAAGAGACGCTCTGGTTCATTGTAGCCCAGAACTCTATAAGTAACAACTGTGTAAAGATATGTTCAAAATGATTATCTTCTGAACAACTGAATCTGCATCGCTTCAATCGATATTGTTAATGAATGAATGTATATCCTATATTCAATCAGACATTGTGGCATCCTTAGTAACTCATCATCGATTGTTATCATAGAGATTTCGGTTCCCTCGTTGGAACCACTACTGTCTATTGATTGATGGCCATCATTTACTATTCGATCTTTTAAGACCTACTGTTTACTGTTATGCTAATGGATGTACCACATATGACTGTTTACTGTACTGAACAACTGATATACTAATTGAAATGAACCTTTTTCATTACTGCAAGGACATTCATTCTAAACCCCTTTACGCTTTATGTTATTCACTGGGCTTTAGCTCACTACTCATATATATATGTAGGTGTACAGGTACCGGATCAAAGCTAGAGGCGTCGGGGTAAACTCCAGTTTTGTCAAGCCAACCACCGTGCCTCACTGCGAGGTTCCAAGCCTGCCAAGCTATGGCTTAGGGGTATTTTTATTTCCGCTTGTCTCTGCCTGCTTTTGTAATATCAGATAGATCAGATGCATTGTTAATAGGGATTAGGTCCCTATCTACTAAATGATTGTACATATATGTGTATACTGTTTCTGTACCGAATGTCTACATGTATAAAAAATCTTTTTGCATACAGACTGTTACAGCTCATTGGACATTGTTTATTTACTGTATTGGCTTCCGCCATGCCCTTGTTAAGCAGGCCTTCGGTAATCTCAGATTACTGGCCGGTTACGGTGCTAAACCCATAGGGGCGGGTTTGGGTCGTGACAACTTCTAATGTATGCATATTGCAAAATGTATGGGGCCACAGCAATAACACAAAGGCATGGACATTCATTATTGATAGATTAGGGAAATCTACTACAGGAAATGCAAGAATAGCATGGATTTGTCTAGACCACAACATGCACCAAATCAAACAGCAAGTTATAGTGAAGACATCCTTACAAGATCCATTAGTGGTTGAAGCGAATGCATGCTTAGAAGCAGTAAGATGGGTAGTGAAGCAGAGAATGACAAGCATCACAGTACAAACAGATTGCCAAGTCATGGTGACGATGCTCCAGAAAAAAGGCAAGGAAACTGATTGGAAAATTGCAACTATTCTAAGGCCTCATTTGGGAGGTAACCATTTTAGCTAAAAAATCAAAAAGTTATTATAAGTTGTCACATCACTCTCTTTACTTTTCTGTACATCTTTTCGTAAAAAGTTAAAAAGTTACTAAAATAGTCTGCTCTCAAATGAGGCCTAACTGATATTATAAATTATACTAAGAACTAAGGGTATGCGCGGTGCGGTTCGGGCTGTTTAAGAGTAAAATTACAAACCGAATGGCGGGTTGGCAGATTAGCGGATTGACAATTTGCGGTTTGGGCGGTTTTTGACGGATTGGCGGATTGAAGAATATTCTAACTAATTATCATACATTTGCATAATATATAATACTAATTTGTATAATATTTTTTAGATATATAACATAATGTAATTTTAAATAATATGTTTCATATATATAACCACTAATTTCTAATAAATTTTAGGGTAAATTACATTTACCTCCCCTGAGGTTTCTGACAAATATAGGGACCTCCCCTATGGTTTGAATAATTACAGTAACCTCCCCTACTTTACCTGACAATATATACAAACCACCCTTCTGTTAACTAGTCGTTAAACAGGTGATGAAAATTTCTTACATCAGCATATTATGGTGACTGAATACCAAAATTACCCTTTGTTCCTTGTAACCAAACAACCCACAACATCACAAACAATGGTTGGTTGTCCATGTATAGTCCATGTATAGTCTTCCAGTTCCGGGAGTGCAAACAACCTACAACATACCAAAATTTAGTTTTCCAGTTTCGGGAGTGCAAACAAGCTATCCATGTATAGTCCTTCTCCGCTTTAACAAAAATAAATAAGCGGGAACTACAGACACATACCTGCATACTAAGATCAAGAAGGTGCAGATTCGTAACAACAGCTCTAACAATACTTTCTCAAGCTGAAGAAAATTCTTGCCTGTCCCAGAGTGTGAGAATTGCTATTATCGATTGTGAAGCCCACTCAGGCTTCCCTCCAGGACCATCAGCTAAGTACAACATGTTTATTGCTACCTCAAAAATCAATACCGATTCTAACGACGAAGCCAAAAACGGTGCCAAATGCAAAACCACATCGGAAACTCCCACAAATCTCTTTGCATTTCCGGAGTCCAACGTATTGCTGTTAGCATTTTTAGAAGACTTTGAAAGCTTCCGAATAACCTCAACAGAACCCGAAGCCACCGTCTTCACTGCATACACGAGTGGATACATAGTTACTTTGAAACTCTCTACGGGTAAAACCAACGACCTCGCCATTAATGCGTTCTGCTTCCTCCAAACAAAATCAACCATGGAGGAAACCCAATTCGATCGAATGGTAACTGAATTCTCACTATCAACAAGCTTATCACTAGCCAACCGGCTCATTCTCTTCGACTTGAATTCCTGAAACAACCTCCCCACCGACTCGAACGCAACCTTCGACACCGCATCAGATCGGTCCAGCATGTTCTGCCTGATCCCAAACAACCCACCGCATCACATCAATGGTTGAGAAGGCAAGAGAAGAAAAAAGTATGGTTTAAACAAAAATCAATGAAATCTGGTTTCATTCTCCCGTCGTTCGTCCCCCTTCTCTCTTCCTCTCCTTATTCTTTTTTTTCTTCTTCCGATCGTGACCAAGATCGCAACCAACCGTCACAAACCCAGATCGGTCAACGCTGCTGCCGTCATCGGTCAACCCAGATCGGTCAGCGACGGATGGCGGAAAGAGAGTAGAGGAAGAAGAAGAGGAAGAGAAGGAAGGGCAAGCGGTGAAGAAGAGCTTTTCTCTCTCTCTCTCATTTCTTCAGAGGGTTTTTAGATTGGTAAATGGAAGAAGGGAAAGGATCAATATAAATTATTGGGTTAAAAAAATATTAAAGGGTATTTTTGTCTTTTTGTGTTCAAATAAAAGGGTAATATGGTCATTTTGTATAAGCAAATAACGTCGTTTGAGCAAAATTGACGGATTGGGAGAATCTTGGTATTGTCAATTAAAGTAGGAGAGGTTATTGTAATTATTAAAACTAAAGGGAGGTCCCTATATTTGTCAGAAACCTCAGGAGAGGTAAATGTAATTTATCCTAAATTTTATATCTTAAATCTCTCTTACACTCATTTTTACATTGATATTTTATTGGAGGTTAAAAAATATATATATTAATTATAGTGGAGTGGAGCGGTTCGATTGACGAATTATAAATTTTAAATTTTAAATCGCAATTAAAATGATGTGAATAGATGCGAATCAGTACAATTTTAACGAATAAAAACTTGGAATGTGTATGTATTATCACTAAAGTAGGCAGACATGCTGTACAACCAGCGCACATGAACTGGCCAATTATGTAACTATGTCCGAGTACTGTAATAATAATATCTCTGGCTGTTTTGTTCTAAAAAAGAAAAAAAGAAAAAAAAAGAAATTGATTATTCAACAAAAACTGGGCAATAAATGGCATGTGCTTTTGATGTGTTCCAAAAAGGGAAATATTAAAATACAAAATTAATTTTAAAATGATAAAAGTACAAGTAAGTTATGCATTAAATTGTGTAAGTAAATCTTGTACCTACATTACTTAAAAATCATTCTGTTTGTTTTAGAATTTTTAAAAACACTTTTTTGAGTTTTTTAATTCGTATTTTTATATTTTTTGTGATTTTTAAATATTTTAATCAATTTTTTTTTTTATAGTTCTCAAGTCCCCTTAATTTTTATAAAGTTAAAGTATAAAATTTATACAAAAAAATTTTAAAAATTCATTGAATGCAACAAAATATGAAAATGCATTGAATTTTCATTTATTTATTTTTTTTGTATTTTTTGAATTTGAACAAAAAAAAAAAAAAACTTCACAAACAATATATCTAAATTAAATGTATCTAAAAAATAAAAAAAAATTATGCCAAATATTTTTTAAAATTCACTAAAAATAAAGAAACACAAAAAATTAAAAAATCAATTTTCGAAAAAACAGTGTAAACTAAATAATGTGATAATTTTTACTTCTCACTTTTTTGAAATTCTCCCTTTCAAAAATCGCCTTGTTTGGTTTGTGTTTCTCAAAAATTTTTGAAAAAAATTATCTACAAATAAGTTTTCAAAAGTAATCAAACCAAACAAATTTTTCCAAATTTTTTTTCCAAAACTTGTTTGGTTTACAAATTTTCCAAACAAATCTCTCTTTCATACATATCAAATCAATCACTTTTTGCAAAACTCTCTCTTAAAATAATTTTTCAAAATATCTTTTAAAAAAAAACCAAACCAAATAACTTTTCGTACTTTTTATCTCTAAAACTCATCTCCCAAACTCAAACCAAACATATTTTTTATTACCCAACAATATCACACATGCATGTGCAGATATATCATCATCATGCATAGAATATTGCTCAATCTAGTTCAAAATATATTCTTGCTAAAAATGACACGTGTTTTGATCGAAAATAATTGGCTCGATAGCATTCTATTCTTCACAATAATTTTCATATTATAATGGGGCCTACATTATAATCAATTTAAGCGAAAAGTTACTGCTTGGTTAATTGTTTTGAAAACATCAAACCTAAGAAACGTTAAAAAGTTTCTAAGTTTTGAAAATTGTTTGAATGAAAATAAAGATGATATGAAAATGATGGGAGTTTTTTATTTTTTATTTTTTTCTAGATCAGGAAGAAAAATTTCATTGCAAAATCGATTAAAAAAATGAAATCAATCTCGTACAGCGATAACAAAAAAATTTCATAAAGAGATTACAAACTTTCATAATAAGAAGAATCTTAAATTTTATAGAGGAGAAGAAAAAACTCTCACAAAGGAGAGACACAACCTCCACACAGGGAGGATTATTACAGCAAATACTAAAAAAAATAAAAAAGCAAACTGAAAATAACTAGATCCAAGTCTCCAAATGCATCCAAAATTTCATTATACCGCAACTTTCAACTTAAAATCTGAACATCCCACCTCTGCTAGTCAAGATAGAATATTGAAATTGAGATCGTCGCCTCGCATGAAATTAACACATTAAACAGTGACAGGTGAAATTAGATTTTAAAGTTTTAGGTGCGAGAGTGAAATTTTGGATGCAAAATAAATATCAAATCTGAAAGATCGGAAAAAGGAAGAGACAATGCGAACACTGATATTTTTATTTTTATTTTTATTTTTTAATTTCTAAAAACAGGGGAAAAAATTAACACAATCCAATTAACACCCAACCCATGTGCACACAGAGCCTCAAGTACAGTTTAACTTTCTTATTATAACTTAAGCGAAAAATTAGTGTTTGGTTAATTGTTTTGAAAAACAAAATTGAGAATTTTTTAAAAAAAGTTTCTGAGTTTCTAAAATTGTTTGAATGAAAATAAAGATGACATGAAAGTGATGGGAGTTTTCGATTTTTTTTAAAAAAAAATTCTAAATCCATTAACAAAAAAAGGAAAAAAAAAATGAAAACACAATCCAATTAACCCAACCCATGTGCACACACGGCCTCAAGTACAGTTCAACAACCTGATCCATCTTTATACATATGTTAGTGGTGGGACCACGTGGCCGTACCTTTGGTTAATTATAAATTATTATATTTTTTTATATTTTTCAATTCCTTAATATAAAATTTTAAATTTTATTTTTTCTACCAATCACAACATACTTAGGTCTCGTTTGATAACATCACTTTCTAATTTAAAAATTAAAAAGTTACTAAAAAAATAAAAAAGTCAAAAACTTATATCAAAAGGTTAAAGATTTTTTTTTTACTTTTTGCACATCTTTTTGTAAAAAACTAAAAAATCATTCTAAATATACTAATTTTTTTTACATCATATTTTAACTAAAAAATCAAAAAATTATTAAAAAAATTTGTTCAAATGAGACCTAAAAATACTATGCAACGGTGCCTAAGACCACCAAATAACTCCTCATCTTCATATACAAATCTTTTCCATCAATACAAATATGTTAGTTTGGAACTACATAAAAATGGACCATAACAAAAATATTGTGAACCATTGGAAAATTTAAAAATTCACATCTAAGATCACTGGAAAATGTAAAATTTTTTACTCAACAATGTTAGATGGCCTGAAAATTCATAACTCGAATGGCTCGAAACACTTAAAATGATGTCGTTTTTAATGTAAAATAATATCATTTTAACATATTCAAATTATTTGAGCCACACAAATTCGGACCACCAACCATTTTTCTTTTCTACTACTTCAATCAATTGTTCATTATAGGTATAAATAACTCGGCAGTAGAATCAACAATAGACCCATATTCCCACTGTTACTCTCCCCGCTATCTCAAATCCATCCCATCCATCTTCCCTACGTCACTTCCACACCATTATACCCGCCTAACCCGTTCATCTTGCAACCTTACACGTAGAGTTGCAAATGAAACAAGCTATTCGCAAATTGATTCATCTTATTTAGTAAACGAGTCGAGCTCAAAATTAAATAAAGTGTACTTGTTTATTTTTATTTAAATTATATAATAAATATATTATTTATATATTAAATAATATATTAATATATATAAATAATAGCATAAATATATTATTTATGTATTAAATAATATAAATATTTTTTTATTTAAATAATTTAAATAATAAAAAAAATCTTATCAAAAAAAATCGAGTCAAATCAATCTTGAATTTCAATAATATTAATGAGTCGAACTTGAGCTTAATAAACAAGTTCACTAAGTAAACAAGTTGATATTGTGCTCAGTAAAGTAAAATTAGCTTAACTCATTTATAGCTCTACTTTTACCTCACCTAGTGCTACGACATGTGCTTGGCAAGTACAAATTGTGCACTAACCACAATTTTTACTTGAACTGAATAATGAAATACGTGACCAGTGCAAGTAAAAAATATGAATGCTTTCACAGTTTTTATTTACACCGTTATAATTTTCACTTGCACCGAAATAGAAAAGGGTGAGGTTAGGAGGTCACAATGGGGGACTGGGAGGTTGGAATGACTACGTGAATATGGTTTTAATGGAGGGCTTCTTGCGGTGTAGGGTGGGAAAAGGTAAAAGAGGGGTTAGAGGTGAGGAGATAGGGCATTGCAGTGAAGGCTAATGGGGGTGGCAAGATGGTGAAATTGTAGAAGGAAGAGGAAGTCAGAGAAGGAATAGGAGCAGAAAAGGCAATAAGGGCACTTTGGTCCAACCAAATCCAAATTTAGCTATTTTTGGAAAAAATTTATTTATACTTATTATCTCCTTACACTCATTTTCAATTTTTTGGCAAAATAAGAACTTCATTCATATTCCTTACCTCTTTCAAATTTCAAAATTTTCATTTGATCTCATTACACAACCCATAAATCTAAAAATATCATCATACAAAGAAGTCCCGTTTGATAGAGTTGTGAGAAAGTGATTATAACTTATAACCTAACAGCTTATAACTTATAACTGTGAATATAAGCTGACTTTTGATTTATAAATTAAGCTTCTCCTCCATCACTTAAAGAATAAGTTAATTTTTGACTTACAAAAAACTATAAGCTGTATTGTTAAGTTGAACTAAACCCATCAAAATAACTTAAATTAAGCTAAAAGCTAAAATAAACTGTAAATAAACCCTACCAAACAGGGCCGAAGTCTTCTAAGAATGATGTGATTGTAGAATTTTAAAAACTATAAGCTTCTTTAATGAGCCTTTTGATTTAAAATGAATGAATAGACTTTTAACACCTCAAATTTTATGAATTTTCTGTGCAAATTTTCTATTTGTGTATTATCACTATTACGTTTTTATAACATATATATTTGATTTATCATATCATGTGTCATCAATGAAGATTCTCGGCCACCCAAAGTTTTGGATAACTTAATGGGAAAAGAATGAAACTCACACTTTTGGATGGGATCAATATGTTTTTTAGATATGTAATCCATTGATTTGGATCAATCACATTATATGGGCATTTTCCTAAATAAGCCAAAATAATAAAGGAATTCCCAAACTAAGCCTAGTTTTGAAAGAATTCCCAAAATAAGCTAACTCGCGGTTCACAATCGCGAGTTCAACACTTTTCCACCCCTCTCATGTGAAAGCTGGTAAATGTTAAACTCGTTGTTACGAAAAGCGAGTTTGATTAAGAACTCGCGGTTACGAAACGCGAGTTTAATTAGTTTTTTTTTTTCTTTTGAACTCGCTTTTACAAACCATGATTTCATCCAAAAAAATTTTCCTCTGAACTCGCTGTTTGTAACCACGAATTTATCAAAAATCATTTTTCTTCTGAACTCGTGGTCTGTAACCACGATTTCAACACCGCCACACAAACAATCTCACTTTGACTCACTCCCACTTTGACTCTGACACCATACACAAACACACACCAAACACAAACAAACACAGTCACACTCAATATATATATATATATATAAATTTTATTTCATAAAATTGAAATCAATATTAAATATATATAATAATTTATAATAACAAATAATAATCAACTATTTAGGGTTTAGGATTTATAAAAAAATAAATAAATTTAATTGGAACAAAATGTTTAAAAAAATCTTAAAACATAAACTAAAAAATATTGTTGTTCAAGGCTAAAATATTTATATTTATATTTATTATTTATGACAATGGGATCACACATATTATAATTGAAAAAAATTAATTAAAAAAAATATTTGAAAAAAATTTAATTGGAAAAAACGTGGTTTGTAAAAATTATTGAAATTTTTTTTTGGAAAAATTGTTGATTTATAATTTATGTTTTTCTAAAAATAAATAGAAACCAATTTATAAAATTTTTATAAACATAAACCAAAAACATAAATGTTACCAAACGCTACCTTAGTGTTTAGGGATAAATTTTTTTTTTTTAATTTTAGGGTTTAGGGTTTAATTCTTAAAATTTATTTATTTTTATTTTAGGGTTTAGTATTTAGGGTTTAGAATTTATAGTTTAATTCTTAAAATTTATTTTTTTTTATAAATCCTAAACCCTAAAATAAAAAAAATAAATTTTAAGAATTAAACCTTAAACCCTTAAATAAAAAAATAAATTTTATCCCTAAACAGTAAAATAAAAAAAATTAAGATAGTAAATTCTAAACCTAAATTTTTTTAGGGGAAAAAATTAAGATAGTAAGTTCTAATTTACTATCTTAATTTTTTCTCCTAAATTTACTATCTTAATTTTTTTTTTTTTTATTGTTTAGGGATAAAATTTATTTTTTTTATTTTTGGAATTTAGGGTTTAATTCATAAAACTTATTTATTTTTATTTTAGGGTTTAGGATTTAGGGTTTAGAATTTATAGTTTAGGGATAAAATTATTTTTTTTTATAAATCCTAAACCCTAAAATAAAAAAAAAATTAAGAATTAAACCTTAAACCCTAAAATAAAAAAAATAAATTTTATCTCTAAACAGTAAAATAAAAAAAATTAAGAATTAAAATAAAAAGTAATCATTTTATATAGTTAATTATTATTTGTTATTATAAATTAGTATATATATTTAATATTGATTTCAATTTTATGAAATAAATATATATATATATATATTGAGTGTGACTGTGTTTGTTTGTGTTTGGTGTGTGTTTGTGTATGGAGTTAGAGTCAAAGTGGGAGTGAGTCAAAGTGAGATTGTTTGTGAATCGTGGTTACAAACCACGAGTTCAGAAGAAAAATGATTTTTGATAAACTCGTGGTTATAAACAGTGAGTTCAGAGGAAATTTTTTTTAGATGAAATCGTGATTTGTAAAAGCGAGTTCAAAAGAAAAAAAAAATAATAATTAAAATCGCGTTTCGTAACCGCGAGTTCTTAATCAAACTCGCTTTTCGTAACAGTGAGTTTAACATTTATCAGCTTTCACGCGAGAGGGGTGGAAAAGTGTTGAACTCGCGATTGTGAACCGCGAGTTAACTTATTTTGGGAATACTTTCAAAACTAGGCTTAGTTTGAGAATTCTTTTATTATTTTGACTTATTTAGGGAAATACCCCACATTATATGTATTGGGCATACACTTTCAAAGTGTATGAACAAATTCATTGAACCTTGTGTTATAAATAGAAATAACATCGGGGTATACTTGAAGCAATAAATTTATTTGTTGAGAAACATTATTTGGACAAAATTTTGGTGCACAGAATGCATAGAAACTCTCACATGAAAAAGTGAGTCTCACATGTGTAGACTATACTATCATGTAAGGATTTTTGTGCATTTTGTCCATCAAAATTTTATGCATTTAGCACTGTTTTTATTTGTTCGGTCTTATTTATTTATCAAACACCGTCTAACTTTGGTATTAGAGTGCCTTTTGGCCAACAACTATCAGTTGGATGACACTAATGATTTGATATGGGTAAATTACATTGACCTCTCCTAAGATTTGAAAAAAAAATATAGTAAACTCCACATGTTTGGTATAATTGTACTAAGCTCCCATAAAATTTTAAGTCATATAACACTAGGCTTTATTTTTATTAAAAATTTGTTAGTAATGAAAAAATAAAATTATAATCTTTTTTATATTGAAATATGTATATGTTACTTTATGTATTTTTGTGTCTCCATATTATTTGTATATTTAACCTTATTAAAAAAAAAATCAGTATAATTATATCAAAACTGTGAGACTTATTATATTTTTTCAAATCTCAAAGAGATAAATATAATTTACACATTTGTTATTTTTATGAATTTAAAATGGTGTGACTCAAATTAATCTCTCACTTTGTGAGACAAGTTTGCCCACTACAACCATTAATACATAATTCATAATATATTTTTATATTAAAAAAAAATTCGAATAATAAATCATTTTCTGCAATTCAAGAATCGTCGGGCACTGATCTCCTTTTTGTGGCACTGTCACACCAACCGTTTAATAGCATGGTTGGGGGTGGTTGAAAATTTAAACTCTAATTATTAACACTGTTCCAAAAGATAAAAAATAAAAAATATATTTAAAATACGAATTATTTTTTATAATTTTAAAAATTATAAATATTTTTTGTTATAATTTTTATTTAATAAAATTAACAAAAAAATCAAAATCCTAATTATTTTTCTATATAATAATAAAATTATAATTAAAAAGTATTTTTAACATCGTTAATTAATTTAATAATTTATTAATGAAATGAATCATTTATTGTGCCATTAGTAATTTAAAAGAACAAAATATAATTTTCAAAATTATAAGGAGTATTTACAATTTACTCAATAAAAAATTTAAATAATAATAAATTAATTAATAAAAGGAATCGTAACTGTTCCGGTACAAAAACCAAACCGTTATCGGCATTTTCTCGAGAAAGTTATAGAAAACAGATTCCCGGGAAAACACGATGACCCAAGGCTTCGGTTATGTCGAAGACATTCCCTCTCTCTCTCTCTCTCGAAAACGACTCGATCGATCACTCCATACCCTATCTTCCTAGTTTTCTCACCGGCCTCATTTATCAATTTACAGTTAGAGATACACTCAGCAGTATCTTCCAATTAATTCTCAACTTTTCTTGCCTTCTCCGCCTTCCTATTACTTTCTCTCTCCTAATCTCTCTCTCTCTCTCTCTCTGTGTGTATATATATATATATATATACGCACAAATGTATATGTCGTCTTCAATCTTTCTACTTTGTCTCTGTACACAGTCGCTGCTTCATTCATATAACAGCTGTTGTGTAGAGACACATCTTTACTCTGTTTTTGTGATAGCAATTTGGCTCTCACAATCACAATTATGGGCATTTTCAAGGCCAAAGGCGTAGTCTACAAGCCTGTCGACGATGTCGATCTTGGCCCTCACAGCGATGAGTTTTATCTCCGTGCTAACGTCAAAGGTTCGCAATTCTGAATTCTGAATATCATTGTATTCATTTTGAATATATTTGAATTTTGAATCACTTCTTCGAGATTAATTGCCAAGGAGAGATTGATTACATTTTGAATTTTGGTGGCTTTTTCGTATTGGTTCTTCTCAAAGGATTTGGCTTTTGAATTCAACTGGACTTTTTACCGGTAAAAATCATTAAACAGAGGTTTCTTACTGATAAGAGTCTATGAAAACATGGGCCAGTTAAATTTTTTTCAAAGATTCTTAAGTAAGTGTCTTCCGTTTAATGATTCTTGCCAGTAAGAAACCTCATCAAATGTCTGGTCCAGGTGAAAGTTCTCCAACTGGAGAGAAGCCATTCCCCTTCTCAAAAACCTCTATTCTTGAAATTTTGATCACTTTCTTGTTGAACTGTATTGTTTATGTGAATCGCATACTGATGTTTATATTTGGATTCAATCTCTTTTTGTCAGTAAAGTCCATTGCTGTTTAAAATTTTGCATAATTTTATTTTTGTTAAATTCTGAGAATTTAAATGGACATAATTCCTGGTTCTAAAGGAAAAGTTTCTTGTAAATTTTAATGGTTTTAAGTAAAAAAATTTGAAATTAATTCAACTGATATTCATTAGGAACAGATTTGAATAAATTCAAGTGTCAGTAGGATATAATTTGGATTTCATATTTATGGCTAATTCAGAACTCAATTTACATTTTCTCTCCTCACTCTTTCTCACTTTAAGATTTACAGTTAAATCTGGAATTCAATAATTTGGAGTTATTTATGTATTGTGGATTAGTGCTACAAATCTACAAAATCATGATTTCTTTTTTTTTTTTTTTGGTTAGCTCCTCGCATGGCTGGATTGCTGGTTAAAATTTTTGTTTGGTTCCTCGAGTCGCGGATTTTCGGGGGTATTTTGTTGTACATGTTGAAGAGAAACAACCTAATTCACAAGGTATGAGCATAAATTTGTATTAATTTATGATCTCTATCTTATTTGTTTTTGTTTTTATTTTTATTTTTCTTGCAACCGAATTCATTAGGTGTTGGCGTAAATTTGTATTAATTTATGATCTCTATCTTACTTGTTTTTGTTTTTATTTTTCTTTACTTTATCTGTTTATTTCACCTGATAGCAATTTTTCTGTTTTCTTCTAAGTGAAATTTTTTTTCTCAAGTAACAGAAGCAATTGAATAAAAGAACACAATCTGTTTTAAGTAGATAAGGATATATTAATTGTAGCATGGTTAAAGGGAAATACAGGGTGTGCAGCAGCTAAAAAAGACACTTTTTTCTTTTTTTGGGACCTTTTTGTCTTTAGTGATTTTTTTTATAAAAAAATTGTGTCAAAAATCTAGTCTAAAATGATCTTAGAAGGGAAAAAATTGAAAACATCTATAAAAAAAATTACTAAAGGCAAAAAAACAAAAAACAAAAACAGTCAACTTTGTAAGCTTTGTCATCTTCAGTAGACTTTTTTCATTTTATTTTTTTAAGATTTTCAATTCCATCTAGTCTAATAGGATCCAAAATTGAATTTTTTTTTTTAATAAACAAATACCAAAGACAAAAAAAGTTATTAAAAAAGCAATGGCCAAACACAACCTTAGTGTCTATTCTTTTTTCCATGAGTAACTTCTGATAATAAATGTGAGGGGAAAATGGCTGTCATAAACAGGACAAGGCAATATATATAATAAATATAAGATGAAATTTTTCTTGTATGTATCTTGTGTGTGTTAAAGCAACCTTGTTGGCTTGCCCTGTGTAGAAATTGAAAAGACACATCAAAGGAAAGTGTTATCTTAAAGCAGTATTCATATTTACAAGTGACTGTGAAAGCCAATAAACTCGAATTGAATTAATTATACATCAAGTGGAAGTATTATCTTAAAACTAAATTCATAACTTGAGGATAGCAAGACTCTTGAAGTTGTGAAATAAAGGAGACCTGCATTAGTTACATAAAAGACTCTTATGATCCATTTGTGGTTATAAAATAGAGTATTTAGGTGAAAGGTAATAATCTCATAACTAATGATCTCCAACTTGGTGGCTTGGTCATGTCACCCAGATTTTAAATGCTACCACAAGATGCATGCTTGACTGCATCTTTTGACCAGGGCGCATTTTTTGACCTAAATTTTAAATGGTCTCACAACATATATGAAATAAAGCATATATCCTTGAACCCATCTTCAGAGTACACATGTTTTTATGTCATAACTACAACTTTATTCACTAAATTATGTAGGTAGTTCATATATTAGTGTGATTCTTGTCAACTTATTTTAATTTATATATGCGTACATAAAGGTGAAATCCTGTTGTATATGCATGAAAAGATAAGAAAAGATCATTCTGTTACAGCAGAAAATACTTTTGAAAATGTGAGCTCATTTTCAAACTCTTTTTAAGATGTTCAAAATTTTGTTGCAATACTCATAATTTGTTCTGCAACTTTTGCAGCTTGTTTCATATGCAGAGTTGGAAGAGTCACCTGTATTTGTTCCTTCACACCCTTATGAAGGTCAGGTTTCATATTTAACTATTAATATGTTCCACTATTTCCACCAAGTGCTTTTAATTCAACACATCTCTTTATCACATGATAAAAATACTTCATAAATTGCATGCACAATGTTAGTGATGTTGGGGCACTTAGCGTTGATGTTGTTGGAATTTGTTTGTTACATTAGTCCGCTCGTTACCCAGATATGGCTATATTTTCTTATTTGTCACTTCATTGTAGGTTGATGTTTCAATGAAATTGAAAATGTTCAAAGCAGTTGGTGCTTCAAGAATGTGCACTTTTCACATATATATGTAATTTATAGTTTGTCATTGCAGACCTTAAAGAACAACAAGTCAAATTAGTAGAGGATGATCTGTCTCCATCTGACAAAGTTCAAAAGGCCATGGAATGCATACAATGCTCAGAAAGTATGCAAGAAAATTCAGAGCTTAGTTTCCATCGCCGGACAGTATTGGATTATTCAAGAGCTTACATTTCAGGAGAGATTACTCCTCTCATGGTATGTCATTTCTCTGCTAATTTGAATAATTCAGCTGAAATTTCCAAATGCATCTTGTATGATTCACATTGAAGTACCATGTTTGGAATTGATTCCCAAATTTTGTTATGACTCCTTTTAACATGCATATTATAGCTACATGCCCATTTCTATTAACTGATTTATTAATCTAAAGTGTTGTTCTATAACTGTTAACGAGCTTGATTAATCTTATGGACAGGTGGCAGAGCGATTTATAGCTGCTGTCCATGAATCGTCTGAACCTGCATTGCACATGTCATTCTTTATTGATTATAATGTTGGAGATATATTAAGGCAAGCTACTGAGTCAACTCAGCGGTACAAACAAGGTACTTGTTTGTAAGGTCTAACTTCTGACTTGATGTCTAATCAAAATAAGGAAAAAGAATTTGGTTCCAGATTATTTTATTTTCCTGATGAACATTTTGCAGCATACCTGTGGTTTTATATTGTTTTTGGTATGTTTCTCATAATTAGCTCTCCTGCCATTATTTCTTTCATCCTTCTTTATTTCTCTGGTTTTTGTTTTTGTTTTATTTATTTATTTACTTTTATTAAAAGTATGCTCTTTGTTCCATCTGCCTTTAGTTAAACTGTTTAACCAACCTTGTGAGCAACTAATCCATGGTGAACTGATTTTAATACTTTCTGCATTGTTAATTGCCTATTTTGAAATTCCACACAATAAAGAGCACGGTGAAGCTAGCACATGAACAAATGTAGTTAGCTATATTGCCTACAGATAAGAAGAAGCAACTTCATTTTGTTTTCTATTCTTTTTCCCTTCAGATGCATCTTTGCAATGGTACCGTCTCCTTAGTTTTTCATTACAAACTTTTCAATCCTCAATATGAACTTGTCCAGGAGAACCATTATCACCTCTAGATGGAGTCCCAATCGCTATCAAAGACGAAATAGATTGTATGCCCTATCCAACTACAGGTAATTCTTTCTTTTTAAGTTTCTGATCAGCAGCAATTGAGTTAGACTCATCCTCTCCATTACAACTAATCTATAAGTCCATACATTCAGCTAGCTGACTAAATAGTTCTTTTAGGGGGTACAAAGTGGTTGCAAAAGGTAAGACATTGTGCAGATGATGCATGCTGTGTTAAGCGCCTGAGATTATGTGGTGCCATACTTGTTGGGAAGACAAATATGCATGAGCTCGGGGCTGGAACCAGTGGTATCAATCCTCATTATGGGTATAACATTCTTCCTCATTTCCAGCTCAATTATATGAAACATATTATTATTATTTTTGATCAAAATTAAAATAGTTTTGTTTGCCTACCTTAATGATATCCTTAGTCGTTGACAACCTGTTTATGGCCATTGTAGGGTACCTAGAAATCCATATGATCCCAACAAGGTCTCTGGGGGTTCTTCTAGTGGATCTGCAGCTGTGGTTTCTGCAGGGTTGTGCCCTGTTGCCCTTGGTGTTGATGGGGGTGGTAAACCAGTTTTTATCTTCTTCTTTTTTCTGTTTCTTTTTTTTTTTTGTTTCTTGAACTCCACATGTTTACTTCACTAATCGATTACTGATTATTCTTGTACCACAACACACTTCTATAAATGGATTTAGATCACTTGACTTGTTATCTTCAGCTGTTAAATGTTACCAAAGAAAGTTCTACAAATTCACAATGGCATATTGCTGCAGGTGCAAGTTATCTCTTAACATGTATTTTCTACAATAGTGTTGCCTGATCTTTGTATAAAAGCTTGTAACTCTTCTTCATACCTTCATATACACACAAATTCATAGAAACCTATACATATATTGTAGATTTTGGACTGAAGGTGACTGAACTCATTTCATGATTTGAATGATACAGGGATGAGATGTCACAGGAACCTTTAGCCGATCAGAGAGCTTCCAGTTGAACTAAAAACTTCATTACTGTATCATAAAATAAGTAGAACTAAAGTGATAATTATCTACATTATGATCCATAAATTTGTGAAAATGAAAAGAAAAAGAAAAAAAGTGTCATGAGTGTAAAGATCATCTAAGTGTGAATTACATGTTACAATTGAGGGGATTTCAACAAAATCATCTTACCTTCGGTAGAAAATATAAGTTGATTAACTCTGATCCGCCCAGCCCATTCAGTTGCTTGACGTATGTGCTTTATGGTCATTCTTATCTTCTAAACCTCAACTCCAGTTAAACTAACTAATCTTTACGGCAGCCATATGATGTCTGCTGCACTGCACAGATTTCCTTTCCCTTTGTGAGGTTATAAATTAATTCATTGATGAGTTTGAAGCTTGGCTGATCATGAACAACTGTGTAAACTTTTGTGACCTATAAGTAACAAAAGTTTCTTCCTTTTTCATTTTTTGTTTAGGATCTGTGAGAATGCCTGCTGCTCTTTGTGGTGTTGTTGGTCTGAAGCCAACTTTTGGACGTGTGCCCCACTCTGGGTACGAGCTCATTTATGTGTCGCTTTACTTTCCAGTATTGCCTGGATATTATATGATACTGGATAGCACTTTGGGCCAAAATTTTGAAGTGTTGTTTGTAATTTTCTCAGTGTTATTCCTCTGAACTGGACAGTTGGGATGGTCGGTATCCTAGCGGGCACAGTTGAAGATGCATTTATTACGTCGGTGTTCCTTTATTTAAATGTTATCTTTATTTTCTAAATTCAATTCAGTTGCCTAGGCATCTCTTGTGGATTATGTGAACTAATTTCAGTACACTCTTTCCAGTTATGCAGCTATCAGTGGTCAATTTCCATCATGTCAACCCACAGATGCAGTGGTATATATTACTTAACATTACATGGAATTTTTAGTTGTTATTGTTAGAACTGGGAATTACAGGATTTCCAGGCAGCTATTGCTGCTTTCATGACCTTGTAATTAATTTAGTTTTTTACTTCTGTTTTTTATTCACACAGATTTGATAAATAGTTTAAATTTCCAAATTAGAACTTTGTTTTTTCTTTTCTCACCTCCAAATGTTGTTACAAGGCAGTTTGCTTTTCAATGCTTCTCTTTCGTTTATTTTACTTTCATATTTTGCTTTCTTTTAGATTTTGCAATTATTTCTTGTATTTCTTTTAATTGAAACCAATGACATCAGGATCTTAAGGTTGACCAACTACACTACTGCAGTGAAATTGTCCATTTTTGTAATTGTCTTCAAGATTTTTTCTGTTTACATTACTAAAATTTATTTGTTTTCCCTTCTACCTGTGTGAAGTGTTATACTATCTATGCTTATTTCTTTATTGCCTTGGGCTGTCTCTTCTTAGTTGCTAACATATGGACATTATTATACTACTATTTACTGATTCTCTTTTTCTTTTTTTTTTATTTACAAGAAAAAAATTAATTTCCCACTCCTGAAGACACCAAAATGTATATCTAACATCAAGATGGCTAAATATGGGGAGGTTTGTAATCTGTCACTCAAATTTATAATTTCATTAGTGAATTTTTTTTTTTTTTTTTACTCTGTTCTAACATAGATATTGGTTAAAATTATTTGCCAATTCTTCTTGTACAATTTTGGCTTTATCAAGCTTATGCATATAACTGTGTATCTTCTTTGGACCAAACAGTGGTTTAACGATTGCACCGATGACATCAGAGTCTGTTGTTCCCGTGCTCTGGACCAGCTTCACAAGCATTATGGATGGGAGGTATTTTCAATCCGTTGCTGCTTTTATTAGTTCAAACTTACTGGATCTTTATTCATAATGTTTTATGCATTTAGTATATGCCGTTGGTGTGAAATTTTATTTTCCCTCTAAACTAAATAAATAAAAAACATGAATTGAATGCAATTTTTAAAATAATAAATAAATAAATAAAGAATTTGCTTCAACTTGTCGTTCTACTTGTCTGTGATGACTAATTTCTGAGTTGAGGGCTTCTTGTCTGTAAGACCATGGACGTGACCATACCAGAGATAGAGGTGATGCGCCTGGCACATTATTCAACAATTGGATCGGAGTGTAGCAATTCAATTGCTTGTCATCTTGAAAACATGTATGTCTTTCCCACTATAGCATCATGTTAATTATCTTTTTTATCAAGAAAATGAGAATTCTAGTTTTTGACACCATTGACTCTTTTGAAATAGGAATGTGGCAGAAATAGGGTTGGATGCAAGAGTAGCACTCTCTGTTTATGGTTCTTTCAGCAGCAGGGAGTATTTGAATGCCCAGAAAATTAGGTACTGTACAGATCAGTGTGCTTTATTGATAGCAACATATACTAGAAATGTTGTTATTTTTGATGTTATAATTCTCTTTATCTTATCCCAGTAATGTTAATCCAGCTTTCATTGAGGATCTCCTATCCCTAGAATCCCAATGAAATCAAAAGATAGTTGCAGCTTTATGTTTTGTACGGGGGCGAAATATCCACGACTCTCCGTACACCTTGAACGTCGAGCTTCTGGTAACGGCGTCTGTCTCTGCAACAAGAGAATGGTGAGCTGCCCGGCGGTGGTGTGCCGGAAAAACCCTCCGACGCTCAAGTCAGTTTAGTGAGCAAGAAGACAATGGGAAGAGAGAGAGAATTTGTGAGAGTGAATTCGCATACCAGTAACGTCCGCCTTCCCCCCTCTATATCCAGGCTGCCCACGCGGCTCCGAGATTGTGCGCGCACTACCTCTGCTGTCCTTCCCTGGACAGGTGGCAGTGCTCGCCTCCCACCACCTTACACGTGTAAAGGTTTTGTCCTCCTTCCAGTACGTGCAGAACTGCCTAACGGTATTGAGGTGTTCGTGGAGCAGATGTCCTCTCCTTCACACCATTGGCCCAGGTGGCACCCTTGATCGGGGCACCATGACCGGCCAAACACTTGTGGAAAATTGCCATCACATAACCGTGCTACATAGCGCCGGTTTGCGACTTGGAACCAGGTGAGATCTTAACTGCAAACGCCGAGCTACCCTCGACCGGTTCATCTCGATTGACCTGTTGTGAGGCATGCCGGCCTCCAACCGTTTCATCTCAAATCCCGGTCACGCGCAACCGCTTCGCCATGGTTGGGCGGTTAGTGGCATGCCGGCCAGGCCGCATCCTCGGCGTAGCCCGGTCAGTCCTTCAGTTCGGTTGAATCTCCGCTATAAACTTTGCCCGACCTAGTTCGGTCCCCAGAAGTTACCGGTTGACCTAGTCAACCGAACAAGGCAGATTGCTCGGCCGTTGCCTTGCCCAATTAACTCGGCGCAATAAGCAAGGCGTTACTCTGCCGTACTAACAGATTGAAATCTCCCCACTCATGTTTAATTCTCAGGTTGCTAGCACAGATGTTTAGTTCTTCCAAGTAATACACAGTGCAGGAGCCCATGAAAGTGGCTCTTAAGGAAACCACAAACCCACAATTTGATTCAAGGTCATAATTTAGTCTTCCTCTTGAAGTTATTGGATCTAACAGATTGGAATCATATACAACACACTCTCTTATAGAAACTCTAGCCTCTTCTATGATTTACAATATAATTACAAGAATCAGGAGTTTAGGCAATGGTTTTACTTCATTTTCTCTTTGCATTTCTGATAGCAATCATGAAGAAAACATAATATAACTGACCAAAAATAAATGATGATTTGAGTACTAATTTATTGCTAATTTCCTCCCAAAAAAAAGGGTTGGTGACAATATTTTGTGGTACCAGTTTTATTTTATTTCATATTTGGTTTTGATATCCTCAGGAACCGACAGATGCAGTTTCATAAGAAAATATTTGCCATGGCAGATGTTATTGTTACACCAACGACAGGGTACTCTCTCCCACTGTGTTGAATTATGCCTGCTTTATTTATTTAAAGCAGCCTAGATTCTCGTACTATTTCTTTTTCTTTTTTTGAAAAGAGGGAACTAGGTATTCGTATTCACAGACCAAGAACATTAATGACTTAGTATTATTATTATCATTATTCAGTTTTCTGTCACCTTTTAGTAATATATTAAGGTGACTTTGTTACTCTTGACAGTGTGACTGCCTACCCAATATTCGATGATGCTTTGAAAACTGGGGAACTTGACTACATAAATGGAGGTATAAATAACTAGAATTTTTTTTTTGGTCTATCTCACTCATACCTTTCATTAGTGTTTAAAGGCCCACATTTACATAAATGGTATAAATAACTAGAAAATTTTTCTTGTCTATCTCACTCATACCTTTCATTAGTGTTTAAAGGCCCACATTTACAACCATTAACATTCTTTTGTTATTTTCAGCTGCACTTGTTCGGTATCAGATATCAGGAAATTTCTTGGGATTGCCAGCAGTAACCATACCTGTAAGATTTTTGTAGTCCTACACTGATTTACATCCAATGAAGTGTAATTGGAAAGAACAATTACATCAATCTATGTGACTCCACCATATTTGTTAACCTAAATAGTTCTTGTTCTTGGTAGATTGGATACGACAAAGTTGGCTTGCCTATAGGCCTTCAATTTATTGGGAAGCCATGGTCCGAAGCTACGTTGATCCACATAGCGTTCGCAATGCAGGTATGCCACTACTGTACTTCTGAATGTTGAAAAATGCTGTTGCATTATATTCATGTAGCCAAACACAAACAGCTATATGCCCATTGGGTTTGAAACTGTCTATATGTCGGTTGTCATTGTTTCAGGCCATCTCGGACTCAAAAAACCACAGGTTTTCTATGATCTGCTCAAAAAGGATTGATTGCACAAATGACAACACACCAGATATATTGTTCCGAACTTCTATGATTTCTAAGAATTGTATCGCCTTGTTCAAATAGATATGCAATGCTTCTTATATTTGTTCCTTTAGTACAGAAACAGTTGATATATGTGATAGTTAGTTTTCATCACCTTTGTTCAAATAGATATGCGATACCAATTGGTTGTTGGCCGAGTGGTGATTGGAGCTCGGCTTGGAAGGACGGACTACGGTTCGATTCCCCGCAACGCCAATTGGGAGGGGACTTGAGCCTTTAATCCAGAACTGCTTCCCGGATCCGGATTAGTCGGCCTAAGGGTCGGATACCGGATGGTTGAACCAAAAAAATAGATATGCGATGCTTATTATATGTTCCTTGTGTACAAAACCAGTTGATATGTGGTAATTATCAGGATTGGATTCTTATTTCATTTGATGGCATTGTTGAATTCTTGGCTAGAGCAAAATTATACATTCTTCACCTTCAATAAAGTGAAATAGGCAACAGTTTTGCTATGAAAGGGAAACAAACTGGGATGGGCAATTAAATCGTGCTATTGGGCCCACCAAAAGATTCACCTTAATGATCTAAATTGTCCATCTTATAGGCCCTTCAAGCAGATGATTCATGCAAAAAAATCATATTGATCGGACAATCATAATCACATGATCATATTACAAAGTCTTTTACTTTTAGTAATTATTTTATCACTTAAGAGATTTGACAGTTTGGAAAGTTTGAAATTTCACACTTTCAATAAATGTTTTATCATTGCTTAAACTTAGAAACTGCTCAATTTTAAAAGTTTGAAATTTTGTAAAAGTGAGAAAATTGACACTAAATGTAAAAGGTAAAATTTCAAACTCTTCTGAGTCTAGAAACTGTAAAATTTCACGCTTTTAAAAAACAAATTAACAAAGTGTGAAATTCATACATTCGAATTCAAAAAAAAAAAATCAAGGATTGGATTTTACACAATTTCATATTCAATTGCAATCTTGTGTTATAGATTTCATCAAGTAGGTTAAAAAGATAAAGATTTTATTAAAAATGAGTATCTACATAAAAATTATGAAATATAATGTTTAAACTTATAAAAACAAGAAAGCATGTAGATAAGGAATGCCCAAGTACACAAACTTCTTCATTAAAATCTATGTGCTTGTATAAATAAGGGTAAAAATGTTCAAAATTTTGTTCAAATTTTGAGAAAAGGGACTTGAGCTTCCAAATAATTTGTACAATAGGACCTTAAAAATTGACAAAAAATGTCATAAGATGATAAACAAGTGCATGGGATGAGGCTTTTCACTAATTTCCCAAATTTCCCCAATTTTCATATAAATTGATGCAGTATGCAATAACAAAATACTAAAATTTGAAATGGACCCACTGAAATTAAATGATAGAAACAATTCAACTATCATATCAATTTATAAACTATATTATAATTTGTAAGAAAATTCTATTTATATAGCATTACTCTATTATTATGATAGTAGCAATTCAACTACCAACTGACACCAACATTAGTTTGTAAAGTAATATTGTAAATTTTGGTTGTTTGTATAGAGCATTACTCTAGTAGTTTAATAGCTAACACTGTATTTTCAATTAGGGTTGCTTTAGGACTTCAAACACTAGCAACCCTTCCTCAAAGTGATGCTTGCTGTGTCTATAAATAAGCTGCAGATGATGGTAATATCTAGTTGAAGGTCCTATTTGTGAAGTTGCTTCCACATCCTATCACACTGGAGGTGGATCCCATACAAACAAGCAAAAAGAGAGACATAATCAACCAATCTGAAGATGGACACATAATCAAGCAGCAATTTTAAAATTCAGACAGTGTACAGAACATTAAAGAGAGATTGTATATTGAAATAAATCAATTTATATACTCTTTCTCCAATCTACAACCATACCCAAAGAGGCACCAAGTAATTTAACATATATATATATATATATATCTAAATTCTCATACATTTAATGTTATCATTGCTAACAAGAACAAATCATGAATTCTGCTATACAATCCCAAGCTTGAAACCCTTCTTAGTTTCACTTTTATATTTATTATTGCTATTTTATATTCTCACCGAGTTTCATTCTGTCTCCTGCTATTACTCCGAGGGAACAACTTCCCAAATCCATTTCGGCTCTTTTCAACAGTAACAGCCGGCTGCTGGCTTCTTGATAGCAACGAGCCTGCTTCCCCACCATTTTCTAGTGGACCGGGACAACTGGAGATCGTTTTTGGATCTTCAGAATCGTTTTTTGGCGAATGCAAGTCACAAGAAGGTAGTTTCAATGATTCAGGACCATCTTCAGGAAATTGTGATCCTTCTTTAGGGAGCTCTGTTGTTTTCTCGGAGTCCATTAGGAAGTCTTCCAATGTTGCAAGGGATTTTAATTGCCGCCCAAGAGAGGCGATTGTTTTCTGGCACTCTGCAAATTTACTGCTGGCTATTGCTAGCTCCTTATCCTGTTATAAACATCACAAGACATTGACAATCTTGTAAGTAAACAATTTACATATGCAAAACAACATGCGTAATCATGCATGATCATGCCAAGACTTGTTAGAAATATAAACCTACTAGAAAAACCTAAGGTACCATATTTAGGCATTGTTTGGTAGTGCAATTGCTTTTCAAGGTTACAAGGAAGAACAAGATTTTCACTCTAAAATGTTGAAAACAGTGAACTTTCCCTAAAGTTGCAGATTCATACTAAAATGTCGACTTATCTTAAAAGAATATTATATAAACAAATCGTTCCTGCAACAACAAGAGCATGTACACCACCAATCTTTGGAAGAATTGAAGGACCATACAAGGGATTTGAGTTTGATTTGAACATGAAGGAAGCTCTACATGTCACGCGAAGCGTAGTTATAATGCAGCATACTCAAACCCATATGACACACCCCAATTGATGCAAGATCACAAGGGACTTGTAAAGGGAAAAGATAGGAAAGGAAAATACAGTAGTAGCTAAATTTCTCTGTTTTGGTTGGGTTGGGAAAATGAGAAGAAAACGAATATGTATTTTAAAAAAATTATTTTTTGTTTAACCATGTCTTTACAACCTAAAACTGCTAATTTGATAAATCCAATACCTAGAGGAGAAGCATACAACAAAAATGTGTTATTGACCATGAAATAAATCCCATGGTAGCTCATGATTATGGATACAGATGTACCTATATATTTCACAAATAATAATATATTACCCTAATAAATTGAATCATAGTAAACATGGAACAGCAAAGGTCTGGATTTTAATATGATTACAAATAGGAATATATAAGTGCATAATACGAACATTGATAAAATAAAATAAAAATCAGGATTAAAAAGTTGATATATGGTTTTCTTCTTATACATTTCAATCATCATTATTGTATCTTGTCATGTAAGCTTCTAAAAATATGTTGTTTGACAACCAACCAAATTAACGTGATAATAAGAAATTCATGTTTTCGTATACGCATTTCTTCCAAGAGCTGACACATTCTGTCTTAGTCTCCCATTTTATATCTCAACCATCTATGTATAGTTCTTGGAAAGCATGTTTATGATATGAATAATTTTTAATTTTTTTCATGAAGTATAAAATGTAATGTGTTTGATCCGTATACTATAAGATTCAAATTGAAAATGAGTAGTTTTGATTCAGTTTCAAACTTAACGGAAAATGGAAGTTTGGTTCCATTTTTTCATACACATGTGCGTACAAGCATAATTGAGCCAAACTTTCAGCTTCAAGGTATGAAAAGATTTGCATATTGGTTGTGTTATTCGTTTAGAAACTGTTTCTTTATCATTGGTGCATTGCAAGGGTTTAAAAGTCAAATTGAAACCAAATTGCATTATATAACTGACCTGTTTTATCTTCAAATCTCCACTCCAGCTTGCTGTATTCCGGATCTCAACTTCATGTTTCATTCTCAAAATCTCATCTTCCATTTTCCGACACTTAACCACAGCTTCCCCTGACAAAACCCGCTCCTTTTGAATCTCATCTTCCATTTTCCGACACTTAATCACAGCTTCCCCTGACAAAGCTCGCTCCTTTTGAACCTCTTCTTCCAAAAAACCAACTTTTGAAAGCAAGGTTTTAATCTCAGCTTCAACAACCATTAATTGTGACTCTGCCAATTCTCTCTTTGCATTGGTAGCCCCCAGCTCTACCTCAAATGCACTCCTTGCTTCATTTGCCATAGATAACTGAGTTTGAAGCTCAACCAACTTCAGCTCTACTTCCACTAATTCCGACTTTGCCGATTGTCTATTTGCATTTGTAGACCCAAGCTCTGCCTCTAATGCACTGTTTGCCGTTGGCCATATCTACCCGAGTTTGAAGCTCCACCAACTTCAGCTCTACTTCCATTAACTGATCTCTTGATATCTTAACTTGATCTTGGCATTCAGTTAATGCCATCTCCAATTCCGCTTTCTCCATTTCCATCTTCTCTAACTTCTCCTCCAGTTCAGCCGTCCGATTAATCATTGCGTCAAGTTCAGCTTTTAAATGGCTTTCCCCGCCATGGGGTTGATCAGACAAAACTCCTGATTCTGGGCAACAGCTTCCACTTTCTGTCTCAGGTAATGCAGCGAGCCTTTCCATTTCAAGGAAATCATCCATGAGATTAATATCAACCGAAGGGACCATGACGTTTCTTCGAATAGCATTCTCATTCTTAAATTGATCAAGCTCTGCAATTAGAGCCGATGCCCATGAATCAGAATGGCTAGGTTCACACTCATTCGGCTCTAAACCACTAAACTTGCGGCTTTCGTTATCAACCACCAATAGCCTCTCCCCGTTATCTGATTGGCTATCTGTGAAGGATTCAACATAAACTGACGAGGCAGTAACAGACCTGTGATCATTCGCAGACGATGCTTTGCGGGCCCCAGCCTTTAGCCTGCGGCACTCTGCTTCGAGCCTAGCCACCTTTTTTATGCTCTCCAAATGTTGTTTACTAGCAGTTTCAGCAGCTTGGGTGCTCAAGTCCCTCTCAATAATCCTAATTTCTAGCTCCTCGACCCTGGAAAGGAGCTCAAGCTTGAGCTGAGTTTTCTTTCTCAGCAGCCTCAAGCTTGGTTTGAAATCAGGATCAATAGAGGTAAGGATTTGGCTTTAGTTGCTTCATGTTGAGACTGGAGCTCAACAAGCTGACTCTCGAGTTCAGACCGTTGATTCCCATTCACGAGTTTTCTTGGCAACAGCTTCATGAATCTTCTGATCTTGCTCTTCTCTAGCTTGTCGAGCTGTCTAACACATTCCTTGAGAGCTCCATCAAGATTGTTAACTTTCGATCTTCAAGGGATGAATTCTTCTGAGTTGCAACCTCAAGTTGTTGCTTTAAAGCCAACACTTCACTTTCAGCCTTTTCCCATCCTAGCATTTGAGCGATGAATAGAAAGATCAACTAATTGTCAATTTCCAACTCAAAGAGCGAAAATGGGAAGTGTGTGGAAACAATGTTAATATGCTCAAACTTTCCACATTTACAATGACTCAATTGAAAAGTGTACATAGTTCTATTTATTCGAATCAAATAAATGATTGATACCTGAGACAGCTTCCTCCGCAACTTTTGCATGCTGCTTTACCAAATCTTCCTTGGCCCTGATGTTGAGAAGAGCTTCTGAGAGCTTCTCTGATAGAGTCTTCACACTATCATTAAGTTCATCGCTGGGCGCAGCTTTAGATGTGACTTCTGGAGATTGAGTATGATGGTTCGACCATGCCTTCAGTAATCACAAACCCAACAAATATGAGGACAAGGACAACTTCAAATGCATGCAGAATGGGAAAGAAATGTCTAAGCCTTAAATCACATCCATCCCAAAAGAAGAAGAGGATAGCACTCAATCTAGAAACTGGTTGTAGGCCATTAGTTCAATTCTAGGAAACTATGTAAATTAAAGATTTAGATACAATCCTTCCTAATAATTGCGAACCACAGATGAAAACAAATTTCCCATCTATATTGAAATTTAGAGATGAGAAATTTGTTTTATCATTTTGTGTAATGTAACCAATGGTTGAAGTTAGTTTTATCTGTCATATTTAAATAATCTTGCCAACAAATATCTAGGTTCCAATCTGCTGAGGACATGTGAAAATCTCAAGACACTGATCTTTGAAGCATAAATGCCAAGAAGCATAGACACGGAAACAGACACGTAAATTTTCAAAAAATGTAGGACACAACACATTAGGGATATGTTCAAAACATATATTTTTATATTTTTATTATATGTATATTTTTAAATATTTAATATGTATTTTATGTCAAATATTTAATTTTATCAAATTTATCAACCTTAAGTATGCTATTTTAATAAAAAAAAAATTAAAAAGTTTTTTTTTTTTGAAAAAAATAATACTTAGCGTGTCCCTTGCGTGTCCTCAATGTGTCCCAACGTGTCCACAGCGTGTCCAAAGTGTCCCAGCGTGGCCAACACATGTCCGGAGCGTGTCCAACGAGTGTTTGACATGTGTCGGACACCTGTACTCGATCTCCGGAGAGGTGTCCATGCTTCATAGCATAAATGTCTTTAACATGTGGATAGTACACCTTTCCACCTCTGCCCCAACAACTACAGATTTTGGCAAAAAAAGAGCAGGTGGGTGGGCGGCGAATACATCACAATGTGAACCTTCAAAGAGAATAAAAAACTTCCCACAAGCCAAGCTGAAATGATGGATTTGGATTTGTAATCAATGAACCAATTTTTCAAGGCCAAGTATCCATCAAATGGACCATTAGTTAGGCCTCGTTTGGCATGGCTAAAAATCACTAAAAAAAAGTCAAAAAACTACTTAAAAAGCAAATCATACACTAGTCATTCACATTTTCCGATACAACTAAAAAAGTCATTCCCAAACACATTAACTTTTTACACCTAATAAAAAAAAGCAAAAGCCACTAAAAAGCCAATTTCCAAACGAGGCCTTTGTTTTATTCTCAAATCCCGTCCAGCTGCACAAAATAATGGAAATACCAGGTAAACAACTATGGAGTAAGAGAATCTGATAAAAAGGAGAAGATATAATAAAAGAAGCCAAGAGCAAATGTACCAAGTTCATTTAATGTCATTATTAGGCTACTCGCAGTAACTTAGAACAAAAAAATAATTACTCTGACATATGTGAAATAGCTGAAGATAAATTACGGACAAAGTTCTTGTCAATTGGAAAAAGTGTATTTTTGACAATTGTGGTCCAACTATGATGGATATCCCACAAAGGTGGTCCAAATGATGGTAGACAACCCAGTCTCTGAACAACACACCTGTCATCGATCTAGATAAGATGAAAATTTGTCAATGTCATTTAATAATTGAGAGGTGCTTCAGCACTTTTGAAGTTCAAGGGGTTGAATTGAATCACAGATTGCACATAATTATTGCAGAACAAAGCACAAAGCACTTCCACAGCTTCAAGACCACTAACCTTCTAAAACTCAAATCTCTTCCCAAGACATTTTCTCTTCATATTAAGCACAAACTGATCATTGATTGAAATGTGTTCAATATTAAAATTTAAAAGAAACAATTGTGCAACTAAATGTTCCAAATTCTCCCCAGAGTAAAATTTTTATGTGTCTTGTTGGCTTCAAGTAACCTCTTAAAAAGACAGGAAAAACAGTTCAACGCTACTATTAAAAGAGGGTAACCAAGTGCATGAGACTCCTGCTGGAGAGGGCAAGATGCATGTAACCTTATCCCCATATCTTGAGAGATGGTTTACGGGACTCAAATCTGCCAACCGTGAATGCTAATGCCAAGTCTTATTGTTGGACCAAATCGCCCCTTCACTTGAATATTATAATCAAATTTAAAGTAAACTGCAAGGCAGTCACTATAATATAATAATAGAAAATTGGAAGCAACAACATCTGGATGGAAGGAAATGAGCACAAAGCGAGATCTGCTTGTGTAGTACTGCAGCAAATTGTACCTATTCTGTTAAAATCAAATATACATACACCGTGTTATATATACATGCATGTATAACTTGGGCACGTATACACCATTTTTTGTATACTGTGTGTTGGTATAATTAGGAGCATTGAAATGGTCTTTGAGGTTCTAATACAGCAAACTCAATAAGTCACCCTTTCATACCAATGGAAAGGAATAAATGATTTCCAATCATGGGTACACAAATGGCTCGAGAAAAAGGAGCGTCATGATTAATTTAACTCTCATTGTTTAATATTTTGTGTTTTGCATAAAAATTGGACAACTGAATACAAACATCCAACAACCAAGAGACAAAAGTGATAAACAAACAAGAAATCAGGGGGGAGAGAGAGAGTAGGAATTGTTGAATATATGGGGGAATTAGAGAGAAAAATATACTGATTATAGAAATCATATTAGGTAGAGCCAACAATGCAAAATATTCATAAAGTCAACACATTCAATTAAAAGGCAAAGATTGGAATTATGAATAAGGATAAACGAATAGCACTAACCTGATCATCAGAGAATCTTTCAGAATGAGACGAAGCCGATCCCGAGCTCTCAGTTTCACCAGGACTTTTCTCGGAAGACTTCCTCCGCCAGAGCCAACTCCGGCGGTCCATCTCAATCTCCAGCAAAAATAACCCCTCACAAACACTTCATCTGCAATTTCACCCAGTTATCTCCAAAATGTCACCACCCACAAAACCCCAGAAAAGAAAAGCTAACCAAATCTGAAACCGATTGATGTAAAAGCCTAAAATCCGAACAATTTGAAACCCCAAAAAGTACATAAAACCATCCAAAAGCAATGTTTGTGGCTTAAAAGGTCAATATTGCACAACCGCTATCTGAAACCTGATGATGTGAAAACCTAAAACCCACAATGCAAAAGCAGTGTTTGGGGCTTAAAACGGCAATTTTGCTCAGCACCAACTGTTGTAGAAGATAAAGGGGGTTGGCAAGGCAGTTCTAGCTTTGCTTAGAATTCACTGCCCAACTATCCGACTTCCAAGAGAAGTTTTTCACCAAAATCCCCAAAAAGGTCAAATATAAAATTGACACGCTTTTGAATTCTCAATTTAACACTGGAAATTCCTTGCAACACACAATTTGAACAACTCATCTGATGGGTACCTCTTAAATCCCCATAACCACCGAGAGAGACAGAGATAGAGATATACTCTACATATAGAAAGTTACGGAAATTGCACATGGCCACTACAACCCATCTCATAAAATTCAAAAATGGGAAATACCCAGTAAAAGATATAGCAGGAACAAAGATACCCAGAAAGCAAAACATCAAAAAGATTAAAAACAAACAAACAAAATCAAGAAAGAGAGCGAGAGAGAGAGGGATAAGATACCTTAGATGGTTGTAGAGAAAAATAAAAATGGAGCCTTGATTAAATCAGGACAATTAAACTAGTCAAGAATGATGATTCATCTACAGTGGATAGAAACAAAATATATATCTAAAAAAAGGCTACAATCAGCAGAGAGATCTACGGAATGTCAGCACAAATGTAGATGATAATTCAGAGGAATAGAGAGGTCTCTATTTATTCCACTCTCTTTTTTTATTATTCAAATACAATAATAATTTTCTCTTTTACTACTCTTTTTTTCTCACTCTGAGATTTGTTTTTTTTCAAATGGAGATGGCGTTATTCCCGCCTCTGGATGTGGGATTTCACTACCACTTGTCTACTCATCAGTCTCTGCGGCACAGAACCCTCTCTCTCTCTCTCTCTCTCTCTCATCTACACTCTCTCTAATTATATCTTCGGTGGTCCGAATTCGAACAACAGTGTCGAACAGCTTTTTTGCTGTTTTTTGTTGGTTTGTTCCTCAGACGATTTCATGTCGTAATCACCCACAAAATATACAATAAATAATCATAAAATGGAAAATTATATAAATACATAAATAAAATGCATATTTTATATGAAGAATTATGTAGTTTCATTGATATTTTGATTTTGAAAACAAAATAGTATTTGTTCAATTATAAAAATATTATTTTCATATTATTCTATATAAAAGGGACACATTAAGGTACATACTCCTCATGTCCATCTTATAATTAAATAAAAAAAATAACATAATTTTATATTTTTTAAGTCATAACTAAAAAAAATGTTATAACTAATGAGATATAATTAAAAAATTTATGAGTCATAACTAAAATAATATTTATAATTAACAAAAAAAATTAATTATAACTAAAAAAAATGACATAATTTAAGGTGCATATAATACACCCCTTTCAAAGATGTGTATTTTAAAATTTCTCATATAAAAAAATTATAATAAATCAAATTGTGACCTAAGGGATCATTTGGGAACAAATTTTTTTAGTGACACTTTTATTTTTTTTGTTAAAATATGAGATAAAAAAATTAATATATTTGAAATGATTTTTTAATTTTTTATGAAAATATATACAAAAAATAAAGTGAATGAAAAAAAAATCTTTAATTTTTTTATATTTATTGACTTTTTAAGTTTTTTAGTAATTTTTGAAAGTTTAAAATCGATTTTTTTATTTTTTTTGAAAAAACGAGAAAAAAAAATAAAATTGTAATGTGACTTGAAAAAGTTAAAAAGTCAAAAAATTAACTTTTAACCTAGTTGTCAACATAAACTAAAATATCAACTCTCAAGAGTCGAACGATTCCTAATCACCAAATTGGTTAGTATGCTAGACTAAGGGGTTGTTTGGAATGACCTAAATAAGTGTACTTTTTGTCTTTTTACAAAAAAAATATACAAAAAAATAAAAAATAATATGATAAAAAAAATATATATATATATATGAATTATTTTGTAATAACCAAACTTGGCCATATTATGTTTTTCACACTGGCACTTTTGTGAAAGGTCAATTCATCCTTTAATGTACCAAAAATAAATAAAAAAACGCATCAAAAAGCTTTTAGAAAAATTACAACAAAAAATGAAGTTTAGATAAAAATATTATAAATAAGTGAAAAATGGGGTGACTTGTAGGGGAGAGTTTGGGTGGAAGAATAGAGATGAGGGAGCAAAATGGTGGGAGGAAAGTACTTCATAAGTGAATTTCACATTTTCATAATTATTTTTATTCTCCTTTTGTTTGTAATTTTTTCCTATTTTTTGGTAATTTCTCCATTTTTTTTATGATTCAAGCTGTCTGTCAATTAAAAATGAAATTTTACTACAAGGTAAAAATCCATGTATATTACTCATAGGTCATGTTTGATTCACAAGATTAATAGTAAGCTATTAATAATCCTATCAAATTAATGTGGTATTTACTATCCAATTGGATTAATAGGATAAATTATCCATTTGATTAATAATCTCACCTCTACCCTATTACTAATAATCCTACAAATTTTTTGAATTAAATATCTATTGAATTAATAATCCTAAACCAAAATATTAAAACAAACAGATGATAATTGGACTCACCGATTAATAATCTCAATTCCATACTCTAATCCATCCAATCAAATATATCCATAAATCATTAAGGGTTGGTTTGGGATGTTCTAAAAAAGTACATTTTTTTGACTTATTTGCTTATATGGGTTGGGTTTGATATGATGTGTTAGAGATGTGATATAATTTAAATAAAATGATGTGACTTAAATAGGATAGTGACTTTTTGACTTTTTGTATTATGTCAAACCAACCCTAAATTTCATGTGTATTCTTACCATCAGTGAAATCTCATATGCATCAAAAAAATTATAATACTCATAATTAAGGCCTCGTTTGGGAGCAGGCTAATTTAGTAACTTTTTTGCTATTTGACTAAAATATAAGTTAAAAAAAATTAGTATGTTTGAATGATTTTTTGGCTTTTTACGAAAAGATGTGCAAAAAGTAACGAGAAAAAAAAATCTTTGACTTTTTTGTATGAGTTTTTGGCTTTTTGATTTTTTTAGTGACTTTTTGACTTTTTGACTAAAAAAGTTACTTGCCAAACGAGGCCTAAATTATATATTTTAAGAATATGGTGAGTGACGAGTTTAATAGAAGGATCGTGTTGTTGGCAATGTCACGAGCCCTCTCCATCAAACAACTCACAAAATTCATCATAATCTGTCCACATGTTTAGATCCATCACCGATATCATCGATTTTTTGTTTCTTATGGTCCTCATCAATAATGTGATTCTCAACGTTGGATTCAAAATTGTAACAATTTTGACCTGTGATTAGCCTATAATCCATTATTAAAATTGTCTAATAAGTAATTAAGATAAAATTCTACGTTAATTGCATGTGTTATATGGTATTTGCATTTATATCATGCATTGTAGAAAGATTTATGCGTAGTTAGATTCGATATGCGAATTAAAGGCCTTATCAGCCTCCGATCACGAAATTGACTTGGTTTATGTGTTATTTAGAATTTTTAGAACATTATGATAGATTTAATTGGAATTCGATTCGGAATCATATAAGTAGAATAAAATAATCCCAATCAGTTATCTTTAACTCAAGTTAATTAAGCTCTACTAATTGAGCCTATATAAGACCAAAGGATGCTAGAAACCATAGATACACTCTTATTTCATCATCCTTTGAATGTGAGAGAGTGAGAGATTAAGAGAATTGAGATCAAGCTTGGGGTTTGAAAGGAAATTGCTAGGAGACTTGGAGAATTGTTTAAGATTATCTCTAAAGCCTCTAGTTTTGTAATTTAGGTGGTTAATGCTTGGAATCAAGTGAAATAGGTGAATTAATATGAGAATTCAGCTAAATAATGGAATTCATGCATGCATGAGCATTTCATTGCATTTTAAGCGTGTTTTCTAAAAACTCTCTCATGCATACAACAATTTGAACTTAGTTTTAAGAATTTATCCTCTTTTCCATCATTTTTACCTTATTTGATCATGTTTTGGAAGATTGAAATTCATATCAAGTCATGCATGTTATGTTTTTAAAGTTTTAAGTTTGATTTTGGTGTAATTGGCAAAATTTTTGGGCTTGATTTTGCGAAATGGTTTTGTAATTCATCATGTACCATGAGTTTTTCAATGTTTTCCTAAGTTTTGGGCCAAAAGGATATGTTTTGATGCTTTGGAAATAGATTTTGAACTTAGAATTGCAATCTGGAATTTTCAGAATTCTACATCACCGCTCGAGGGACCACCTTTTGTTTTGCATCTTAGCTCGAGCGTAAAATTTATGCTCCTAAAAGTTTTACAGAATTTTGTAAAACGTTCGAGCGACCAGAGTTGCGCTCAAGCGAAGACCCTGTTTGCTTAATCTTTAGCTAGAGCAATTGTCGAGTATCCGTCGAGCAAAAAAATTTAGCAACCAATACTTTTGCAAACTTTACAAACCGCTCGACCGACTAATGTTACGCTCGAGCGGACTACCTTATTTTTGAAATTTTGACTAAGTGTTCTAAAGTACATTTTGGCATCCTCATTGCATCTTAGGCATTTTTAAGCCTTAATTAAGACACAATAATGAGAATAAGGCTTGGTTTGGGAACAGGCTATTTTAGTAACTTTTTGGCTTTTTACGAAAATGTATGCAGAAAAGTAGAGAGGTGATGTGATGTGTTTTAGTTGACTTTTTGACTTTTTGGCTATTTTAGCCACTTCCCAAACATAGCTTAAGGATTAGAAACACAGTAAGATATAAAAGAAATAAGTTCAATGTTTTTCGAATGTGTTTCAATATGTATCTGCTATGTGTTTGTGTAGGTCAGGCGCTTTAGCTTATCTAATCCGTCCGCTTTATACATTACGCTATCGAGCTATCTTTGAGTAATAACTTGTAGAGCTATATTCAATGTTAAACATTTTTTGAATATTATGATATGATATGATCTATTTCCTGTAATGTTATTTTGAGATTAAATGAACGATGGTCAAATTCTTTGAAATGTATTCGTGGCATCCTTAACATTATATGATATGCGTCAATTTATGGGTCATCGGAATGCCTTTATGGTCGTTCCTTTATGGGTCATCGGAAACGTCTTTGTGCATATGAGTCATCGGAATGCCTTTATGGCCGTTCCTTTATGGGTCATCGGATTTGTTAGCACTAATGGATATATCACGTATGATCTTATGGGATATGCGAACTCTGAAAACGAATATGAATATGAATCTGTTTTTGAATTTGAATTCTGATTTCTGAATTTGTTGTGGATATCATTCATTAAAATCTTTACTCTGTTATTATTCACTAGGTTTTAGCTCACTGTATTATTTATGTATGTAGGTGACCAAGTGTAAAGTTGATTGCTTGGAGTTCAGTTTGTCTGCCAGCCACTGTGTCTCCCAAAGAGGTTCATTTTAAGAAGTGGTCAAGTTTGAACATTGAAAAATCTAGAAAACCTCCTAGATGTTGATTTGTGATTATGTACCAATTTTAAGCAAAATATAACAATCCCAATCAAACAATCAAGAGAAAGAGACACAAAGATTTTACCTGAAAAAATCACAATTGACGCCTTCCAATTGTGATAAAAACCACAGCAACACAAGAACAATCCACTAAAAGATTTAAAGGAATTACACGTATCACTCTCAATTATCTAGAGAATCCTAGCGCCTAATTGAACCAACCTCTATGTGCCTCTTCCAACCCCATCTTGACGGAATTGTCTTCGATGAGCCACTCGGATTCCACCAAAGCCAGCTCAATTCTTGAAATTCACTTGAAGGACAACTCTTCCTTTTGTGTATAACCAACAAACCTTTGATGTACTCTATTTAAACCATGGGTTGGATTCTCAATAAAATATCAAAGAAAAAATAACAAAATATGCCCAGATATAAACCTTTAAGAACCAAAAAGAAGATCTGGAGGACTTCAATGAATACCTTAATTTTAAGAGAAAACCAAGTATTTATAGAGAACCAAAAGTAATCCTAGATTGGGAAGAAAACAAACTCCTTGAGAAATTCGGGTTCTGAGGCTCGCTTGAGCGGAGCTTTGCTGGCTCGAGCGAGGAGTGTATTTTTCATGATTTCTACTAGTGCCTTGGCTCGAGCGACGAATTCTTGGCTCGAGCGACGAATACACTCTTTCAGGTTTTTGTATGGACGCAATCCTTGGCTCGAGCGAGAACTCCTTGGATTGAGCGAGCAAACCTTCGCTCGAGCGAGCTCTTCTTGGCTCAAGCGACCAATGACAGACATGCAATTTTGAATGCAATTTTGCATTTTGCTTCGGCCACGTAATAATCAGCGAAGTGGCAATTTTGAAAGCATTAACATCACAAACTTCTCTGCATGGCTTGATTCGGGTTTGGATTTGCATCTAATAAACTCATAGCCTCACTAAAATAAAAGGCGAAAATAAATACATCTGAAAGGAGTTTTGTCAAACGGGGTTGCCAAGAATAAAAACCTAACACATGTCTTTCATTTGTCTGTATATATATATGGTGACGTGGGATGAAGTTAATATGCAAATTAAGTTTCAAATTTTTTGTCCTATGTATGTTTACACAGCTCTATGGACGTTATATGTTTGTATTTATTTCCGCTAGCCCCTATATTTTGTTTCATTTGTTCAGAGGCCTTTGGTAATTTCAGGATTACTGATCAGTTACGACACTAAACTTATAGGGACGGGTTTTGGATCGTGACAAAAATTGTATGAATTTGAATTGAGACTCTGATCGCCGTTTAAGGACTCTACATCTTCTCTCGTTGTTTTTCATTCAATTTATCCTCCTCGTCGACAAAAACTTTGTTATTCTTTACTCCCAATGGATTTTGTTGGAGTCAAAGGTTTCAATTAATGAATCGGTGACAAAAGGTAAAGTTAATTGAGTTGATTTTTAAATTACACTTCAAAGTCCATTCTTGTTATTGATAGTGCTAACTTTCTGGGTAAATTGCACTCACCTCCCAAACTTGATAAGGGGAGGTGAATGTAATTTACACTAATTTTATTGTTGATGGAGCATGTGCTACTCTTTGGGACTTCACTTTTGGATCTTAAAAGAGTAGAATGTCCTTTATCTAAAAAGGCTTATCGTTAAAGCTGAGTGACTTTTTGTTGAGTTCCCTCTCCCATATAATGATATTTCCCAATTCCATTGGACAAAATAGTAAAATCTCACAATTTTAAAAAAGTAAACAAACTTTTCAAATCTTGTGCAAAAGCTATGAAATCACATGGTATAGAAACTATGAAATTTCACAATTTATGAACAAAGAAACCGTGAAATTTCATAATTTCGTTATCTAGAAAGGAGAATAGTGTCGACATTTGACATGAAATTCTTAAAAATTAGTTTATAAATTTGATGCTGCTTATTGAAACAAAGCATCCTTTTATTCATAAATTGATTTGCCTTAATTTTACTTATTTCAATTACGAATAGAAACTTACATTTTCAATTATGAAACTAGTTTAGACATAATAGAATGGAATATATTTTCTAACAAGATACTTTATTACATTAATTGAAAAATATATTATTTGAAGTATTGATATTATTGTAGTTTTTCATATTTTTTAAAAAGTGCCAAGTACAACTTTTTGGATGCTTAAGTTTAGTAGATGGAGACATATAATAATAGTTATTAATTTTTTGTAAGTCAATGTAGACAAAAAAAATAAAATAAAAAATTAATTTGTCAATTATATTTTTGTATTGCATTATGTTGTCAAATAATATCTAATTATTAGTAATGTTATTCACTTTCTTTATGTCTGTAAATCTTGATATTAAAACATTTTATTATAGACAATGGTTGGTGGTCGAAATTGATGGCTTGAATGGTTGGCTGTCAACGACGTCGTTTTGGGCACAAGCGACGTCGTTTGAGCAAAACAACATAAACGATGTCGTTTTGATAGTTTGAACCATTTGAACCAATTTGATTTTGTGACTAAATATTTTGCTTATTGTAATGTTGAGCTTGTTTGAGCTATGGCAGTGTGGTGTTGGCAACAGCTAGGACAATTAAGAGCTTTCATACTGGTGAAGACTTGGAGAATCGGGAAGTGGGTATTTTGGTGGTTTTACAAATAAATGGGGATGGGCTTCTACAGTGAGGCTTATGGGGTTTGCGTAGTTTATTTTTTGATAATTTAAACGGTTCATATTGTAAGGTTTGTCAAATAATCATTTATACAAAAATTTAAATTGATTAAATAACTATAACTTATAACAACAACACATTTCTTTTTAAAAGACAAAAAATTTATTGAAAAAGACTCAAGACAAACCCTTACAAAACCTCAATGCAGGAACTCTTATCCGTCATAATTTGGTAAGGCCTAGTGTAACAATTGATCTATTTGATACTATGTCATAGGCTAGAGGTAGTATTTGATGAATTTGAAAATTAATTATTGGATATTGAATTTTTAAGTTTAAATAATAAAAATTTAAGTGTTAAATTAAAATAAATTGTTTGATATGTACAAGATGAAATTTAAAATTTATTAGTCTAGTATTTGTGTAGCACCACTTTTTGATATAACATTTTGGGTTCAACTTCTATAGATCAAATCTCAATTCAAGTTTCATATCATTTGTTGTTTCTCTCCCATTATAGGTGCTATATGTAATTATTTATTTCTTTCCAAATTTCTTTTTGGGTGTCTAGACGAGAGGTTTATTACTAAAACTTTTGGACCAATAGGCGCAACCAAATTTTTTTGGGCCAAAAGAACATCTATATGTCCAAAAAGGACATCTATTTGTTCAAAACTTAACTATTTGTCTATTTATTCATGTCACATATTTGTACACGCATCACATATATGTCTAATTATTTGTTCAGTTGTCCAATTATCTGTTCAAATGTTATATATATATATACACGTGTCACCTATCTATTCACATCATCATTACCAGCAACCACCGGTGACTTTTCAATGCATGTCATTATCACAAAAAAAGATTAAACCTTAGACCAAATAGCTTATGACCTCGTAGGAATGGATTTTTCACCAATTAATTCTATGAAGAAAAAAATATTGAAGTTGTGATGTGATTTTATGAATTTTGTAATTTTTTTTTTTAGAAAATAGGAATATTTTTTGTATTTATGCATATATAAAGAACTAGCAAAAACAAAACAAAAAAATAAAACCTCAATGCATGGTATAAGAAAAATAAAAAATAAAATGTTTAGTAGATTGCTAAATCGATCTAAAAAAATCAATAAAACCAAATTAAGTAGTGTGTCCCATTTAGATAAAATCTGCATAGATATTTTTTTTGGTCATTTTTCAATTTAGCAAGATCTATATCCTCATAATTATATGTAATGTTTTAAATTTTTGAATTTTGTGTGGTTATAATTATCAAATAATTTTTTTTTTTTATATATGAATAATTTTCACACATAGATCTAGAAGATGAACAAACTATAAAATTATACTTTGTGATGAGCCGAATGGACCAACAATATGATGGATAAAAATAAGCTATTTACGAATTTTTAACATTTAATTGATATAATAAATATCCCAATGAAAAAATTTCTTATAACTTTTCTTTGTGGTCCCTTTTTTTAATTTTTTATTTATTTATATCCTATACAAAATTCTTGTCAACTACACTACACTGAGCCATATGATAAGTGGCCTGTTTTATGCATTTTATATATTTTTTGATTAATTACACTAATAGTCCTCCAGAAGTATACATTATGTCAGTTGCTCCCTCTGGTCCCCAAAATTTGCAATCTGTTTTTAGTTCTTGACAGAAGTGTTATTCAAAATTAATAAGGGGAGGAAGGATATTTTTATAATTTTACAAGAAACTTCAACAAAATCAAGATGACCAAATAAACATGGTCTAAAAGTATACATTTTGTAGTATTTTGGTTTCTAAAGTATGCATTTTGTGCAATTTTAATCTCTACATTTTCTTGCATTTTTTTGTCCCTAATCTTTTAATTTGTTAATTTTTTTTTTTTTTTTGTAAAATTATAAAAATATCTATTCTCCCGTGTATTGATTTTGAACAATTTTGATGTTAGGAACTAAAGTGAAACGGATTGCACACTTTGAAAATTAAAGTGACAGAGTTAAAAGATTAGAAATTAAAGTATATAGCATAACACATAATTTGAGAACCATTTATACAATTTTTTATACATCTATTGATATTATTGACAACCCAAAAATCGTATTAGTAGCATTTTTGATAATTCTGATGGTTCATTTTTCGCAACAAAAGATAGGATTACATCACATTGCAATGCATTGGTCAAATGTTTGGTTTGATTTTCATAAAGTTATTATAGAATTTTTTTTCTACAAAATAAAAGGTAATTTAGTAAAAGAAATTTTTAAAAAAATTAAAAAAACACTTTGGTAACTTTATGTTTTCAGTTTATATTTACAAAAATTTTATAAACTGGTTTTTGTTTATTTTTAGAAAAACATAAACTACAAACGCGTTTGGTTTAGTCAAAATGTTTAAAAAAATTTAAAAAATATAAAAAAGAGTGAGAAATGACAAGTGATGGCGGTGGTGGCAGTGGTGGCCCGAGGCGGTGGTGGAAAATGATGGCGAGTGGTGGTGGTGGAAGGCAGGTGGTGGAAAATAATAGTGGCGGTGGTGGGTGATGGTGTGAAACGGTGGTGGAAAGTGGTGGCAAGTGCGGTGGGTGGGTGGGTGGCGGTGGCGGAAAGGCGGTGGTGAAAAGTGGTGCCAAGTAGTGGGTGATGGGCCGGAAGGCGAGTGGTGGAAGCAGGTGGCAGTGGGTGTGGTGGTGGTGGGTGGAGTGTGGTAGATGGATGGGTGACGATGGCGGATGGTGGTGAATGGGTGGTGGTGGTGGTAACAAGTTATGGGTAGTGGTGGCGGTGGTGGCGGGTGGGTGGTGGGTGATAGTGGTGGTGGTGGGTGAGTGGGTGGTAAGTGGTGGTGAAGTGGGTGGTGGGTGGTGGTGGTGGTGGTGGTGGTGGCGGATGGGACCCAAGTGGATGGTGGGTGGTGGTGGCCCGGATGGGTGGTGGGTGGTGGTAGTGGTAGTGGTGGGTGGTGGTGGTGGCGGGATGAGTGGTGGGTGGTGGTGGTGTGATGGGTGGTGAATGGTGGTGGTGGGGGTGGTAGTTGGGGTTGGGGTGGGTGGTGGGTGGTGGTGGCGAAGGCGGTGAGTGGAAAATGGTGGCAGTGGTGGCTAGTGTTGGGTGGTAAAAACTCAAAACTCAAAACGGAAACACATTTTTGAGTTTACATTTTTGCCAAATTTATAAACTAAGACATGATTTATAAATAAAAATTTACAAACAAGTTTTTATTTGAGTTTTAAAATTTTTATAAATATAAAGCTGAAAATTAAAAGCGTGAGTGTTACCAAATGACATATATATTTTACATTATTTATCTTTTGGGATGCCAAAAATGATTTTTAAATATTTTTTATATTTATTTTTATCAAATTAGTTAATTTTTATGAAATATTTCTCAAAAAAAATTCTGAAAAACTAACCAAATAAGTCGGTAATTTCTGTCCTTTGATTGAATTGAGGTTGATGTGGTCTGTTTGATCAATTAGTGACAAAAATATGAAAAGGGCGATGGACGGCATGTGAGGTTTGAAATTTCACTGTTTTGATTTAAGACCGAATCAGAGGATATCATAGATACATTCCGCAATTTAAGGTCGATTTGAGTTGCAAAAGCTACTGGTGGCTGAATTTCATGCTCACTTTAGGGAATGGCTCCCTCTCTGCATACCTTTTCATATTCGTTATGTGAACTCTAATTTGGATCCATACCAATTATTTGAATTATTATTCTGCAGTATTTATGCAAAAATCAATTTCATTAAGTTATAAATATAGGAACAAAGCACCTTTTGTTTTATAAAATGAATAGTTTAATTTTACAAACATGTTTACCATTCATTTTACAAACAAAATCTTATTTGTTAGTGTGTTTATAAATGTCCGATAAATATTTTTTGCATAAATGACTTTATTGGGACCTAGAAGTTAGATGGTTCGAATTATTAATGCAGGTCGAAATGAGACCTATAAAAGAGTATAGAGATTCAGGTATAGAGAGGAGTTTCTTCCCCATTTCATAGTATGCATTGTAAACTAATAACAACAAATAATTTTTTTTTTTTTTTCAATCAATTATGTTCACACACTAGTGTGTAAAAAATATACACATTTTAATTGGTGTAAAATAGTAAAGCTTTGATTACACTTTCCACACTATTGGACCAATCATATTTGTGTCTCATACTAAAAAATAGGAAAAATTACACTTTGCTCCTTTATGTTTGGTCACTTTTCTTAAAATTTATTTTTTCTCAATTTAATTATTTATGTTTCAAGTTTTTCTCAATTGCTCATAAAGCTAATTTTTATTAAAAATTAAACAGAAAATGACACATTAGCAGTCACATGACATAAAAATATTTTATTATATATAAATCACATCTTTAACACAAACTTAAACTCTAATATAATAATATATTTTTTATATTATGTGACAGTTATTGTGGTATTTTCTATTAAATTTTGAAAAAAAATTAATTTTAGGAATAAATTGAAAAAAAAACTTGAAACATAAAGGGTTAAAGTGAGAAAAAATAAATTTTAAGGGCCAAAGTGAGAAAATTGTCAAACTTAAAAGGGGTAAAATGTAATTTATCTAAAAAAAAGTATGTGAACAAATTCATTTTTAAAAAAAACTTAGGTGCCCATGCAGTGCATATGCTAACAATGGGTGTAAATGTAAGTATAGTTGAGGAATGAAGAAGATAAATAGTTAAAATTTTGAGTATCACGAATAGAAGGAATTTTTAAATAAAAATATTTGGCGTTTACAACAAATCTGGTATTTATATAATGAATAAGATTGGGATCCTTTTTTTCACCCCTACTAACCCCTTTCTTTTTGATTGGTCACTTTTTCTTTTTCTTTTTTTTTTTCTCCTCAATCACCACCCGCCACGTGTGTGTGGTGGGTTGAAGTTTGAAGGCTCTAAATCCTTTGTTGCTTTATATAATAGGATTAAATCACATATTAGAAAAAAGATTAAATGTAAATAGAAGGGGAAAATGTACAAATTAAAATTTTGGACAATTGCATAGGTTAATTTGGTATGAAATGACATAATCTCAAAACATGTTCAAAGTTACACATTTTATACAAAGATAATTGAATATAAATGTCCACGACCCAAACCCAGTACCCAAAGGTTTAATGTGTAACAAGTTAAATATAAGAAAATATATATATATATATACAAAGTAATTAGGATAATTACGTAGTTACAGTATAAGCGGATAAATTAAAGAAATTAACACAACTGGGTACCAACTGTTTAATTATTACAAACATAATTATTGGAGCTTCAATATATTACATAGAAGACAGAAAACTTAAAAAAAAACAGAATAACATAGTGATTTATTTGCCATCTTGATCCCTAAACATACGTCACTGGTAAAATGTGACTATAAGCGAGCGGTGAAAATATTATACTATGAGGGTACAAAATGGCCATGGATATATATTTAAGCTAAAACATTATAAATTGAGTTGAGTTGAATACATAGCTAAATTAAGTGTCGGCTGAAATAATCACTATAACTTACGATACATCACTAAGTGACTAGCTTTACACCGTCAATGGATCACGACAATCAACTGGACCCACAGTGGTCAATCACTAAACCCATGGTTATTTAAGTCCCCAAGGCATGAGACATCACTAAGCCAATGGTTATTTAAGTCCCCAAGGCATGGGACTCCATTGGTGGTATAATAACATAGTGATTTATTTGCCATCTTGATCATAAACCTCGTCACTGAAGGGTAATTCTATAAACCAGAGCGGTGAGAAATATTATACTATGAGGGTACAAAATGGCCATGGATATATATTTAAGCTAAAACATTATAAATTGAGTTGAGTTGAATCGCCTTCTAAATTAAGTGTCGGAAATAATCACTATAACCACGGTACATCACTAAGTGACTAACTTTTCTGGTCAATGGATCCACGACAATCACTGGACCACAGAGTGGTCAATCACTAAGCCCATGGTTATTTAAGTCCCCCAAGGCATGAGACATCACTAAGCCAATGGTTATTTAAGTCCCCCAAGGCATGGGACTCCCGTGGTGGTATTCACAAAACATATTTTCATATAAGGTCATAACCAAATATTCTTTAAAAGTAAAACAGACATATCCATGGGTTTCACTTTAGCAAATAAGGTTCAGAAATAAAACCACGTAACTGAAATCTTTATAAAATATAACTTTTATTAAAAACATAACTTTTATAAAATAGGTTTTGGTAAGTCAAAACATACGTAAAATATATTTTGGTGACTCAAGGTATAATATAACTCACCTTAATAGTGTCCCTTAGTCTTACTCCGTCTTACTCCACTAACCCAACTTATTTACGTGCCTCTCTCTCTTTTCTTTCCTTTTCTTTCTTCTCTTCGTTTTCTTTCTTTCCTTGTATTTTGCCTTCACAGGTTCCACTCCTCTTCTATTTATAGCAAGGTTAGGCAATTCTTGCGCTGACACGTGGCAGATTACAATCTCTCAATTGATTTGTTGAATCTCGCTCGGATCCGTTATTTATAACGGAAGATTTAATCTTATCGTATCATTATAAATCATTAATTAAATTTTACTTTATCGTATATTAACAAAAAATTAATTATTTATTTTGGTATCACACCCACTATTATTATTATTATTGTTATCAATATTATTATTATTTCCTCTTTTTATTTACTACCGTACAAGGGTTAGGCATCGTGATGGCGATGAATTCAAGGTTACCTCCGGCAAATCTTTAACAAATCAATAGCATAGCGAAGAAATATTTAAATAGGAATACTAAAATAATCATCGAGACTTCTATTTTTATAACAAAATATATTGACCAAAAGGTGATATATTTACATATAAAAATACATCAATAAAAGTGCTTTGTGCCTATCTCACATTTGGTCCCGATATGTCACTGAAAGTGGTAAAAAACTATAAGCTCATGGCGAGTGAAATATTATACTTAGGTATAGGCATAAAATTCATGGATCATTAGTTAGGCCAAAAAAGCGATACATATAATACACAAATTATTTGCCATGTATCTCGGATCATTTAATTCATATATCGCATTTAACATATATCACGAAAATCATTATACAAAAGTGGTACCCAAAGGTTTAATGTCGTAACAAGTTAAATATAAAAAATATATATATATATATACAAAGTAATTCGGATAATTTCAGAGTTACAACAAGGCGGATAAATTAAAAGAAATTAAAACAATCGTACCAGCTGTTTAATTATTACAAACATAATTATTGGAGCTTCATTATATTACATAGAAGACGTAAAACTTAAAAAAAACAGAATAACATAGTGATTTATTTGCCATCTTGATCCCGCTAAACCTCGTCACGAAGTGTAATGACTATAAACACAGAGCCAGTGAGAAATATTATACTATGAGGGTACAAAATGGCCATGGATATATATTTAAGCTAAAACATTATAAATTGAGTTGAGTTGAATACATAACTAAATTAATGTCGAAGCTAAATAATCACTATAACCACGGTACATCACTAAGTGACTAGCACTACCTTTGGTCAATGGATCCACGACAATCCATGGACCACGAGTGGTCAATCACTAAGCCCATGGTTATTTAAATCCCCGGCATGGGACATCACTAAAGCCAATGGTTATTTAAGTCCCCAAGGCATGGGACTCTGGTGGTATTCACAAAACATATTTTCATATAAGGTCATAACCAAATATTCTTTAAAAGTAAAAGCAGACATATCCATGAAGGTTTCACTTTAGCAAATAAGGTTCGTAAATAAAACCACGTAAGCGAAATCTTTATAAAATATAACTTTTATTAAAAACATAACTTTTATAAAATAGGTTTGGTAAGTCAAAACATACATAAAATATATTTTGGTGACTCAAGGTATAATATAACTCCACTTAATAGTGACCACTTGATGCCCTTACTCCAGGTCTTACTCCCCACTAACCCAACTTATTTACGCTCTCTCTCTCTTTTCTTTCCTTTTCTTTCTTCTCTTTAGATTTCTTTTCTTTCCTTGTATTTTTGCCTTCACACGAGTTCCACTCTTCTATTTATAGCAAGGTTAGGTAATTCTTACTTGTTGACATCACGTGATTACCAATCTCTCAATTGATTTGTTGAATCTCGCTTCGGATCCGTTATTTTATAACGGAAGATTTAATCTTATAAGTATCATTATAAATCATTAATTAAATTTTACTTTATACAGATATTAATGCAAAAATTAATTATTTATTTTGGTATCACACCACTATTATTATTATTATTGTTATCAATATTATTATTATTTCCTCTTTTATTTTTACTATCGTTAGACTCTAATTTGTATTATAAATTTTATATTTGTAGTAATTTAGGCTTAAATAATAATCCCTAATTAATCTTTTATATATTTACAATAACCCAACGCCAAATTAGATTTATATATTTATTTAATAATTTATCATCACGTGCAACCATAATTATATATATAAATATAAATATTTATGTGAACTTGATTAAACATTCGGGGTGTCACATTTCTCCCCTCCTAATCAGAAGTTTGTAAAGCCAAAAAGGTGTCCCTCAGGACACCAAACCAACTCGAGCTTGTTTTTCGAGGAATGGAGCCCTCTCCTCCCTCCGTATGTGATATCCTTCATAACAAAGACAACTTATTTTGCTAAGAAAGGGTTGTTATGGTTGTATACATGGCAGGTGGATTGATACTCAACAAGAGACCCCCCCACACTTGATGCGATCTCAGAAGTTCGAGAATTCCGGACGTGTTCTCGAAGACTGCCGCCGCACCCTAGTTGATCGGGAAATCGAAGTTCACCATTGAAATCAACCCGTACCCCTAAACTAACTTAAAGCACTCCTTATCAAGATGTCCATAGCAAGAGTTGAAAGAACTAAAAACTCAAACTCCAAGAATTAATCACATATGGGCTTCATCCACTCAAGTACTTCACCACGGGAGCTCCGCATGTCAGAAATAAAAAGGATGGTACAATGAGGTTATGTATCGACTATCGAGAACTAAATAAAGTCACCATCAAAAATCGGGTACCTTGCCACTTAATCGATTTATTTGTTTGATCAACCCAGAAGGTTTCAAAGCATTCTCAAAAATCGATTTGCGCTTCTCGTTACCATCAACTAAAAGTCAAAGCTTTTAGCATCGAAAAAGATCGCCAGATCTAAGTATAACTACGAAAGTTCCTTGTCATGCCATTTGGCGCTACCAATGCCCAAATGCCTTTATGGATTCTTGTATTTTGCCTTCACAGGTTCCACTTCTATTTATAGCAAGGTTAGGCAATTCTTATACCGACATCGCGGCGACATAATCTCTCAATTGATTTGT